>VXBP01004735.1:0-18567 GCA_013400115.1 Rhinopomastus cyanomelas
AGTTCCCTGGTTAACCACGCGGGTCTTTTGGCTCCACTTTAGGATGCCTTTTGTCTTCTAGGCCACAAGGGAACATTGCCGGCGCACAGTCATCCTGCTGGTCACCAAGACTGCCAATTCCCTTTCTCCTACTCTGCTCTCCAACAGGTTAGTCCTCAGTCCATACCGGCACCTGGGGTTGTTGTTGCCCTGATGCAAGATTCTACACTTGTCCTCATTATATTTCATTGAATTTATACCTGCCCGAGTCTACAGCCTATCCAGGTCCCACTGAATGACAACACAGTCTGCTGGGGTGTCGCCCACTCCTCCCAGATTTGTATAATCAGCAAACTTGCTGACAGTGCACTCTATTCCCTCATCCAAGTCATTAATAAATAGATTGAATAGAACTTGTCCCAGTACTGACCTTTGGGGGACTCCACTAGATACAGGCCTCCAACTAGATGCTGTTCCATTCACCACTACTGTCTGGCTTCTATCCTGCAGCGAGTTCATGACCCATCTTACTATCTGATTATCTAGACCACACTGCCTCGGCTTGGTTGTGAGGATGCTGTGGGAGGCTGTGTCGAATGCTTTCCTGAAGCCAAGACAGACCACATTCACTGCTTTGCCATCATCATCTATCCACCTGATTATGCTCTTATAAAAGGTTATCAGGTTGGATAAGCATGACTTCCCTTTAGTAAGCAAGCTGACTGCCTCTAATGACCCTCTTGTCCTTGTTGTGCCTAGTGATGGCATCAAGGATGAGCTTTTCCACCACCTTTCCTGGGATGGAAGCGAGGCTCACCACCCTATAGATACCTGGGTCCTCCTTCTTGCCATTTTTGAAGAGAGGAGTGACATTTGGATCCTCCAGTCCCCAGGCACCTCTCCTGATCCCCCCAACTGAGAAGGATTATGGAGAGTGGTCTAGCAATTACTTTTGCCATCCCCCTTAGTACTCATGGGTGCATGCCATGAAGGCCCACAGATTTATGTGCATCCAGTTTGCTCAATTTAATCCATCAACCAGGATTGACTCCACTTTTGTCTCAACTTCCTGTGGCACCTCAGCAGTCTGAGGCTTATCATGACGGTCTACAGTAGTACAGAGGCAAAGAAGGCATTCAGTATCTCTGCTTCTGTGTCCTCTGTCACCAGGGCACCCGACTCATTCAGTAGCGGGCCTACATTGCTTCTATTGTTAGTTTTATCTGTAATGTATTTGAATAAGCCCTTTCCGTTGCCCTTGAATTTTCTTGCAAGGTTTAATTCCAAGAAAGTCTTAGCTTTCCTAGTCATTTCCCCACATTGTCTGAGTCTTATATTCATCCCAAGTTGCCACTTCCTCCTTCCACGAACTGTAGACTTTCTTCTTCCTCTGGAGTTTGCCCAACAGCACCCTGTTTAACCACACAGGACTTCTGACTCCCTTTCTTGACTTCCTACCGGTTGGGATTCTCTGACCTTCGGCTTGAAAGAAGTGGGCTTTGACTGAATGTTAACCAAGTGTCTTTGGCCCCTTTACCTGCCAGTACCCTGTCCCACAGGATTTCCCCTAGCAATTGCCTGAAAACGCCAAAGTTGCCCCTCCTGAAGTCCAAGGCTGTGATTCTGCTAGGTATTCAGTTCTTGCCATACGTGACCCTGAACGCTACCATCACTGCAATCAAGGCTGCCCTCAACCTTCACTGCTTCAGCAAGACTCTCCTTTTTAGTGAGAAGAAGATTCAGCAGTGCTCCTCTCACACACCATTTGCACCAGGAATTTGTCACCAATGCACTGGAGGAACCTCCTGGACTGTGGATGGCTGGCTGAGTAGAGTAGCTAGAATCCCCATGAGAACCAGGGCCTGTGATTGTGAGGCTGCTATCAGTTGCCTGCAGAAGGCCTCAATAACTTCCTTGTTCAAATCTGGTGGCTTGTAATAGACACTCACTACAGTATCATCCATACCAGCCTGATCATTAATCCACACATACAAATTCTCAGCTTGCTCTTCATCTGCTTTTGGACAGAACACAATACTCAGGCCTGCTTGGAATTAAACCTTGCAAGAGAGGTCAAGGGCAATGGAAAGGGCTTCTCCAAATACATTACAGATGAAATTAACACTACAGGCAATGCAGTGTAGGCCCACTATTGAATGAGGCGAGTATTGTTGGTCTTTCACATAAAGAGCAGTTCCACCACCTTGCCTTGCTTGCCTGGCCTTTCCTGACAAGGACAAATCTGCCCGTGACCACATTCCAGTCATGAGAGCTGTCCCACCGTGTCTCTGTAATTGCCACCAGATCATAATCTCCTGACCGAACACAGATTTCTAACTCCTGCGTATGCCACACGCTGTGTGCATCGGTGCACAGGCATTTCAGGGAGCGAGTTAAGTCCTCCATTTTCACCTCGGGAGGGTGGGAGGCCGCCTCCATACCAGAGCGCCGCCCCACTGGTGCACACCCAGCTACAACCATCCCCTTTCAAATCTAGTTTTCTACATTCACAGAATGCTACTTCCATACAAAGCTGACAAAGCATTCATCACGTCCAGAAAGTATGAAAGGGTGTCTAAACATTGCAAGCCAGCTAGTTCCTAGGACATTTTGAACACAAACTTTCTGTTTATATAAACAATGCTAACAATTCCAAGCTGGAAGCAGGACATTTTTCAGATACCTTCTATTTAGAAACAAACAAGCTGCTGCAAGTAGCTGTCAAGTAGTAACTCACTAGTCAGTCTGCTAAGCATTTGAATATTCATTAGTTTTACTAGTTATGAAAATATACTGTAAGAAGCTGTATCTGTAGATAAAATACAATTAATATTTAATTATAAAATCACCTTCAGTTCTAATAAGATGTGAGCTTTCTTTCTCACAAGTCCATACTGACAGAAAGAAGATGAAAACCAGGCATCACACATATGATGCCTCTTCTTTAGCACTTTATCTTACACACTGCAAAGTATTTAGGTCAGGCTTGATGAGGCTCTGAGCGGCCTAACTAGGTAGAGTTGTCCCTGTGTAGGGAGGTTGGACTATATGACCTCTAGAGGTCCCTTCCAGCCTAGAACGTTCTATGAGTCCATGATTAATTAATCAGCCTCACAGAATACGCACAAAATTGCAATATACCTGCAGTTATAATATAAGCTTCAAATGTCTTTGGCAGTCACTATCCCCGAAGGTATTTTAAAGACATGTAACGATACATGCTGAGAGACATAGTTCAGTGGTGACCTTGCAGTGGTGAGCTGACAGTCGCACTCAATGACCTTAAAGGTCTCCACCAAGCAAAACAGTTGTGTGCTTCTAAAGTCTTTTGGTTTAACATTGCATAGACACCTTCAAAATAAAACTCCTCATAATATCTTAGCATTTGCTTTTTCATTGTCAAAATCCATTCCAATATAACATAAGAGCATCACAAGGTTTATTAGCCCTCTGTCTAATTAGCAGAACATATAAACACTATCCATGTGAAAACTCAATCACTTTTTGAGCCTACACTGAAAATGCTAATGACTAGGTCTCTGGGACTTTTAAACCTGGATTCCTTAATACTACCAAAAAACCACACATAAAATTATTAAAACAAAAACCTTTATATGATGGAAATGATCTGCCAAAAAACCAGCCCCTGCAAAACAAAAAAACCCCTATATAACACTCCCATGAATAAACAGCTCGTTATTTTCTATGATGAGTTCACCACATTGCCTTGTTTCTTACTGTGTGTATTTATCAGGCTAGAATGCATCAGAATAAGTTACACTAACAGTCTTCCTACTGACACGTGGACATAACAGATAAGACATTAAGTGAGCTGAAAAATCACACATAAAATATAATTTTAAGTGTACTAGCATTATCCTAAGATGAGACTGTTTTGTCTATGGAGCACCGCATACAATAAAGATGACTTCTTACAGAAGTTAACATGCATTACTTGTGCAAAAAATGCGAGCCCTGAAGACAGGGTGGAACTCAAGCATGATATTGTTCTTTCGTACTGTTCTTGAGTAGGAGAGGTTAAATTATATGTACCTATTTTGCCTTCCTGCCTCTAATTTTTAAAGAAGAAAAATGCTAGTATTTATTAGCTACAACATAAAAAATCCCATACTTACATGAAAACTCTTTTTTTTTTAAGAACCAAGCAGAAGAGTGACAAAATCTCCTACATTTACATGCAGAAATGGTATAGCAGATGTTGGACTACTCCTTGTCTTTTCATATAAGTTATAGGTTTTGAATTTTAATAAATCTATGTTCATATTTTCCTAAATTTATCCATAGTCTGTGTTTTATAGTTACTGTTAACTGCCTTCATCTAGACAATGAAACTATTTTTCTTCATTTGTAAGCCAACATCATTATTTCATTGATCATCTAAAAGCTTATTTGTTGATCTAGAAAGAACATTTTATCATACCAAACGGCTGTACTTCATCTGACAGTGAGCCAATAGTAACAACCAAATTTCCCAAATTAATCTAATACTCCGAGTGGTTTCTTTTGTTGAGGAAACAATTTAGTAAAAATTTCGGCACTCCCATTATCACATTTCTTCTTTTTCATCCATTACATTGTTTTCTGGTCAGCAAATGCGGCAGTTTTCACTTTTAAATATGAAATTTAGCTTTAAAAATGAAGCATTCAAACACTGTTCTTATATTGGTCAGTAACAGTTTACAATAAAAACACAAACAAGATGAGCTCATGCTAACTTTTAATTGTAGCGTTACTGTTTTTTATTTCAAAAGTGGAGTGATGATGTAGAGCAGGAACACTTAAGACAATATTTTAACACTACTAATTCCAAAACAAATTTATTGAAAGAAGCAATACTGTCTTTAAAATGTCTTTCCTAACTACTACTTTTCACGAGATATTAAAAACTACAAGGCAAAAGAGGAAACACAAGGAAACATCTTAAAGGCTCCAAACAGTGAGATCTTTCTGCACTGGCCTGCAAATGAAAATTCATGATGCAAGAAGAGTAACATTTGCAACAGAACCACAGCCTGTCTTCCCCACTGCCATTCCTATCCTTAATATTTAGGACTTTACTTGGTGGGAGGGGCTGCTAGGACTCTGTGACACATGCCCACAAAGGATCTCTTTCCCCCAAAACTTTTGAAGTTTTAACTGCTGATTTGCTAGCCACAGGGCTTTCAATATCCACTGCTCTAGTTCTTCTAATTACTTTTCTTGTCATTATCCCTAATTATGGCACTGGAACAAACGATGCCGTTTCTTTCAGTGGAACAAAGCCACCACAAACTTTCTCCAAAAGTTTGCAGAAGTAAAATTAACTCCCGACTAAAGACAATCCACTACAGCTCATCCTCAGATTCCAATCAGACTCCAAGGTACCATCCCCTACAGGGTCAAGTGAGGTTTCAACTCTTTCCAAACACATCCAAAACAAACAAAGGAAATAAACACATGCAGGAGTGAGGACTCCTGAGCAGTAAATTAGGATTTCTTAATAGAACATGGATTTTCTTTAAACAAACCAGATTAACCCAAACAATCACCTCCCCATTCATGCCCCATTTTCAAAAGAAATGTATTGACTTCGATTTTTTCAGGACAAATTCCTTAGATCTCAAATGGCTTTTCAGGAGAGCAAATACGTGAGAGCAAATACTCTGAATATGATCGTAAGTGCTCTGTTTGGTGGGGTGTCAGGTTCAAGTAAAGACAGAAAGCTGCTCCACATTTCAAGTTAATGCCCTAGAGACCAGCTTATACCTGTCTCTAAGTCAGTGGAAATTTAATTATGTACATAAAATCTAAAAACCAAAACATAAAACAATATGGGGACAAAGAAGGGAAAAAACACATTAATATTTTCTTCTTTGTTTTTCAAACTATAAGAAACATCATAAACCCTCCTTCCTTCCCTTAATTTAGATTGTAATAATAGGAGAGGAAGAGGAATTACTGACAAATTTGTTATTAGGAAAATAGTACTAACAACAAAACTGAGCAAACAAACTTCTCTTTTTTTCCATGCTGCTACTGCCAACCACCAGTTCAAGGATGCGGTGTAAAGGGCTAGAATTTCATTTCAATTTAGGTAGTAGAGCCATTTTCATTTTATATAGTGGTGTAAGAGTCACATGCATCTGAAAAATTTGTGCTCTTTTCAAATGTTGCAACCAGTGACAGTGGTTCAGAACACATGAAAATTCTTTTTCTGAAAGCAGCTACAAGCTGCAGAAACAAGGAAGCTTGGTTCAAAGCATTTTTAATTTCTCTATTAATTAGATTACCGCATATTATAACTGTAAGCATTAGTTATAATGGAACAGTAAGTCTGTGACACGAACATCAGAAAGCATCGAGATGGACATACAAATATTTAGAACATGCCAAATGTATACATGAGTATATATGCACAGATACCAAGAATTTTTGAGTTAAATATTAACTGAAGTACCAAAAGCAGTCTGGTTTTGCTGGTTGGTAGCACATGCAGCAGCATTTGTCAGCTTAAGAAGAGAACTACTAATATTTGTGAAAGTGTGTCTTCTTCTACAGTACCGATCATGTGGATGCAGCTGTGCATGCCATCTTCCTACTGATCAAAATCTATTTGGATTCCAGGTAAGCCTAGTGTTTCCTCTTGGATAGGTGGCCCTGTTTATGGTAGACAATAAACACCAGATCATAGAATCATAGAATCATTATGGATGATGGATGGATCTAGGTGAAATTAGTATGAATTTAGTCTTTGGGAGAGGCTGAAGAACTTGTCTTGCTTTAAAAATAAACTTTTCCTTTTGGGATGTTAAATATTGTAATTGTACTAAACTCAAATATTTTTAAACTTACCTTCAAACACTGAAGACCTCTAATCTCTCCCACATTTTCACAAGCTGAACACCACAATGTCAGCAGCTTGGACTTTGTGCTGTTAAGTACAGCAGTGCTAAAACAGTAATGCTTATCACAACACACCAGAAAAAAACTTACAAAAACTGGAATCAGTTTCTAGAAAACTGTTTCTAAACAAAACCTCACTTTAAAAAAACGAAAGCATTATTCACAAAGTAGTTTTCCCTTATACATCCTGGAGAAGGGACTTCTGCAGGAAACTAGAAGACCACTAAACTTTTTGAGCAGCTACCACTCCATGACACAAAAGGCAGTAACAGAAGTGGTGACATATACAACAGAGCTGTAGTACCTTCATATTAGATGCCTCTGTTTCCAATTTTGTTAGGTGATTTGAATTATCCTCTAGCTCTTGCCGAAGGTTGGAGTTCTCCATCTTTAATGCCTCAACTTGCTTTAACAACTGATCATACGAAGCTGCAGCCATTCTGGGCCCTCAGCCCTAAAAAAAAAGTTGAAAGAAAATATTAAACATTTTAGAAAAAATCCCAAGAATTTATAAAATTACACAGTTCTCCCATTTACCACTCAACTTTCTAAATATTTAATTTAGAAAATTAAATTATTAATGCCTAGAACTAAAGCCACTTGTATTTGGTTTAGGTGGGATGCAGTTGATCCTCTAGGAGCATATAATCTCTCACATTGCTTTGTCTGTGGTGGCAGTCAGAGAGGGTTTGATAACAGACCAGTATTTTGGCTACTCCTGAGCAGTGCTAGCAGTATTCTAGGTTGTCTTTTTCTTTCTTAATGTTCTCCCCAACTGAGGAGGGCTGAGGGATGGGCAGGGCCAGTTAACCCAAACTGACCACAGGGATATTCCATATCATGCTATGTCAGCCCAGATAAAACAGAAAGGCAAAAGAAGAAAAGGGGAGGGCATTCATTGATGGCACTTTGCTCCCTAGAGCAACTGCTATGTGTATTAGGCTTCCTAGAACACCAGCTAAACACCTTCTGCTGATGGGAGCAGAGAATAAACTTTACTATTTGCCTTTGCTTTTGTGCACAATTTTTGTTTTTACCTTTACCTAATAGCCTCTCATTATATTTTTCTCTCCTGTGTCCATCCAAGGGGGCATGATATTGCAGCTTTGGTGGACATCTGGCCCCAAGCCAGGGCCAAAGCACCACAGTCATTTTGATGCCGAAACCTGGCAACCAACCACAACAGTCCTGCTCAAAGTTTGCTCTAGCTAGAGCTATTTAGTGGCAAGCTCCTTTATGGGTCAGAGTTTACTGACAGCACGGCTTATCTCTTGTTTGCTCTGTTTGGGAGCACATCAACACAAATAATGGCTACTCGAAGTACCTTGGTGTTGTCAGCCTTACCGTGTGGCCCCAAAATTTTGAAGATAACCTCTGCACCTCCCCATGCCTGCAGGCCAGTGCCACAGTTGTCAGGAGTGTCCTATGAAAACAGTCTTCTGCTCAAGGGAATGGAATTCCCAAGAGCATGACACACAAAGAGCTTTGATTTATCCTGCATGACCAGGGGTGGAAACTGAGAAAGTCGAATGGTCAACTCCCCTTAAAGCTGGAAGCTTGCATGCGTGAACTCAGAAGGAAAAGAGCAGTTAAGAAGCAGTCAGCCGATAAGGCAGTCAGTGTGAAGGCTATGGAAAGGCAGGGAGGCACCAGCAATCTCCCAGAAAAAGAACACCCTCTGACCCTAGCTATTTCTAGCCTGACACTGCAAAGATCAGACAGTGAATATTCCAATGAGATTCAGGACTAAAGGGTCTGTGTCTCCTGCTAGGATGAAAAATCATCAGGAGAAACCTGAGGTTGACAACTAGCCTTCTGGAGACAAGGATATGTAGGATCAGAAATTCCCTAGACCCCAGCTGAGAAAGAGATATTAGCAGAATATGAAAGAGTATGAACTGCTTCAGATGTGATTCGTACAGAAGAACCTTGTCCTGCCACCCTGACTGCCTGTGGGAAAATCCTCTCTACACACCAGGCAACTAGTGTCACATGGAGTAAATGGGTAGCACTAACAGAATCACAGAACATTAGGGATTGGAAGAGACCTCAAAAGATCATCTAGTCCAATCCTCCTACCACAGCAGGATCACCTAGACCAAGTCACACAGGAACTCATCCAGGTGGGTTTTAAATGTCTCCAGAGAAGGAGACTCACTATGCAACAAGCTCAACTGGGGAAACCCAACCATCCAGGAATTGTGAAAGAGATCATGGAGCACTGCCTGAAGCGGTTGGTTGTGCCCAAGAGGCACCACCATATAATGAAGTACCGTAAGATGAGCTGTGTTGTGCTTTGTTTACTGATGGATCCTGTTGTGTGGTAGGAAACCACTGAAAGTGGACAGCTATACAGAGTCCCACAGGACAAGTTGTTGAGGCCATTGAAAGGAAAAGTCAGTCAAGCCTGTTTGCAGAGGTAAAAGCCATCCAACAAGCTTTAACACTTGCTGATCAAGGAAAGTGGTCAGTACTCCACTTTAACATTGACTCTTGGATGGTGGCTAATACCCTACAAGGCATTAGACTTGGTGTTAAACTTGGCAAGGGCGTAATCTGCAAAATGGATTGTATGTTCTATCAAGACATATGGTAGGAATGACCTGGGTGGACAAAGAGTGACTTCCATAAGGAGAAAGGAAAATGCAGCCATGTCTGAAATCAAACTGGTGGTGCGCTATAGATGAATACACATCTTCTCCTGTCCTGAACGCCATGGACAGGGCCTAAGCAACATCTGGAGGAGTGGAAGACACCCAGGAAAATGAAGTAATAACATTTTTCTAGTAAAGGACTGGGGATAGTTGTTAATAAAATGGCACAAACCTGTATGTTGGGCATTAAGATAGTTTAAGTATGTAGTTCCTGTTGGCAAGGAGGAATTTCATTGCTAAGAATGATACATGTGCTAATTTATGTGGGATTTAACCATGACACAAATTATATGGAATACTGGATGAAGACTGTATTTGGTTTAGCTGGAACGCAGTTGATCCTCCCCATGTCATCTCTCACAGTGCTGTATTTGTGGTGGTAGGTGAAGGGCTGTTGATAACACACCAGTATTTTGGTCAGATGTAAAAGTAAGGGGAAAGAAGGAAGGAGGAGGCATTAGTTGATGGTATTTGTCCTCTGAAGCAAGTGCTATACATATTGGTGACTGCTTCCTGGAACAGTAGCTAACATCATTTGCTGATGGGAAGTAGAGAATAATTATTGTTAATTGCCTTTGCTTCCACACACATAGCTTTGCTTCTACTTTATTAAACTATTGTTACCTTTGCCCACTAGCCTCCTGTTATATTTTATTCTGCCCGCCCAAAAAGGGGATGTGTGATGGAGTGGGGCACTTGGCCTCTAGCCAGGGGCAAATCACCACACCAAGTATTTTTTTTTATGTAGGCTTCCATTTGATACATTATTAAGTAAAGGAAAAAAGTTCATTAAAACAACAGCATTGTACAAAAGCCTCCTTACTATTCACATTTCAATTCTAACACTGAGAAACCCGTATTATTTTGGGTAATGTTGTAACATAGTCCTAGAACACCATCACAACTATTCAGAAATTACGAAGGAGAAAGAAACAAATCCTCCAATTTAATTATAAAAGTAAAATTGTTCCCCAATTTCCAGACCAAACCCATCAAAGTTGTTAATGTAACATTTGAAACCACATTTGAAACTCTACAGAATTGAATAAAAGGAAGTTTAGTTCTTCATTGGTGTATAGGTTGCCCTTCCAATTTCATGGCAAAATTTATTTAAGTATTTGGCCTGTACCTAAAAAGACAAAAAAAAGCTTATGGGACAATGCTCCTTTCCATTACTACTGCAGTACATTGGAAAAGATTAAACAACTACAAGCTTTTCTTCAGCATTTTCTGTACAACCTCTCACTAAGCCTTTTACATTTCCTGCTTGTGTAACTCCTTATATAACTAACTTTATTCTTCCAGATGAATCTTCATGGAATTTTCCTGTCCACTAAAAAATTATAGGTTGGGTACCCCAGTATGTATTTTAAAAACTGTGTCAATTTAAACTCAATGAAACATAAGAAATAATCATCAAAGACAGAAACAATAACAAAAGCTATGGTGCATTAGATGACTAGTTGATCTCCTCGCCAGGGGAAATTGAGGCTTGAGGTGAGGAGAAAGTTCTTCATGGAGAGAGTCATTGGCCACTGGAATGGCCTGCCTGGGGAGGTGGTGGAGTCGCCATCTCTGGAGCTGTTCAAGGCAGGATTGGACGTGGCACTTGGTGCCATGGTCCAGCCTTGAGCTCTGTGGTGACAGGTTGGACTTGATGATCTATGAGGTCTCTTCCGACCTTGGTAATACTGTGATACTGTGATGTGCTAAACCCCTGTAATCATTAAAGATGGGCGAAGGAAAAAGCCTCCACTTATACAATTGTTATTTCTATGACTACCAAAAAAGTGAAGAATAACATCCCTAACATCCTTTTCAAAATTTGGTGATGCTTTACTGGAGTCCTCCTTTTCAAGGAAATAAAGGCAATCTGAAACATTTACTCTGTTTTGTGAGTTTAGGGCTTTTATCATTAAGTTGCTTCACCTAAAAGATGAGCGAGTTATCAAAGAAAGTTGTAACAGCACGAAAAAGCAACCAAACAACAAGAAATAAAAAGGGCAGATGGCTTCTGTTCCAGAGTAATACATGCTTTTATTTAATAAGTAACAGCTTCCAGACTTGATTAATAAAATTTTTCACCTTTCTTTTCAGAACTTACACTGCATTGTGAATTCTGCACAAGCACAAGGAAAGGTAGAACATTTTCATATTAGCTGTCATAAAGGAGTACTGTACTATTTATAGAATCTGTTTATTTCAAATCAAGTGTATTATGTTTATTCATTTACAAACAATTTACAGAAGCTGTTGTGTGCCATGTATTTGACATGAATTTTGAATCTACGTAGAGCATCTTTGTTTCTAAGTATTCTAAATCATGATTAGTGTGAAAGGACAATGATAATGAATAGGCAGTTTTTCCATTTTTTGTCCACACTATGGAATTCTCAGCCACGTATCTGATTAAATGATTTGAATTACCCTCTAGCTACATTAACAAGACGCACAGAAGCAAGGAAAACGGAGAAAATGAATGACAGTAGGAGGCAGAATAGAAAGACTGCAACTGCAGAGATCCTGTTTCTGAAGGGGAAGTTTGGTTTGTCTTCTCAACCTCCTGATCTAAGTTCCTAAGCTTCCCGTTGCCTACCTTAGTTTCACAATATGAAAATAAGACATCACCACTAAGTGACAGTATTCTGCCTCAGACTAGGACTCTTCAATTTACTCAGATGTCAAATGTAGTGGGTTTTCAGGTTAAAAATTAGTTAGCTGGTTGCCACAAGCTGGAAAACCCAAAACATATTTGGGGTTTTTTTCATATATAGAAACCCAAGTGGGCAATAAGCAACACTGCCCCAGGCAGACAATCACTTTTGCCTCTTCGGTGCCTGGCCAGAGCCAGGCTGTCTGCCTGCAGCTCTGCTGGCCACTGATGCATCTGCACCAGCAGGAATGACAGCAGCTGCAGGCAGCTGCACTCCGCTGCCAGAGCATTCACATCAGCACTTCAAGATACAGGAAGAATTTTGCCTCCTGAGGACAGGGGTAGCATAGAATCATAGAGCTGTTTAGGCTGGAAGGGATCTCATCTAATCCAATCTCCCTGCCATGACCAGGTGGCTCAAAGCCTCATCCAACCTGACCTTGAACGTATCCAGGCAAGGGGTCGTCCACAACCTCTCCGGGTAACCTATTTGAGTCTCGCCACCCTTCTACAGAATAATTTCTTCCTAAGTTCCAATCTAAAACAAATTCTTCTTCTGTTTAAAGCCATTTCCCCTTGTCCTATCACTGGACACTGTTGTATAAAGTGTCTCTTTAGCCTTCCTGCAGTTTCTCTTCAAATACTGGAAGGTCATCCTGAAGCCTTCTCTTCTCTAGGATGAACAATCCCAGCTTCCTCAGCCTGTCCTCATAGCAGAGGTGCTCCAGCTGCTGGATCATTCTTACGGCCCTCCTCTGGACTCGCTCCAACTGATTTATGTCCCTCTTACGGTAGGGACAGCAGAACTGGATGCAGTACTAAAGGTGGGGTCTCACAAGGACAGAGTGGAGGGAAAGAACCACCTTTCTTGATTGAGGCCATACTCCTCTTGAAGAATCCCAGGATATGGTTGGCCTTCTGGGCTGTTTGTCCACACTGTCGGCTCATGTTAAGACAGTAGCCCTTCTCTTCAAGGCTACTCTCAAGCCACTCTGCACCCAGCCTGTATTTGTGTCTTGCATTGTCCTGACTCAGGTGCAGCACCTCATACTTTGACTTGCTGAACCCCATGCAGTTTGCACTGGCCCATTTCTCAAGCCTGCAAGGTCCCTCTGGATGGCACTCCCTCCCTCAAGTGAGTCTACCACACTACACAGCTTGGGGTCATTGGCAAAACTTGCTGAGGGTGCACTCGATGTCACTTGGCTCCACACAGATATTGAGCCATTGATCACAACTCTTTGAATGTGACCTTCTATCCAGTTCCTGTCTTTCCATCTTTGAAGCAAGGATGTCATGTGGGACAGTGCCAAGTGCCTTGCACAAGTCCAGAAGATGACATTAGTTGCCCTTTCCATATCAACCAGAGTTGTAACTCTGTCACAGAAAACCACCAGACTAGTCAGGCATGATTTGCCCTTCATGAAGCCATGCTGGCTATCATCAACCACCTCACTGTCTTTCTTTATATGCCTTAGTAGAGATGCCAGGAGACTCTGCTCCATGATTCTGCCCGGTACAGAGGTGAGGCTGATTGGTCTGTAGCTACCCCACGTTTCCTTTTTAAAAATGAGACTTACGTTTTGTCTTCTCCAATCAGTGAGAATTTTGCCAGACTGCCACGACTTCTCAAGTATGATGGCTAGTGGCCTAATGTTATGGTTTGAACGCGGTTTTCTGCAGACATAAATCTCTGCTGCCCAATTCCCATGCTCTCGGCAGAGCTGCAGCCAGAGGGCGGCGGAAGTTCCTCCTACAAAGCAGGGCCACTTTGGGGGGAATGTCCCTCTTTTCAGGACACGGTGGTGCTGGCAGGTGGGTAGCAAGGCTGCTATTCTTGCTTCCCCGGTGCTGTGCCCCACCCCACTCAGAAGCAGCCTGAATATGGCTAGTAGCACAGCCCCAACTGCTGCCATGCAGGTGTAATGAGCTGAGCCAGGGCGGCAGCTGAGTGCCAGCTGCCCACACCGTCGAAATGATGACTGACCCTGCTGTCAAGTGGAGCCAGAGTGATGGTGGTTCCCCAACCCACTTGACACACGAGTGCAGCGTAAGTAATGCCAAGCTGGGCCTGAGCAGCAAACTGTGCCAGGATGACAGCAGCACAGGCTGGCTGCTCTGAAAAGTTGCCAGAATTGGTGAGCTGCAGTTTCCTAGCCCCCTATGCTGCCTGTGGCCATGGAGGAGAGTGCTCGCTGCTGCTGCTTGCCATTCCCTCCAGGCACTATCTTGACCAAGTGGTTAGTGCCATGATGACTTTGTTCTAGCTGTGGGTGCCGCCCTGACTTAATGACTGTAGGGAAGAGAAGCTGCAACTAAGTCACAGTTGCAACTGAGAAACTGGACTGCAGGGAAGAAAAGCTGTGTCACAGCTGTGACTGAGAAACCAGGGGAATGTTTGAGTAAGCAGGAAAGATTTTTAAACCTTTGGCAGACTGTCAAGAGACTGGGGGTTGAGGTATGTGGTGTTGTATCCGGATATTGCTGCCACCCAAGGACCACGCTGGTCTGACCCAATGTCTGCCAGCCACGCCCTGAACACCTCGTCCAAAGCAACGGGGAAGAGAAAGCGATTATGGGTGGTTGGAACGGATCTCCACAATCAGCAGAGTTGGAAGGGACGTGACATCTGCTGGCCACACTACATGGCCCCCTTGAAAGACCTCATCAAAAGCAAGAAGTGAGAGAAAGAGTCTGTGGGTGGTTGGGGCAACTCTCTATGATCAGCTGAGTTGGGAGGCAGCCACTGGTCTGAGGAGGTCTCAGTCCCAGTTCACTGTGGGATATGCCTCCTTCCCGCAGAGGCCCTCATGTAAACTCAAAGAATGCTACATAATGCTCTCCCATTTTTCTCGAAGTGTGTGTAGTGGTGCTGTGATGCAGTTTCTGTTTTGTTTGCTTCACTTGTTTGAGGTTTTTCCCTTCTTGTTCTTGGGTGTGGATTTAATAAAACCCTTTCACTTCCCCATAGCTGCTTGTTTGCCTTATAAATACAAGCTCCAACCCAAAATACCAATCAAGGCCATTTTGAAACAAGGACATGTAGCAACTTCAGCTGACAGTTCTTTTAGGACCCGTGGGTGTATCTGATCAGGTCCCATGGATTTGTGTGCCTTCAGATTCTCTAGGTGTTCCTGGACCTGATCTGCTTCTATCGTGGGTGGTTCCTCACTATCCCAGACCCTGCCAGCGCCCTCTGTGACTTGAGTGGTGTGGCTCAGGTGGTTACCAGTGAATGCTGAAGCAAAAAAATCACTGAGTAATTCAGCCTTCTCCACGTCCTCAGTAGCTAGGTCACTTATATCCTTCCAGAGAGACCCCACATCCTCTTTCATTTTTGCTCCAACATACCTAAAAACTCCTTTTCTGAGGTTTGGGCAAGGTGTGATTCAGCCAGGATAGCCACAATGAAAACTGGACTGAAGGCAGTGAGTCTCATGTTAGATATATGCTGCAGGTCACCTAGGCATCTGCTTCCAGTGATGCCTGCTACCCTACTGGCTGACACGTGATGATTATTTGGGGCACACACCCTCTGTCGTACCTGTAAAGGACAGCATATTACTACTTTTTAGAGATAATGCCTTTCACCTACCCCAGCTGCACCAGGGTTTTTGATACAGTATCATGTGTGAAAACACAGATGTGATAGAGATCAGCAGAAAAACTGTACATGAAAGAGGAGTAGGTCTAAGACAAGGTTACGCTAGGCAGTGCTGAAAGCCAAACTGTTGGTTTGGAGGCAGGGGCTGCTAGCAAAGTTCACCAAAAACTGTTCTCTGACAAGCATTTTAAAGGTTTTGTTCACCTTCGCATAAAAAGTGGCATCAAACCTTGCTCCCATAAATTCAAAAGGCTTCACAAGCTCAGAGATCTATATGCAATACATATGGAATTTGATGAACTCAGAAACAGAGTACAATTAAGTAATATGAAGTCATACATATAGGAATCTTTTCACCTGGAAGGAGTGAGTGGAGAGAATCAACCTGAGGGTCTTGGCAGCCAGCTTGTAGGGCACCCAGGTACTGCCAACTCAAGACTTGCACAAAGAATGGAAGTCCTATCCTCAGATTTATCATGTAATTTTACAAAGATATGGTTCAGAAAAGGGAACTTTAGAGACAAAGTCTAAGTAATCAGGTAACCAAAGGGTGTCTTATACAAGAGGAAGCTTTATAAACAAGCCTTTGCTGCCTCAGCACAAGAAAAAGCTGGAACAATATAGCCACCCTTTGTTATTAGGGAGGGGAAAACACTCAAGAAGGAGAAAAATGTTTATGTTAAAACACAATACTAAATAAGTATAAATCAGTCAATTTGTCAGTGCTTTCTGGCCACATCCATTAGAAATTCTAAATTTAGTAACACCCTTGCCACGCTCACTGCACAGAAAGGAACTAGACTGAGCTCATAAATCAAATCTTATATTCATAAAATTCAATACAGAAAAACACTGTGTATATGTCTAATATTTCTGTATTTCTAATACACTTCTTTATCCTAAAATAATAAAATGCCAAGGCATTTCATGAAATAGTTTAAAACGGGGGAAACAAACACAGGTAATGATGCACGACCAAAGCACCTCTCAGACACTTAGTTTGTGGAGTGAAACCACAAGGCTCAGTTAAACATAAGCTGTTCAATGTATACTGAGCTACTCTCAAAATTAAAACTTGCCTCTCTTCTGGAAACAGGTTTTAATTAATATCCTCAAATTATAGACCAGAGTCAGGTCCCAGTGTTAGTTCTATGGATTTATGTACATGAGTACAAAATAATTACTTTAAAAAAATTTCAACACAGACTTGGTGGTATCAACAGAAACTGACTGCATTGCTGCATCACCTTCTTGTAATTTCTCAATGGTCAAAACACTCAACTTTGAGACTCAAACTCTGGACCTTCTTGGTCTAACAGAGTTCACAGCCATCTGTGAATCTCACTATTATCTCACTCACAGCAGAAGTAACGAGTACTAGCCCAAAGGAAAGCAAGGCACTGCTTACAAGGTGGCCCAGGAGCTGTAACACACTGCATGTACGCACACATACTCAAGACAACCAGAACCAAAATCAACTGAATTAAGAATAAATGGCTCTTCTTCTGCCACTTTATGAAACCACTACAGAGGGAGGAAAAGGACAGCGGAGGGAAGTGAATGAAAATACTCTGGCTTCCAATACCCCTTTTGCATCTTGCTCAATCCAACGGAAAATGGAGGATGTATTCAACATAACCTACCTTTGCACAGTTCATTACTGTCTTTCAGTCAAAGCTCTCTTATACATTCTACCTGCATTTCTTAGTGACACCATCATTCAAAGGGAGAAATGGAGATCCCCTTCATCTAGATTTACTCCAAGAAATAACCCTCTTGCAATGCAGAAACTTTGGAATCTAACTCCCTCATTGTAAAAGGCACCTAAAATCTAGGTCTCCAACTTCCCTGACCCGTATTTCTCATCATTATGCGGTTTCTTCTCCACTAGGTACGTTACTGAATCAGCACTTTGCACAAACATATATATCAACAAAGAATTTCATGTTGGATTTAATCTGTGTGTAATTAAAGGTAATGACGATACCAAATTTATGCAAACACATTGTTAAGTTTTAGGTACACATCTTTGCACATTAAGAAAACTACACCAGAAACAACTGCCCAGAAATCAGGCACTTAGATGCACTCTTTTTTTGTGTCAAATCACAAGATAGACGAAAAATCAGTGTTGACGGAAAACTTGTATTTTTTACTGTCCAGAGTCTTTTTATTTGAAATAAATAAGCATATACAACCAACGTGGCCTAAAGAGCTTTTACTTACAGAATCACAGAATCATTAGGGACTGGAAGGGACCTCGAAAAATCATCTAGTCCAATCCCCCTGCAACAGCAGGATCACGTGGACCAAGTCACACAGGAACACATCCAGGTGGGTCTTAAATATTTGTCTCCAGAGAGGGAGACTCCACAACCCCCCTGGGCAGCCTGTTCCAGTGCTCCGTCACCCTCAGGGTGAACAAGTTCCTCCTCAGGTTGATGGGGAACCTTCTATGTTCCAGCTTACAACCACTGCCCATGGTCCTATCACTAGGTGACACTGAGAAGAGCCCGGCTCCGTCCTCCTGACAACCAATCTTCAGGTATTTATAAACATTAATGAGGTCACCCCTCAGTCTCACCTTTTGCAAGCTAAAGAGACCCAGCTCCCTCAGCCTCTCCTCAGAAGGGAGGTGCTCCACCTCCTTCATCATCCTCGTTGCCCTACGCTGGACCCTCTCCAGCAGCTCCACATCCCTCTTGAACTGAGGGCCCAGAACTGGACACAATACTCCAGGTGTGGTCTGACCAGAGCAGAGTAGAGGGGGAGAA
>VXBP01004735.1:18600-30647 GCA_013400115.1 Rhinopomastus cyanomelas
GCAGAGTAGAGGGGGAGAAGAACCTCTCTCGATCTGATAACCACCCCACTTCTGATCGACCCCAGCATACTGTTGGCTGTCTTGGCCACAAGAGTACACTGCTGGCTCATAGTCATCCTGTTGTCCACCACGACCCCCAGGTCCCTTTATCCTAAACTACGCTCCAACTGGTCAGTCCCCAGCCTATACGGGTACCTGGGGTTGTTCTTGCCCAGATGTAAGACTCTACACTTACCTATGTCAACCAAGGGCTGCTGTTCATGTAAATAATTTTGGATTAGACAATTTTGGACCAGACAATNGCAACAAAGATGATAAGAGAGGTGGAACACCTCCCTTATGAGGAGAGGTTGAGGGAGCTGGGTCTCTTTAGCTTGGAGAAGAGGAGACTGAGGGGTGACCTCATTAATGTCTATAAATATGTGAGGGGTGGGTGTCAGGAGGATGGCACTGGGCTGTTCTCGGTGTCATGTAGTGATAGGACGAGGGGCAACGGTTGTAAGCTGGAACATAGGAGGTTCCACATCAACCTGAGAAGGAACTTCTTCACAGTGAGGGTGACGGAGCACTGGAACAGGCTGCCCAGGGAGGTTGTGGAGTCTCCCGCACTGGAGATGTTCAAGACCTGCCTGGATGTGTTCCTGTGTGACTTGGTGTAGGTGATCCTGCTGTGGCAGAGGGATTGGACTGGACGATCTTTCGAGGTCCCTTTCAGTTCTGTAATGATTCTATGATTATGAACTTTGCTGAGACGAGTAAATCAGACAGGCTCAGCAAATATAATATTCAACTCCTTAATAAGCAAACCATTACTCTTCTCTGTAATCAAACTACATAGTGGAAAGTCCTATCTTCTTAATAACAACAACTTGTAATTGTATCTAAAGTTCATGAAAATCTAGACTATATGCAGTAGTGTTGCAAAGGACTATTAACTCAGTACTTTCCACATCCACAAATTTTTCACAACTGCTCAGTACTGAGACTCATAGCTCATCCTCATTGTTCCTTACCATTCTGTCAGTTTTTGTCTTTCTTTCCCTTGTGACTAGCAGGGAATATTTTCTGAGTTTAGAACCCACTGAATTCAGGGGGTCATAATGTCATAAAGTTTCTCGACTTAGTTTATAATAAATAAAATTTTTTGTTTCTGCAACAGCTGCCACAGTGTCTGCCCCCAGCTGTCTGCCTTGCTCATCTCTATAAGATTCTCACCCAGGGAAGAGCGGGCTCAGCTGCCCTACTGGCAGCTGCCTAAACCACTGCAAATTACTGCCTGACCATGATGGTAATCTGAAATAGCTGTCAGTTGGGCTATGACCCACAATGGTTCAGCAGCTGTTACACAGCAATTTCCAAATGAGGGGCAAAACTGACACATAGGGGCAAAAAAATCCAGTCAAGGTAAGCCAGTCCCATATACTAACTTCACCCTTAGGAAGACCATTTTCATAGTTACCTATGTTACCACAGTAACAATAGTTACCAAGGCACTCAAGATAATAGCTTTTTAGTCATTCTTTCTTCATACATACCAAACTGGCCAATTAGCATTACATCAACTTCTCTGTTGACGGAATCCTGTAGCGGATTTTCCATTAGTTTCCTTGTCTTAAGGTAAAATGGTTGGTATGTTTCTGCTTGCCCTTTTTCTAATCTGGTAAAATTACACCACTGCAAGTGCCAAGTTTAAGAACTTACCAAAATGAGTATCAGTAGGGCAGAGATTGTTTTGTCCACTTCAGTTTGGAATAAGCTTTCCAAGGTTGCCGACTTTAAAATGTTTCTCCTACAGAGGTGTTGACATTCTTTCCTATTATACTTTTTTTCCCCAGACAGAACAGGAAAGCTGTATTTCTGTCTTCTCTAGCACCACAATGAACAACTATGTTATTTGTATCTGACTACAAGCCTATGCTTTATTAAAATGGCTCTTGTTGACAGCTTATTTCATGAACTTATTATTTGCATTAAAGGACAAACCCCAAAATTTCTAGTCAACCCCAGCTAGAAGCAGAGCTATTTTATTTGGTTTTTCCTCATCTGGGCTATGTGTCCATATAATATAATGAGATATCTGAAAGTGCTGTAAGGTTTTGAGTGTGGTTAAACAGACTTAAGAAAATATTTGATACAGAATGACAGCTGTCAATCAGTGAGGCAGCCAATTTGGAACCTCCTGTTTCACACACATCAGCATGCTCAGGTAATCAGAAGGACACAGTAAGGAGTAGAAAACAGTCATCACAGAAAACCACTCATCATCATCTAATTTCATCAACAAGGGGTTTATTACAAGAAAGTGAACTGCAAGTTATATAACACGACTCATTTCAATAAATTTGAAAAAAGCTGACATCAAAAGAACTGACTACAAATTATACCAAATTATGATCTCTAGTTTAGGCACCACAGGAATCCCATTTGCTTTTCAGTCAAACAGAAAAAACAAGAACCAGATGAAAAATCGTTATTATCAGTAATTCTAATACAATGTGTGAAAGGGCATTACTCCCTTAAAAAGGAGGCTTAATTTCCTTTAAACCTCTGCTGCATTGAGAAAATTTTCTTTTTCAGTTTTTCTGTCTGCTTTTTGCATTAAGGTTATCTTTGTGGACAGCAGACTAGAACACCATGCCTGAGCTTTTAAAATGCTTTCAGCTGGGGGATAGGGTAGATTTTGTTTCGTTCTTCAATAAATGATTTCATAACTTGCCCAGAGCTCTCAATCCATTTTTAGATTTTGGGATATTTCCAATCCATAATCTTCTGTGATTAAGGATGGGACCTCAAAAAATCATCAAGTCCAATCGCCCTGCCACAGCAGGATCAACTAGGACAAGTCACACAGGAACATGTCCAGGTGGGTTTTAAATGTCTCCAGAGAAGACTCAACAACCTCCCTGGACAGCCAATTCCAGTACTCTGTCACCTTCACCACGTAGTTGTTCACAGAATCACAGAAGATTAGGGATTGGAAGGGACTAAGTCCAATCCCCGTGCCACAGCAGGATAACCCAGACCAACTCACACAGGAACATATCCACAGAACCACAGAACACTAGGGACTGGAAGGGACCAAGGAAGATCATCCAGTCCAATCCCCCCGCCACAGAAAGACACACCAGATCAAGTCACAAATTAGAGTTGTTCTCTCCAACAGGTCAGTCCCCAACCTGTACTGATATCTGGGGTTGTTGTTGCCCAGATAAGACTCTACACTTGCCCTTGTTAGAGTTCATTAAATTTCTCTCTACCTAGCTCTCCAGCCAGTCCAGGTCTTGTTCAATGGCAACACAGTCTGCTGGGGTGTCAGCCACTCTTCCCAGCTTTGTGTCATCAGCAAACTTGCTGATAAGTGCACTCTGATCCTTCATCCAAGTTATTAATGAATACAGTGGTCCCAGTACCGACCCCTGGGAGGCTCCACTAGATAGAGGGCTCCAACTAGACTGTCCCACTGATCACTACTCTCTGGCTTCTATCCTGCGGCAAGCTCACAATCCACCTCACTCCCCAATCATCCAGTCCACACTGCCTCAGTTTGGCTGCAAGGATGCTGTGGGAGACTGCCTCAGATGCTTTACTGAAGTCAAGATAGACCACACCCACTGCTTTACCATCACCTGGTTATGCCCTTATAAAAGGCTATCAAGTTGGTCAAGCATGACTTCCCTTTGGTGAAGCCATGCTGCCTGTCAAGTTCAATAGTAGGCTTGTACTTGCCAACCATAGGCAGAAGAATGATCATCTGTTCTTCCTAAGCAAAACATAACTTCCCTGATTAAATAGTAAGGGATTCATTTTTTCCACATTGTTTAAAAGATCAGGAGAAGGAAAAAGAAGACAAACTGAACTCTTGGCTTGCATTCCTCACTACAGTTCAAATATGATGTAGTTCAAGTGCATGTGTGTGAGAAATAAAAATGTTTAGAATTTTACTACAGAACATTAGCAATACTCCAAACATTCCAATTAACACATTTTTTAAAAATTAAAATACAGATGTCATGTTTAAGGCTATGAATAGTTAAATTCAGCTTTCATTACACTGCCAAGAAAAAACCCTCACTTTTTTCTTAGTAATTCTAGGATTCTGGGTTAGGAAGTTCCTTAGCTGGTTACTCATGCTGCATTCTGATATGACCGTGAAAACATGAAACATGATTTGCATTTAAATACCATATTGACACAAAGCACCCCAGACATCAAATGAATCATAGCTCTCATTGGACCAGGGACAATTCACAAGTCTGAACACTCATCTTCCAAGATTTCCATCTTCACTACTAATGGCTAATTGTGTATGACTTCACTGCATATGATTTGCTCCTGCTTCTTTTCAAGTTGTTCATCATCTTGTACGGATTCATTCTAGATAGTTTAAGCTATTAACAAGTCTGAGTCTAGTTTTTATTGTCCCATTTTAACTGAAAATAAAAATTAAACCCAAAAGTATTAACATGAAAGAAATCAGCTTTTATTAAGCACAAACAAACAAATCAAACAGATTAACCACAAGCAAAAAGCCTATTATTTTATAATAAAGAATTTATTTCCCATGTTGAGTAATTTGTGGGGAACAGAAGACCACTGGTCATGCAGAAAATGTTCCTACAGGTCTTTGCACTAAATTTAGAAAGCCACCACTTGGTCTTCACTGAAAATAATCTACTGCCACAGCTTTATTGTTGTATAGCCTATCTTAAAAAATTATTGATTACATATCATCAATATCTATTATCTGAATTAAGCCACAGTAAGAATTTAGAGACCAAAAGAATTTATTTTAGCCACAGGAATTTCCAGCTTATGCTGTATTATTCCATGATGGTCATACACTGAGAGTATACTACGACAACATGCATCAGAGCATTTATCATAACCTAGTATTTTGTACAAATGTTTGGCCGGTATTGTAATAGCATTTGAGAAATGATGCTTAAGAAAGTCTGCACTCATAATTTAATGCATTAAACATGATATTTTATTCCATCTGCTATTTTTAAGAGTGTGATTATGCTTTCTTATAGGAACTGCTCCACTTATTGCACAAAACAGTACTAAGACTTATCAAAGTACAGGAAGAAAGTTCACCACAATAATCATCATAACCACTACTGTGCTTTTGTTATTCTCCTTTCAGAAAAAACAAGAGATGAAAGCACCTCTGTATCTTCTAATATTTAAGCAACTCTAACAAACACTCAAAACACTACAGGAGAAACATATAGTGTTGCAAATTTACTTTTTGAAGCCAATAGTTTCATATGATACCACATGAAACCATCAAGCATCATCACTGGGGGTTGGACTAGATGATCTCCAGAGGTAACTTCGCATCTCTACCTATGTTTCTATGACTCAAAGCCTCTCTTTGGCAGGAAACACATGATCCTAAAAATAATGGTGTATACATATATATATATAAAATTTTTGAGACATTTGTTATAAAGCAGCAATTTAAACTCAGCACATTAGACTTGTCTTCATCAAACAATTTCTCAATTCATCAGTAACTTCAGGTGTCTTTAAAAATACAAAACAATCTTGCTCCAGGGAATTACCTTCAATACATGTTTATGTATTTTCAAACGACAAAATATTCACAATTGTATCATGAGAAGTAACAAAAAATAATCAAATAGTAAAAGGAGTGGAAAGAACATTAAGGCCCACTTTCAGAAGAATAAGCAGCAGAGAATGATTTAAAAACTGACATTGTTCTACAATGTACTATTCACGTAGATAATTACTGAAAAGACTTCCATGTTAACTAGGAAGCTATATGTTCGTTCCTACGCCTTTAAAAGTCATCTTCCAGTGTATGACTATCCAAATCAAGTTAAAACCAGGCTCCACTGATCCTCTAACGAAAATTCTCTCTTTGCACCTCACAGCCAAGATCCTCCATATCAGCTGACAAGAATTTTAAATCTTGACCAAAACCACAAACATAACGAAGTAATTCGCCAGCACATACAATTCTTTCAGAAAGCACTACGCGATTCTGCTGAAACCAGGAGTGTTGTGCTGGCAATGACCTCATTACTTGAATACAAGCTGCGTATCTCACAAAGGGGAAAAACGAACCCACTGCTTCACACGTAATTTGTTAAGATATTCCACTGAATTCAGGTTAAGCAGCGGGCCTGAGCATCTCTCTGTGATGTTAAATTAATATGTGAGAAGTCGGTGGATCCACCCTCCCCTCCCATCCCCTCCACTCAACCCCACAATGCTCAGCTCCCCACCTCAGCGCTCTCTGCCAGGCCTGATGCCCGCCCGCACCCTTCCGCCGACCGCCCTTCCCGTGACTGCTGCAGCGAAGGCGCCACCGCCCCCTTGGTGAACAAAGCCGAGCTGGTGTTACCGTGGGCACTGCCTTACCGCCACAGGCACCTCAGCACGCCCGAAATTCCCGCCTGCCCTTCTTCGGCGCCCGAAGCCCAGGGCTGCGCGGAGGCTCGGTGCCTCTCGCCGGCACGGCGAGCTTCAGCTCGATGCCGCCCGTGCGGGTCTTTTCCGACTGCCGCGCGGGCAGATCCTGCCTGCAGCCTGCGGGGGTTTTCAGCCACAAAAGCTGCTTTCTTCTCCGTCCCCGGCGGCACCACCCCCTCCCTGTCAAACACAGGCACCCACCCCACCTCGCTCACAGGTGCCGCCCGGACACGGAGCCCCGGGAACCCACCGCCTCCGCCGCACTCACCCCATGGCCACGGCCGCCGCGCCTCCATCCCCCCCCTAAGCAGCGCCCAGCCCCGCCCGTCCCCACCGGCTGCGCCAGCGCCGCCGCCGACACAGCCCCACCGGTCACGTGCCGTGCGGCGCGGCGCCGCAGCCAATGGTGGGGCGTGGCCCGGGAGATGAGCCCGCCCCCTTCATAAGAGTGGCTGCGCCTCTACCCCGCGTCCCCGCCCAGGCCAGGAGCTGCGACTTCGGGGACCGGCTCTGACTCGGCGGGAGAGTGGCGTTGGCCCTTCGAGGCTGCTCCGTGCCCGTCACTGTTCGCTCAGACCAAGGACGCGAGGCGGACTCGGGAGGCATTGCGGCCTTCGTACCGGACACCTCGCTGAGCGCCCGGTTCGCCCGGCCCTGCTGCGGCGTCCGCCGCGCACAGGACGTAGAAAAGCAAGTCCAGCTCCGGGACCACACACAGGACAAGCGTTATCGGCAGAAGGGTCTGTCAAACCGCGAGAAAGTGGTCAGGGGCTTCCTCAGTTCTGTGTTCGGCTACCGGGAACCGTTGTAGCCACGGGCAAGAAAACAAGCGCAGTGCAGAAGCTGGCTCAGGGGCGTATGCACAGTTTAAGCTGAGTAACACCAGTCTCCTTTAAAATAAACCTACAAAAGGACAAAACACCGTGTAGGAAAAACACCAGTTTTCCCCTCTGTAAGTGGAAATACTTGGCTTTTATATAAAAATGAAAATAGGTTCTGCATGTAGCAGGATTTCAGTTAATAAAGTCCATCTAAGTTTTAAAGACATATAATGCATTTTTTACTAAAAAGGTAATCATAAACGTATCCTTCAAGGAGATCTCAGATTTATTTGTATTCAGTAAAATACTGTTTTCACATGCTTTTCAGATGTAAAGTCACTACTGTCTGGTAGTTTCAATAACAGATCAAGTATGTATACACTTAAGCTATGCCAAATTAGAACAATAAGGACCAGTTTAGTGATGGATTGGAAAAAACCAAAGGGCAGGTGAATAAACAAACTTAATGAAACTATTTCAGAATCTCCTTCCAGCAATGATTGCTCTCCAAGGATAAGGCTGAAGCAAAATATTAATGACAAATACTTGAAACTCTACAGAAAAACACTACTAAATACAAAAGACGGCAGACGTGAGGATGTACTTCAGCTGCTCAAATTTGTGGTGTTTTCATGTGGTTTTTTTTAAAAGGTTTTATAGGTAACAGATAATATGCTATACACATATTATTTTTAAAAAATCCAGCTCTAATAAAAAAGGTGGTATTGTTGAAACAGCATTATATCAAGTATTTTTAATCCTCTAGAAGTTGTACTCAAGAATAATTTCTCACTATAAGGGTGGTGAGGCACTGCAACAAGTTGCCCAGGAAGGCTGTGTACACTCTCTTCCTGGAAGTGCTTAAGGCCAGGCTGGATGGGGCTCTGAGGAACCTGGTGCAGTGAGAGGTGTCTCTACCCATGGCATAACAGTAGAGACTAGATGATCTGTAAGGTTTCTTCAAACCCAAGCTACTCTAAGTTTCTGTTAATAAATCTATAGGCAGTGCAGTTCATCCCAACAGAATACTGTGTGACAGACATTTGAAAATGTGCAGCAGTTTCTCAGAGCAAACAGATACCTTTTTTCCGTTGGCACTTTATGTAAATGATGGTATTACATGCTCACGTTAGCGGACATACGGACAGACAGCTCATTAAAACCATGTATGCTCATAAGCCAAGGAAATGTCATTTTCCATATAATCACTTATTTGGTTCACATGAAACAAGGCGGCTCATGATACCTCATGGCTGGGATCAGGCAAAATTAGAGGCACTACAGGCCTCTCTGTGCATGTGAGCTATTGCACCAGATACTTAAGACTACTACTGTAATTCCAGCTGTTTTCTTATGGCTCCTTTTCCAATCATAGAAGGCAACAGCCTACTTTCAGGAAACATATACTTCATCAAATAAACTTTCATCAAGTGTCTTCATGATTAAGGAGATCTGTAATATTACGTAATCTTCTACTTTCACTACAGCATCACATAAAAGCCTATGACAACATCGTCATAGCTAACTATAGAGCTCCTGTCAACTGAGCTGTTGTAATAGACCAGTTTAAACAAAAGTTAAGTGGGCTGCTATTCAAGGGTGTTTTAGGCTATATGATTTTTTTTGCTGTGAAGCTTCTATTAACTACAGCAATAGTTGACACCCCTCTGGTTTTTGATCCACCCTATTTCATTTCACAGAGATTGAGTTCAGTCACTCAGAGGTAACAAATTACCACACTACTTTTAACAAGTTAAAAGTCTAGAACTTTAGCTAGGCATTGTTATCTAAACCATCTTAGTTTGTATCTTACCAACGTGTGCCACTGGTCCCTCAGAAAAGCAAACCAGAATACTCCCAGTTGTTACTGTGTAGCTCTCTCCATCCTAAAATTGTTTACATTAGCATAACTGTACACTTCCACAAGCATTAACACAGCTTCACACTTAACTATCAGATGGCAAGCTGCTGCTATGTGTGTTGTTGCTTACATACCAATCAGGTTGGCCCAATAATAGTTTTAAATAATCTTCAAGTTGCAAATGCAACATAATTTCAAATGACTACTTTAAGTATACAACACCAAAACTAATGCCAAAAGAACATGCCAGAGAAACTGAAATCCTACATACTTTAAAGCTAAACTGAATACTTCTAAATAAAAAAGTAAGCTTCAGCAATCCAAAATGGGTATAACTAAAGATCAAAGGCCACATGAAGTATTCCACTCATTTATGCACATTTTCTGCAACTCTGAAAAACTATGGTTCTGAACCTGTGAAACATGCTTGTTCATTCTGGTGCTAAGTAGTCTTTTGAGCCCAACAGTCAACACCTGCTGAAGTTTAAGTAAATTCAGTGCAGTGTTAAATTTACTGCCCTACAGCCTGAATTCCAGAAGCAGAGTATAAACTGCAGCACAAATTCTCCAAAATATACTGCCAAGATGACAGGTAAGTGGGAGGCAGGAAATTTTTCCTTCCTTGCTCATAGTAATGCCCATTCAGTTACAATTTCCTAAAAATTGTTAATTTATGTTTTGTGCCTGTGTCACATGCACTCACTTCTAACGCAAAATACAATATTAGGTTAAATTCCCTTTGATAAAAAGCATGTTATTGGTCATAAGAAGACCTCATAGTGTACTTGCCTGAGGTGTTAAAACCACTATCATAGAATAAGACAATAATTTGGGTTGGAAAGGATCTTTAAAGGTCATCTATTCGAACCCACTTGCAGTAAGCAGGGACATCTGCAACTACAGCACGCTGCTTTCAAATGTCTCCAGAGGCAGGGCCTCCATCACTGCTCTGAGCAACATGTCAGCGTTTTACCACCCTCAAAACATGTCCTTCTACACAGTCTAAAACCATCATCGTTGTCCAACTGACCTCATTAAAATGATTGTCCCTGTCTTTCTTACAGGTCTCATTAAGTATTAAAAGGCTATAGTAAGGTCTCCTTGGAGCATTCTCCTCTCCAGGCTGAAAAGAGGGCATAGGAGTGGTGGTACAATGCATCTGATAATTTTTTCTGACCCTCCTCTAGATCCATTCTAACAGACCTGTGTTCTTGTACTGAAGACTCCAGAATTAGACACAGTACTCCAGGTGACGTCTCATAAAATCAAAATTATTACAACAGAAAATGCAAGAGTTTTTTTTGTTTTAGGTAACTGGCTCATAAATGGTATAGTTCTATGCACCTTCATAAACTCACTTAGGAGCTGCTATAACCAAAGATTGTCTCCTGGGTCTCAAATTAATAAAGCTGAACATGGCCCCCGCTTCTCATTTCTTTGTAAACTGTGAAGTTGTTTTTACCTTTCTCAGTACCACAAAAAAACTCTTCAATTGCTCCCTCTGGGCTAGGACCAGAGGCAGTCTGTATATATATGCTTTCAGAATACTCACAACCTACTCCCATCAGCATTAGTATCAGTGTTTTGACTATAAAAAGCAGGATTCCTACTCTGCCTATCAGGATTGTCTCAGCTCTGCTGCATGTTATTTCCCCACAGAGATGACGCAGGCAGTAGAGAAAAGTGCCGGTCATCGAACACTATTTTATCGAGGTTTCTGGGTGATCTGGGGGTTCTCTGAATGGGAAAGCTCAGAGGGAGAAGGGAGACAGCCGTTGGGGTTGAGTACTGTCACTAGAGAAGCCAGGCAAACACTGCGGGGGGTGTGGAGCCGAAGCCTTTAAGGGACTGGAAACTGGAAATCGCGCTAAGACCGCACACAGCAGCGAGAGCGCTAGCTGCTTTAGCTGCTTTAGCCGCTGGGGGGTGGGTTTGGAAATGGTAACACAGCAGCAGAGGAAGACCAGGCTTGGGTCACAACTGCACATGGATGTGGGAACCCACACAGAGGTCCCCCAACAAGATGAGGCTGTGCAGGTAACAGGCTGCCAAGAATGTGGAGATTTTTTGCATCTTCCTGGCTGTGTACAGCACAAGCAGGTAGATTATCTGCTTGACTGGGTGGCACAGTTGCAAGATGAGGTTGAAAGGCTGAACTAGAAAGGCTCAGGAGAACTAGAGAAGCTGAAATAGAAGTAGAAAGGTGGAGCCAGGCTCAGCAGTCTGGACAACAGCTAAATAAGAGCCAGATTCAGAGGGGGTCAGTATCCCATAGTTCTCACATGGAGGACAGAAGCCCAAGTAGAATGGGTGAGTGGAGCCAAGTGCAGGGCCATGGCAGAAGGCCAGTACCATCCTTGCTTGGCACACCTCCCCAGTTGCCACTAAGTAATAGATATAAGCCCCTATTGGAAAATAGCCAGTCTAATATGGATATAGAGGATAGAGAACCCACGCTGGAGGTCCTGGCAAAGTCGCATAAATCCAGGAAGACTTCCATTACTATGATGACCTCCTCCATAAAGCAGAGAAGGGGCCTAGTTATTGGAGACTTGCTCCTGAGAGGGACTGAGGGCCCAATATGCAGAGCTGACCCCCATCATAGGGAAGTCTGCAGTTTACCAGGAGCCCGAATCAGGGACATCACCAGGTTGCTCCCCAACCTAGTGAGATCAGTTGACTGTAACCCACTGCTGATCATCCAGACAGGTGGGGAGGAAGCTGTGTTCCATAGCCTGAGGGGAATGAAGAAAGACCTTAAGGCATTAGGACGTTTGGTGAAAGATTCTGGGGCACAAATTGTATTCTGTTCATTACTTCCCTTTTGGGGTGAGGACACAGGCTGGAATAGAAGGACTCTGTCCATTAACACCTGGCTACAAGACACGAGACCTAGCAGATAGATATGAGAGGGGTTTATCTCA
>VXBP01004736.1:12533-31453 GCA_013400115.1 Rhinopomastus cyanomelas
GGGGGGGGGTGGTCCCTGCCTTGCTCGCTGTTGAAGACGGCCAGGAGCCGGAACATGAAGGCACCGGAGGTGGCGGCAAAGAAGCCCCTCCAGTAGTCTCTCACAGCGAAATGGGAGGCCATCACCTCTACGCTGAAGAGCACCCCTGCACAAACAGGGTGTGTGGGGGGGTGTCTGTGTCTCTATGTGGAGGGAGCTTTGGGGCTCCCCAGGGTAGGATTGGAGGGGATGGTCTTACCACTGATGGGAGCCCCGAACACGGTGGCCACCCCGACAGCCTGAGCAGCCACCAGCATCTCGTTCTGCTTGAACTGGTTCTGCGGGGAACAGTCCCGACACCTTTGGGGTTGGGGGAGAAGAAATCCTCCCCCAGCATCCCACCTTATGAGGTGAGGGGAGCACCCCCACCTCGTAGTCCCCAGTTACAGAGGTCCGCATCTTGCCCAGGTACGCGGCAGCCATGGCGGAGAGGTGAACAAAGGGTCCCTGTGGGATGAGGCCATGGGGTAGGACCAGCCACCCCCGTACCCACCCAGTCATTCCAGCGACAACCCAAGGGCCTTGGGAACTGGGTGGGGATAGCTCACCAGTTTGCCAAGGAAGACAGTGCTGCTGCAGGCCAGGGTGCAGGTCAGCCCCACCACCTTGGCCCCGAAGTTGTGGATGGCCAGGTAGTCCTCCAGCATCACTCCAGTAAGGATGGTCTTCAGCTCCGGGATGCCGGAGCCTGCAGTGGGGAGGAGGTGGGATAGGGGTGGTGGAGGTGGAGGTGGGGTAGGGGTGGTGGAGGAGGAAGTGAGATAGGATGGGAGAGGAGGAGGTGGGATAGAGGTGGTGGANAGGAGGGGGGATAGAGGTGGTGGAGGAGGTAGGATAGGGGTTGGGGGGGTGCTTATCCATATTTTAGGGCTCTCGCTGCTGTTGTGGAGCTGGGAGAGGTTGGGCTGCGCCCGTCTCACCTCCCGAGTGTGGGGTGATGCTCTGGGAGAAGCCGGTGGAGAAGGCGGCCAGTGCCGTGGGGTACATGACCCATGAGAGGTACTTGAGCACCATCAGGTCTCCAATCTCCCGGTAGAGCCAGCGGTGGGCTGGAGGAGAAGCACCAGGGTGGGAGATGCCCCCCCTCCCCCTTTTTGGTGAACCCCCAAACACGGGGGTGATGACCCCTCCCCACCATTTACCCTCGAAGATCTTGGAGACAAGAAGGTCCATCATGAAGCTGATGGTGGCCATGAGGACCCCCAGGATGAAGAGGAAATACCAGTCCTCACCAACACGGAAGAGCTGCCTCTTCACCCACTCCAGGCACCCTGCAGGAATTGGGGGTGGGGGGTGCAACAAGGTGCTGAGCCCCCAAAAACACCTCCTCATCCCCACTAGGATACTCTTCTCATGGGTTGGGGAGGGGAGTCTCACCTCGGAGCCTCTTCCGGGCGTCGGGCCAGGGTCTCCAGCTCTGCTCCAGCACCAGCGCCCTCTCCTCCTCGCCCCGCCACAGCCCCCCGGGGACAGGGCGCTCCATAACTGATGGGGACTCCATAACTGACGGCCTCCGCCGTCACACTGAGCTGCCTCATTAGAAACGACCTTGACAAAGCCAACGGACCCGCTCGGGCCGGAGCCAGCCGGGTTCTCCCCCGCCCGCTCTTCCCCACCCCGTCACCTCCAAGCTCTCAAGGGCAAGGGAGACTTTCATTAGCCCTTTAATTAATTCTTGTTACTCTCCCTTAATAACAGGCAGCCGCCACATTCCGCAGCGTCGAAACAGGGAGGGGAGGGTTGGGGGAGGGACACGGAGAGAGGGTAAAATTTCCACCGGCGCAAGGACCTAAATTTAGCCCCTTTGACGAGAGAGGTTGGCAGGCGGCCGGCAGCCGGGACGAGGCTTTAAAAAGCTCCTTGGGCTGCCCCCAATGCGGAACCCCACTGCGAGGAGGACAAGGAAGGGGTTCGCTCTTCCTCCCCGGTGCCAGCTGGGGGTGGGAGGTTGAGAGGTGGGAAGCAGTGGGCGGCTAGGAGCTCCTCCACGTTGTGGTCCACTCCAAGGTCTGTCCTTAACATGGAGCTGTTTGGGAGCTTTGTGCGGCCCCGCGGTGAGAGCTTGGGGTTCCCAGGTGGGTTTGGAGCTGGGGGACAGCCCCCTGGTTTTAGGGATGGGGGGAGGCAGGGCTGGCAGTGGGGAGATGGTGGGGTTGCTGATGGTGGGGCTGGAGAGGGGTGATGAGGGGCTCAAGATGGGGAGATGGTGGGATTGGATATAGGGAGATGGTGTGGTTGGTGATGGTGGGGTTGGAGATGGATGATGAGGGGCTGGAGATGGGGTAATGGGGGATTGAGGATGGGGAGGTGGTGGGGCTGGAGATGGGGTGATTGGGTTTGAAGATGGATAATGAGGGGGTTTGAGATAGGGTGATGGGGAGATGGTGGCGTTGGAGATGCCTCCTCCCTTGCGCTGGCCTGTGGCCACACTGTGGGGGTTTGGGCAGAGCTGGAGTCACAGGGGAGGCGTTTCTGGGGTACCAACCTGAAATGCTCCCCAGAGGGGCTTGTGGGGGGATTCCCACCCAAACTGCGATACCCCTCCCTCACCCTGATCTCGGCCAGCTCACTCCGGCAATACCGGCACCGTGAAGACCCTGGGCAACACCTACCAGTTCACGGTGGACGTCAGCGACTTCTCCCCCGAGGACATCATCGTCACCACCTCCAACAACCAGATTGAGGTGCATGCTGAGAAGGTGGGTGCTCCCACCCTTGCCCCCGCGGGTAACCCCCATCACACAGGGCAACCCAAGAGCAAGGAACGATGAAACCTTGTCCCACCCTCACCCCAAAACCAGCAGGTTTCACCAATGTTCTACCCCCATAGCTGGCTGCAGATGGCACCGTCATGAACACCTTCACCCACAAATGCCAGCTGCCCGAGGATGTGGACCCCACGTCGGTGTCGTCGGCGCTGGGGGACAACGGCACCTTGACCATCCGGGCGCAGCGGCAGCCTGCCAAGCACACCGAGCACGTCCAGCAGACCTTCCGGACTGAGATCAAGATCTGAGGGGCTGGGAAGGAGCGATGTGGGGTGATCTGAGGAGGTGGGATGTGGGATAGGGAACACTCACTCTGCGGGAAGGGGGGTGACAGTGGGGGCTGGCGTGGAGAGATGGCGGCCTGGAGAAGTTCGGGCTGGGGTGGGTCTTGACTCCCAGCTCCGGAGAGGGTTGATGGGGGAGAGCTGGTGATACAAGAGCCCTGCTGGAGTGAGGTTCCCTGCCCCGACCCTCCCTCCGCTGGAGCTCATCTCTGTATATAGAACTGGCGATAAATTATTGAGACTGTCCCGACCGCTGCTGCCTCCACTCTTGTCGACGCCTTCCCCCTAGAAGAGATGCAGGTTCAGCTCCCAGAGGTGTCTGGGAAGAGGGTCCCACCTGTCATTCTTCCTCCCTGATGGAAACCATGGGAGAGGAGCCACCCTGGCGCCCCTCTGGTGCCCACAGCCCCCGTTTATTTCCAGCCAGCCGTGACTCATTTCTTCCCCATGGCTCTATTTCCGAGCCATTCCCTCAGCTGTTGGGCCGGCAGCCCACCTGGAAGGCCACCAAATCCTCCTCCTTTGGTCCACCCGTGCCCAGCATCCTCCGGGCTGGCACCATCCTCGACGGCAGCCCTTTGGCAAAGGCCTGGGGCATCTTTATGGGTGCCCGAGGCTTCTGCATCCCCTGCCCTGTGTGTACCCACAACACTGTGGCAGCTGCCTGGGACGAGCGGCTGTTTATAGGATCCACACGATGACCTGGCTCATGTCACGGTGCCTCGTGACAAACCCACGGGCGTGGGGACACCCTGGCTCCTCCAGCATCTTCTTGCCTGGCTCTGTCGGGTGGGATTCAGGGGGGCGCCCTGAAGTGGAGAGGTGGGGAAAACTTAGGGGGAAACCCTCTGAAGGACACAAACCCCTCTCAGAGCAGCTCAGGGAGTTGGGGTGATGGAGGTGGGCAGCGATGGGTTCGGGTTGGTGAGGATCTGCTGCGGTGGGAGGTGGCAGCTCTGCCCTGAAAGGCCACCCCGGGGTGCCCAGGGCCACCCAGCACCCACTGGCTGGGTGGTCACCGGCTGCCATCTAGTGGCCACAGGCTTGTAGGTGGCCTCAGCTGAGGAAGCTCTGGAATTGAAAGAACCCTTCCTTTTTCTCCCCAAAACCAGTTAGTCTTGGATGGGGGAGATTTCTGAGCTGGCGAGAGGGTGAGACGACAGTTCAGAGCCCCAGGGCTGGACAGATCCGCAGCAGCTCGGTTCGTGTGGGGCAGGAAACACAGAAGGGGCTGGAGGGAAAGGCTGATGGGGAGAGGCTGAGGGAGCTGGGGGTGTCCTATCTGGAGGAGACTCAAGGGGGACCTTCTCCCTTTCTCCAACTCCCTGAAGGGAGATTGTAGTCGCCCTGCAGCCCCTCCTGGTTCCATGAAGGACCTAGTGGCTGGAACAAGGGGCGGGCAACGCTCTCCCAACACTCCCCCCCCCGCCCCGCCCCGCCTATCACGTGACACATGAGCAAAGTCCCGCCCCCAGCGTCGCGCTTGCGCCGGTGGGCGGGGCCCGCAGTTCTGACGCCGCTTCCGCCCGGAGCCAAGATGGCGCCGCCCTTTGTCCGGGCACTGTCACGGTGAGAGCGGGGGGGGCGGTTGGCGGTGCGGGGGCGGCCCAAAGGGGTCCTACGGGGCCTGGATGGGGAGGGCTCTGAGCCCGGTGGAGGTGAAGGGGCTTGCTGGGGGTCCCAGCTTGAGGGGGGGCCTCGGGGGGCTCCTTACAGCCCCCCCCAAGCCTCCTCGCTCCTTTCCCCCTCAGTGCTTCGTGTGGCACCGCCAGGGCCTGGGGCGTCTCCCTTGATGGCAGCGGGGGCCTGCGGCCTTGTCGGGGTTCTGGTGTGAGACCCCCCGGTACCCCTAGATCCCGTCTGTCCACTCCTCGCCCGCCCTACCCTAGATCCCTCTAGTTTTTGCACTGGCAGTCCCGCCAGGGAGCCCCGCCATCTGCTGGGGCTCCTCTTGTCACGAGCAGAGGAGCAGGGGAGCTCCAAGAATGAAAAAGGGGGTTATTTTCATCTTCGAAAAATCTTTAGGGCCTCTGGGATGCTCCAGGGACAGGGGATGAGGCTGGGAGAGCTGGGGCTGCTCTTATCGATGCTGATTAATCTCTGAAGGGTCACTGTCAAAAGGATGAGACTAGGCACTTCCCAGTGGTACCCAGTGACAGGACGAGGGGCACTGGGCACAAACGTGAGCTGAGGAGCTTCCGCTGGAACATCAAGAAACCTCTTTTCCTGAGGAGGGTCCCAGGCTTCCCAGAGAGGCTGTGGGGTCTCTGCTCTGGGGACATCCCAACCCCCTTAACTGTTCCTGTGGGATCTGCTGTAGGGGATCTTTCGAGGTCCCTTCCAATCCCTAATGTTCTGTGATTCTGTGATCCTGCTCTGGCAGGGGATTTGAGACTGGATGATCTATAGAGGTCCCTTTCAACTCGCCCCCCACCCCACCAGTCTGTGACTCTATGAGGTGCTGAGAGATGAGATCTGGGGGTGACCTGACAGTGCAGGGGTCATGGTTGGCCTCAGTGACCTGTAAACTCTTTTCCAGCCCTCATGGCTCTGACAAGGGGATTGGGACTGGCTGGTCTCCAGACCTCTCTTCCAACCCGCCTCGTCTGAGATCTCTAGGGCACAGGGACAGCCTTTTGCTGCATGTGCCCTGTGTGGTGTCACTCCTGGGGCACAGAGGACAGATTTTGGGGTCAAGTCATGTTTCCTGCATCAGAACCCTCTGCTGGGGTGGCCTTCCAGAGGCAGATTTTTTTTTTGTGAGAAGGTGATGAAGGTTTTCACTTTCATTACCTGGGCCCTGCAGACACCAGTGGTTTCATGGCAGAGCTCCAGGCCCAGCAACAACTTGGTGGCCACTCTGGCTCCCTGCTTGCCAGCCCAGCACTCTGGTTACCTGCTGGTGGCCACACAAACATCCCTGTGGGTCCAAAACCTGAATAACCCAGGGCTCTCTGGGATGCCCATTCACTGCTTAGCTCTCTCCTCATGTTTTTCTCTGTTTAATTTCTTTTCACCCCACTTTTTTATCCTGCCCGTGGTTGTTTTTCCTCTCTTGACAGCTGAGTTTGAGCCACCTCCTGCTTCCTTCTCTGACCACAACCTCTAAAGGCCTCCTCCTCCATGTCTCTGTACCTTGAATGCTCTGGGCAGACCAGCTCTTAACTTCATTTTTTGAACCAAATCTGTTGCAGAATTGGTTCCTGGAAATGAGGACAGACTCCTCTCCTCAGAGACTGAAAGGCTTAGTGCTGCCTTGTTCCCCTAGCTGACGCTTCTGACGCTCCCTAAGGGACATGACGGTAGGCAGCACCTCACCCCCACTCTTCTTTGTCTTCTCTGCATCAGAGCTGACAGCTGGTTGGTGCCAACAGTGAAAGGCAGTGTTTAAACTCACATTTTCCACCCCTTTCTCAGGGTTTTGGGGTTTTTCTTTTAGGGGAGAGGCTTGACTGGCAGGTACAGGGGGAGGGTACTGTCAGTAAGAAGTAAAAGCCTGTGTGAGAAGCTCTGGGGGACCAAGGTTGCTGTTTTTATCATGGTGAGGCTGCGGCAGCCGTGGGTGTTCCCAGGCTTTGCCGTGATTATTCCTGTAATGAGACACCCGACAGCCAGGCCCCAGCAGGGAAGCAGCGCTCTCCTGCCTCCTCCAGCAAGGTGAAATCAGGGGGTGGCTGTCTCTGGCACCTTGAGTTTTGTACTGCTGTTGGAAATTTACCTCTTCTCCCCTCTCCCTTCTTCCCTCTCCTCCCCTCCCTTTTGTAGGTCTTTTGTAGGTTCATGCTCACAGGACAGACACACAGACAGACGCATTGCATCTGGGCAAGAACAACCCCAGGTACCAGTACAGTTTGGACATCTGGAATGTAATGTTCAGTTCTGCACCCCTCAGTCCCAGAAGGACACAGAGCTGCTGGAGAGAGTCCAGCACAGAGCCACAGGAATGATGAAAGGAGGTGACCATCTCCCTGCTGAGGAGAAGCTGAGGGAGCTGGGTCTCCTGAGCTGGGAAAAGAGGAGCCTGATGAGGGGTGACCCTGTGAATGTTGATCAATATGGAAAGGGTGGGTGTCAGGAGGGTGGAGCCAGGCTCTGCTCAGGGGCACCCAGTGACAGGACAAGGGGCAGCAGGTGTGAACTGGAACAAAGGAGGTTCCCCATCAAAGTGAAAAGGACCTTCTTCCCAGTGAGGGTGCCAGAGCCCTGGCAGGGGCTGCCCAGGGGGGTTATGGAGTCTGCTGCTCTGGAGACTTTCAAACTCCTCCGGGATGTCCTGGGTGACATGATCTAGGGGACACTGCTGTGGCAGGAGGGTTGGACTGGCTGATCTTTCGAGGTCCCTTCCAATCCCTAACAGTCTGTGATCCTGTGAAAATTTGCACCCATTGCTGTCTGCAGTTACCTGGAAGGAGGATGAAGAGAGTTGGGGGCTGGTTTCTTCTCACAAGGAATAATAGACAGGACAAGAGGGAGCAGCCTCAAGCTGCAGAAGAGGTAGTTTAGGTTGGCCATGAGGACAATCTTCTTCCTGGATAGGGCCCTCAGGCCTTGGCACAGGCTGCTTGGGGAGCTGGGGATTGAATCCTCATCCCTTAACACACTGAAGATTCATGGAGATCTGGAGCGGTGGGGTTGGACAGTTGGTTGGACTCCGTTAAATGAAAGGTCTTTTCCAACCTGTGTGGTCGATTCTGTGATTCTATCATCATTTATCTGATGAACTGAGCAGTAGAAGCAGAATCCAGCTTATTCACTGTGTTCCTACCTCACAGAATCGTTCCTTTTCTGGAACAAGCCTGATTTAGGGACCTCACCTTGTGTCTCAAGATGTGTGTGAGGCCAGGCTGGGCGGCGCTCTGAGCGCCCTGATCTCACGGAAGGTGTCTCTACCCACATAGAGGGAGGTTGGAACTCGATGATCTTTAAAGTCCCTTCCAACTTTTTGTGATTCTCTGTCACATCTTAACCCCTTGAGTTTTAAAACAGAGACTTTTGTCCCCTTTCTCCCAGGATGGCTCCATAGAGACTGACCTGAGCACCGGGAAGACGGAAAACTCCAGACAAGAGTCACAACCCTCTGACCCCCAGTCTCAGTCCCCTGGATATCTCCTCTCCTCGCAGCACCAGGGTGAGTTCAGCCTCCCACCCTGGCTCGTGGCTGAGGTGAGGAGCTCTGCCCCACACCCTTAGGCAGCGCCCCTACCCTCAACAGCAACAGGGAGCTGATTTGTTTAGTTGTGGGGTGACCCAGCAGTCCTGGATTGGGCATTTCCCCTTCCTGGATCTATCCCCACATCCATCCATCCCTGTTTCAGCACTTCCTATTTGGTTGCAGAAGGAGATGGATCTCAGCCCTGAAACCCCCAGCTGGTGTCTCGGGTGCATTTTGGGGTTTATTGATCCAGATATTTGGGGGATGCACACCTCATCCCAGCCTCTGCCCTGCTGGGCTCACCTGCTGTGATGAAGCTGCAACGTGAGGAAACAGCAGAAAAGAGGAAGTTTTCCAGGAGGGGTTGAGTTCCTTAGGATTTTGCTTCATCCTCTTGTGAAACTGAGGAGGGTCTGAGTGGGGAAATCGCAGGATAAAAAGTCCTGAGTCAGATGTAAAATGACTCTTAGAAATTACTCCAGACAGCCTCTTAGTGCATCAGGCCCTCAGGATTTGACAGGTTCTGCTGTTTCTCCTGCTGGGGAAACCCCCTCCCTGTTTTATTCCGGAGTTTCCTCTGCAGAGCTGCGGGGGTTTGCGCAGATTTTGACACCAGGACTGGTTTCTCTGTCTCTCGAGGGATGATATTTTGGAACAGGCTGTGGGTGTTTGGTTCCAGAAAACCTCGTGTTTTGGAGGGAACTCGTGGCAGGGAGTTAATTCTGAAGACAAACTGTGTTTTGAGGGGAGGGGGACGCTCCTTCTCCGCACGATCCGATGCTGTCAGAGGTGTCTGGCAATGTTTTCGGAGGCTGGATCGACCCCTAGATGGAAGATTCTTGAGCGAGCGCTGCCAGCCCCACTGCAGGCTGGAGGAGTCTCCCTCTGCTGCTGCTCAGGCTGGCTCCAGCGGATCCGGAGGACTGGAAGGTGCTCACAACTGCCTGGGAGTGATTTGTGGATCCAAAACTGTTGCCTTTCCCTCACCTGAGACTCCCCAGGCTGGTTTTGAGAGCTGGTGGGTTGGAAGATACAACTGCTGTGAGCTGGGAACCTTCAGGGAGCCACTGAGCGTCGACCTGGCATCGAAACCAGCACTGTCCTTGGCTAGGATCTTCCTTCTTGAAGAACCTGCTCAGCCTTCTGGCCTGGCCCAGGGAGCAGGAACTACGGATAGTCCCTGGCTGCCTTGTCTTCCCTCCTTGCTCACTGCTTGCTGAGGAAAACGATCCCTTGGATTTGGGATGCAAAGCTGAGTGAAACCCCTTCCTCCAGCCCTGGAATGAAAACAACAGGCTGAGCCCATGGTGCCTCTTCATCAGCAAGGATCTGCTTGGAAGAGGGGCTTTTGTGGGGTGGGCAGCTCTCCTCAGCCACAGATGCGCTGTGAGCAGGGAGAGCTCCCTCCCAAAGCATCACAATCCCTCCAAATCCCTTGGGTTCCTGATGTGAGCCCCCAGGAGCTGCAGGGTTTGGACTGATTGGAGCAAAATCCAGGTGGCAGCTGGTTCTAAGTGGTTCCCCAGGGCTCAGTACTGGGGCCAGTCTTGTTTAACAAATGATCTGGGCTGAGGGGATCGAGGGCACCCTCTGCCAGTTTGCAGGTGACACCAAACTGGGTGGGAGTGTCTGTCTGCTGGAGGGTGGGAAGGTTCTGCAGAGGGACCTGACCAGGCTGGGTCACTGACCTGGGGTCAGTCGTGTGAAGTTTGACAAGGGCAAGGGCTGAGTCCTACACTCTGGTCAGAACAACCACCTGCAGGGCTCCAGGCTGGGGGCACAGTGGCCGGAGTAGTTGGGGCTGCTGCTTGACAGCAGCTGAACATGGGCCAGTGGCAAGAAGGGCAACAGCATCCTGGCTGAGATCAGTACCATTGTGGCCAGCAGGAGCAGGGAAGGGGTTGTGTCCCTGTACTGGGCACGGGGGAGGCCTCATCTCAAATCCTGGGGTCAGTTCTAAGCATCTCAGTACAAGAAGGACATTGAGGGGCTGGAGTGGGTGCAGAGAAGGGCAGCGGAGCTGGGGAAGGGGTTGGGGGACACAGCTGATGGGGAGAGGCTGAGGGAGCTGGGGCTGGTTGGTCTAAGGAAGAGAAGGCTGAGGGGAGACCTCACTGCTGTCTGCAGCTGCCTGACAGGAGAGTGGAGTGAGGTGGGGGTCGGTCTCCCCAGTCCCCAGTGACAGGACGAGAGGAAACAGCCTCAAGCAGTGCCAGGGAAGGGTGAGGTTGGGCATCAGGAGAAGTCTCTTCCCTGCCAGAGTGGAACAGGCTGCCCAGGGGGGAAGGAAGTCCCCATCCCCGGACGGGTTCAACAGCCGAGTAGCTGTGGCCCTGGGGAACAGGGTTTAGTGGGCAGAGTGGGCTTGGGGTGATGGTTGGACTGGGTGAGCTCAGAGGGCTCTTCCAGCTTTGTCGGTTCTATCATTTTGATGACCATGTGGTGGCACCGCCTGTTCGGGGAAGGGACTTGCAGCTGTGGAGGCTGCAGCTCACAGCCTGGCCGGGTGAAGCTGTGAGTGCTGTTGGGGTGGCGGGAACCCCATCAGCTGTTCTCTGAACCCACTCCCCAGCCCCGTACTGATACCACAGCTGTTCGAGGAGAGATTCCGGGGTCAGCTTTGCTACTGAGGAGCTGGGATTGGGCTGTTTGAGCCACGTTTTTTAAGTGAGGAGGTGGTGGGGTAACTGTTGGTCGCTGTCTCTGTGACCCACAGCGTTTCAGCAGCCGCCTCACCCCCGGGGTTGTTCTGGTTCTCTTCCCTGCAGCCATGGATTTCCCCCAGCACAGCAGACAGGTCCTGGACCAGCTGAACCAGCAGCGGCAGCAGGGTTTGCTCTGCGACTGCACCTTTGTAGTGGATGGCATTGACTTCAAGGCTCACAAAGCTGTGCTGGCTGCTTGCAGCGACTACTTCCGGATGCTCTTCGTGGACCAGAAGGACGTGGTGCACCTGGACATCAGGAACGCAGCAGGTAACCAGCCAGAGGGGGTCTGATGCCCCTCAGAGCTCCTTAAAGTCTGGGGCTTGGCGCTGGGGCTTTGAGGGAGGCTCCTCAGGCTGTTCACTCACACGCCAGGGGCTTTTCCAGGTTGCCCAGGTGAGGGTTAAACGTTGTCTGTGGTTGTGTGGCTCCCTCGCAGGCCTGGGCCAGGTGCTGGAGTTCATGTACACGGCCAAGCTGAGCCTAAACCCCGACAACGTGGAGGATGTGCTGGCCGTGGCGGGCTTCCTCCAGATACAGGAGGTCGTCAGCGCTTGCAACGCTCTCAAGGCCCTCACCTCGGGGACAGAAAGCTCCAGCGAGAGCCAGCAGCCCCCCACCAACCTCGGTACGGAGCCTCCTCCCTGACCCTCGCCCAGGGGGATCCCACACTGAACAGCCACGCGCTCTGGCCACTGTCCCACCTCCCAGCCCGGCTCTGTCGGCTGGGACACGCGCAGAGTCGTGCCCCTGGGGAGGAATAACCCCCTGCACCAGCACAGTGTGTGGGTGGCCTGCTGGAAAGCAGCTCCGGGGAGGAGGACTTCTGTGATTCTGTGACACTGACAGCCAGTGTGGTGGCCCAGCAGGGCTCCTGGGGTGTGACCAGCAGGTTCAGGGAGGTTCTCCCCGCTCTCTGCTCTGCCCTGGTGAGGCCACAGCTGGAGTCCTGGGTTAGGTCCAGGCTCTCCAGTTCAACAGAGACAAGGAGCTACTGGAGAGAGTCCAGCAGAGGCTGTGGAGATGCTGGGGGCATTGGGGCACCTCTGCACTGAGGAAAGGCTGAGAGAGCCCTAGGGCTGTTCAGCTGGGGCAGAGCGGTGAGAGGCGTGCTGATGCTGAGCAGCAGCTAAAGGGTGGGGCCAGGACAGCAGGGCCAGACTCTTCCCAGTGGTGCCCAGTGACAGGACAGGGGGTAATGGGCACAGACTGGAACCCGCAAGGGTCCACCTGACTGTGAGGGGAAACTTCTTTGCTGTGAGGGGAGCTGAGCCCTGGCCCAGGCTGCCCAGAGAGTTTGTGGAGTCTCCTGCTCTGGAGAGATCCCACCCCCACCTGGACCCATCCTGGGCAACTGGCTGCGGGGGAACCAGCTCTGGGAGGGAGCCGGACCGGTCGATCCCCAGAGGTCGCTCTCCCGTCCTACCAGCCTGGGAATCTGGGATTTGGGAATCCTTCGGGCAGCCTCCGGGGCTGTTCCCGTGCGGGCAAAACGCTCCAGCTCTTCCTGCTTTAGCCCTCGAAGGGAGCGAGAAGGTGGCTGTCAAGGACAAACCATTGGCAGCGGAAGGACCAGCTGACGATGACAAACTAAAGCCACCTTCCCCCAGCCCGGAGACGAAGGAAGAGGCTCCCACAGCCTCAGCAGCACAGACCGAGCAGCTGGGTGGCCAAGGAGGTGAGGCAGCGCAGGGTGGCACCTCAGGCCCCACTGTCACCCCACCCCAGCATACCCAGTCCTGCCGCCCAGAGCCCACGTGTCCCCTCCAGCACAGCCTGTTGTTTGCAGGGACGGATGGTGCCGCCCAGGAGGGTCCCACAGCCAAATGTCCCAGCCCGCCACAGCCGGTGGGTGGCAGCGACAGCAGCAGCTCCCCACCAAAGGGCAGTGAAACAGGAGGTGAGTGAGTGAGTGAGTGAGAGGGGGGAAGCAGCAGGGGCTGAGCCCTCCTCCTCACTGGGATTCCTTCTGTCGGGGCAAATTTTGCTGCCCAAACATTGTCTCCTGTGGGGGTCTCACAGGTTTCCACGGGGCAGAGCTGGGAGGGGTTGGGAAATGCTCCTCTGCTGCTGGGTTTTGTGGCTGCTGACCTGCAGACCCACCCTGTCCCCAGGGCTGCGTGATGGAGGAACTGGGGTTTCCAATCCCTGTCGCCTTTGGCTGGGCACAGAGTTGGGACACAGAGGTGGGGTTTGTGTCTCTGTTTCTGCTCCCGGTGCTCAGTGTCCTGGTTTCCTGCCTTCCTGCAGAGATGGAGCTGGAAGGGAAGGAGGAAGAGGGGGAGACGATGACAGAGGAGGAAGAAGAGCCAAGAATCCCCAAGGAGGAGCAGCAGCAGCCCCAGCTGGAAAACGGAGAAACCGCCGAAGATAACGAATCGGGAAGCACTGACTCCGGGCAGGAAAACTCCAGCGAAACCCGCCTGCTGCGCTCGGGCTCCTACAGTGACAGAACCGAGTCCAAAGCCTACGGCTCTGTCACACACAAGTGTGAGGTGAGGCCAGCTGCTGCCCCGCACGGTGTCCCGGCTCCGTTGGGGACGCTGGGATCACAGCCCTGTCCCTGTGCGTCCCCAGGACTGTGGGAAGGAGTTCACCCACACCGGGAACTTCAAGCGGCACATCCGGATCCACACCGGTGAGAAGCCTTTCTCCTGCAGGGAGTGCAACAAGGCATTCTCTGACCCCGCTGCCTGCAAAGCCCATGAGAAGACCCACAGGTAACAGCCGCACCAGGACCGCAGGGGTGACTGAGTGCTGCCCGAGGGCTGATCTGGGGGCAGGGAGGTTGCTGTGGGTGGAAGGGTTTGAGGAAGAGGCTGGCTGAGCAGCCACTCGGCCTCTCAAACCCTTCTGGAGGGGTTGGAGACTCCCAGCACGCTTTTGGGGTGGTACCAGCTGTGACAGGATGCCAACAAGGCCTGAAATGTGGGGCTTTTGCCTCGAGAGGCTGAGGTTCCTGTGCAGTCCATCAGTGCAGGGGGTGGCCAGCGGGGAGCTTTGTGTTCCTGCCCCTGTCCTTCCCTTCTGCCTTGGCGGGGGGGGGGGGNGGGGGTGTTGGGCTGGTGGCTGGCTTGTGGGACGGGAGGTTGGAGAGTTTGGTTCTTCCTTCCCTGCTGCCATGAGGTGATGGCCCCATGTCCTTTGCAGCCCCCTGAAGCCCTATGGCTGCGAAGAGTGTGGGAAGAGCTACCGCCTCATCAGCCTCCTGAACCTGCACAAGAAGCGGCACACGGGGGAGGCCAAGTACCGCTGCGACGACTGTGGCAAACTCTTCACCACCTCTGGCAACCTCAAACGACACCAGCTGGTCCACAGCGGCGAGAAGCCCTACCAGTGCGACTACTGTGGCCGCTCATTCTCCGACCCCACCTCCAAAATGCGGCATCTGGAGACCCACGACACTGACAAGGAGCACAAATGCCCCCACTGCGACAAGAAGTTCAACCAGGTGAGTTGGGCTGAGAAGATGGGTCTGCAGTGCTTCGGGGGCCTTCAAAGGGAAATGGGGGTGGGGGGTGGTGTTGGGGGTAGTCTCGGTGTGTTGCGGGGCTCACAGCAGCCCTCTGCCTGTTCCCCAGGTGGGGAACCTGAAGGCTCACCTGAAGATCCACATCGCAGATGGGCCCCTCAAGTGTCGGGAGTGCGGCAAACAGTTCACTACGTCAGGTAGCCTGGGGCTGGTGGCCAGTGAGGTCCCGGGGGTGGGTGTTTCACTGGCTCAGGGTAGGGACAGGAGCTGCTCATCCTGCCCACAAGAGGGTTTAAAACTTGGAACTGCGGTGATAGCAGTTACGGCTTGTTGATTTCTGCCCCTGTGGACGATGGTGCCCCAGGGATGCTCCTGGAAGGAGCCCTTGATCTAAGTTTTTGAGGATGGGGATGTCTCATCCCATCTCCCCAAACCGGTGTGGGGCTGGATGAAGCTGGCTGGAATCTTTCTGTCCCCATAAGAACCATTCTGGGTGTCTCCAGTTCTTCATTACTGCCCTGGTCCCTGCTCTGTAAAAGCTGATGGGCTTTCCCAGGGGACCTCCTGGGGCTCCGGGAAGGACGGATGGAGGGTGCTGGTCTCCCCGTTCCCCTCCCAAACAGCCTCGTCTGCTCTCAGGAAACCTCAAACGGCACCTCCGGATCCACAGTGGGGAGAAGCCCTACGTCTGCGTCCACTGCCAGCGGCAGTTCGCCGACCCCGGAGCCCTGCAGCGCCACGTCCGCATCCACACCGGTAACCCCAGGGCTCTGCCCTGTAGTTTTGAACTCCCCTCTGAGAGATTTGGGTAGGGGAATCCTTAGAGCTCCTCAATTCCTCCCCATCTTCCCGCAGGAGAGAAGCCCTGCCAGTGCTTGATCTGCGGGAAGGCCTTCACCCAGGCCAGCTCCCTCATCGCCCACGTGCGCCAGCACACCGGGGAGAAGCCCTATGTCTGCGAGCGCTGCGGCAAGAGGTGCGGGTCCACTTCAGGAGATGTGGGCGCGCTTTCCTCTACTGTCTGTGGGCAGGTGGAAGTGCCAGGGTGCTGGCGCTAGGCACAGGGATCGTGGTGACTGCTGTCCTCCCTCTCCAGGTTCGTGCAGTCGAGCCAACTGGCCAACCACATCCGCCACCACGACAACATCCGCCCCCACAAGTGCACCGTCTGCAACAAAGCCTTTGTCAACGTGGGCGACCTCTCCAAACACATCATCATCCACACCGGTGGGTACCCTTTGGGGGGACCCATGGGGCTCTCCTTGGCCCCTGGAAGGCATTAGGAACCCCCCAGATTTCCTCACCTGCCCCCTTCAGTTTCCTCAACCAACCCCACCCTGGCTTTTCCTCGCCCCTCATTCCAGGGGAGAAGCCGTTCCTGTGTGATAAGTGCGGCCGAGGGTTTAACCGGGTGGACAACCTGCGTTCCCACGTGAAGACAGTGCATCAGGGTAAAGCTGGCATCAAAATCCTCGAGCCAGAGGAGGGCGATGAGGTCAACATCGTCACGGTGGCTTCTGATGATATGGTGACACTGGCAACTGAGGCACTGGCTGCCACTGCTGTCACACAGCTCACGGGTGAGCTCAGGGCGTCCCAGCAGCTGTTCCGAAAGGCGGGGATGGGGGGGATGTTTTCCATGGGGAGCAGCTTGCGGGGTCCCAAAGCTGCCCTGGGATCCCAAAAAGAGGGCCTGTCCACGGCAGGGGGACAGCTTTGGGGCACAGAGCTGTGTCCCAGAAGGGGACGTGGCCGTGGTTTGCGGCACCCTTTGTTGTGGCCTGAGCTGTTGCAGCCCTGGCGCCTCCTCACAGCACCCACCCCTCTCCCCTGGCAGTGGTCCCGGTGGCGGCGGCAGTGACAGCGGATGAGACGGAAGCACTTAAAGCTGAGATCACCAAAGCGGTGAAGCAGGTGCAGGAAGCAGGTGAGGAGAGGGGTGGTGAAAGCCACGGAGGGGAGGGGGTGTCAGCGAGTTCCTACTGACCCAAGGCTCCCTGCCCCAAATTTTCCCACTGCAGATCCCAACACGCAGATCCTTTACGCCTGCGACTCCTGTGGGGAGAAGTTCCTGGACGCCAGCAGCCTGGCACAGCACGTCCGCATCCACACGGCCCAGGCCCTCGTCATGTTCCAGGCCGACACGGACTTTTACCAGCAGTACGGGACCGCCGCGGCCGCCTGGCACGCAGAGCAGGTGCTCCCAGCCGGGGAACTGCTCTTTCGCTCCCGCGACAGCCCCCAAGAACCCCCTGTGGCTCCCCTGGCCCCTGCCCCCGCCGCTGTGGAGGGGCAGCCCCCTCACCCCGAGTGATCCCGCCCCTCCGCACCCCCAGCTCAGCTTTTATTTAACCGACAGCTGCTCGGAAATGGTGTAAAAAGTGGTCTTTCGGGAAGGAGAGAGATGGAATAAATGGCAATATTTTCGCACGGCTGATGACCACGGGGAGAGGACCTGCACCCCCAGGGCTGCCACTTTGTACCCACCCTGGCCTGGGGATCTGTTGGGTCTGGCTGTGCAGGGTGGGTTGGGTAGGGAAGAGGCTGTGAACCTACCCTGGGAGGGGACTTGTTAAGCTCTTCATGAGGCCACAACCCGCTGGGACTGGGGGCAATTGAGGTGACAGTGGTTTAGGACTTGCAACCCACCAGGAACAAGGGGAAGGGTCCCCCACAAGGGCTGCAGGATCAGACCCTGCCCAGGGTCTGGGGCAGGGACAGACACAGGTAGGGGTGCAGATGGACACGTGTACAGTCGGACGATGACCGGCCACAGCCAGCCAGTGGTCTGCCTGTGTGTGCAGCCCTTGCTCTGTCCCCTCCCAGTGCCCCTGTAGGGTAAAGGAGCTGGAGCCATGCCCAGACAGATGGACAGCTGGATGTACACACATTGTGCAGCCAGCTGTTTGGCCAGCCAGGTGGCCACATGGCCAATCGCCTGATCAGTTGACCCCAGGGACAGGTGCATGAGCCGATGGACACAAGGGTGTGACAGTTGCAGAGTCACCCAGATACAAGGATGGTTGTGGGTCCTGCTGGACACAGGACAGTGGCCGATGGGCACCCAGAGAACTGTATGGAGAGACAGACATGCATATAACCAGACTGGCCTCACGGCCCAGGGTGCATCCAGCCAGCCTCCTGCTCAGTGGGAACTGCTCTACCTCCACCCACACTGAGGAACTGCAGATGCAGAGCCAGGCTCTGCTGTGAAAACCAGGGCCGGCATCTGTGTCCCCAGCCCAGTGACGACCTTTGTGTGAGCCTGTCCATGCAGCTGAGCCAGGGCAGGCTGCAGAGCGGAGCTTCAGGAGGGGCACGCACGCAGTCCCCTGCAGATGGGTGGGAGAGAAAAAGCTGGGGCTGGGACAGACGGGTGGATCTGGGACAGTGGGCTGGACGGGCAGTGCCAGCCATCTGCACACAGACCTGTGCATGGATGGGGCAGAGGGTCCAGCCAGCCACATGGACACTGCTGCGAGCAGCCAGATGGGCGATGGACCAGTGTCTGGCCAGGCCACAGCCAGGCACACAGAGCAGGGATGGGGGCACCCATCCACATGTCCCTCTGTCCAACTGACAGCAGTGCCCTGGCTGGCAGGAGGAAATGGGGAGAGACACACAGACCCCTACGTGTGCTGGTTGACACACAGAGGGGTCACCTGGCTCCACAGACCCTCCCCAAGGGGATCTGTGCCCTGAGAAGCACTTGGATACAGACCTGACACCATACAAAGTTTGGCCCTTTCTCACCCCAAGCCAGGCTCTCTGCTGCCTCCACCCTTGGGAGCAGGTTCACCCCGTCCCTGCCCACTGGCTCATAACCCCAAACCCCACTTGTTATTCTGGCAGCTCCTGAACACCTGCTTTTCTCCTAAAGCTCCTCCTCTATGGCCACCATCTTTTGTTTAACCCAAAGGCTGAGCAAACGGAGGGCTGTAGGGGTTCCCAGCAGCTCCTGGTCTGGTGTCCATCTGGCGTCCCAGAGCCTGGACTGGGTTTTGGGCGGAAAAGCAGTGAAAACCATCAAGGCCAGCTCTGTTTGTTGGGGCTGGCAGGTACCAATATTCGAGGGTTTAGCCTTTGACTCACTGCCGATCAAAATCCAGGCCCCAAAGCCCCCCGCTTGGTGTCCCCCAAACCTCCCCAAGGGCAGCCAAGGGAGCAGAGGCAGCGCCGACTTTGTTTTGTATTTTTTAATAAAGTTTGGAATCCAATGGACACACAAAAACAAAACTGCGCTGCTGAAAAACCCAACGAAGCAACTGAAACAACCAGAGAGGCGGAAAGGAAAGCCCAACAGAAAAAACAAAAAAAGGAAAGAAAAAAAAGGGAGGGGGAATGGGAAAAAAGGGAAAATAAAACAACCAAAAAAAGGGGAAAAAAGAAAAATCAAGAGGAAAAAAACAAGAAAAAGAAAAAACCGCAAAAAGAGAAAAAACAAAAAAAGGAAAAAAACAAGGAAAAAACCAGTAAAAAGGAAAAACAAAAAGGAAAAAA
>VXBP01004736.1:32501-61921 GCA_013400115.1 Rhinopomastus cyanomelas
GGGATCGGAGCTTTTTGTTTGTTTTTCGTTTCTGTTTAAAGTCTCATAGAATATTTATATATATTATATAGAGATTTCTATATACACACACACCCACCGACACCTGCCCATCCCACGCCCACGCAGCCGTGCGGATCCCCGACCCACAGAGATCTGAGGATCCCACACCCACACAGTGGTGTGGATCCCAGACCCACGCAGCTGTGCTCTACCCAAACCACAGAGATCTGAGTATCCCACACCCACGCAGATCTGAGGATCCCAGATCCACGGAGACCTGAAGATCCCATGCACACGGAGTTCTGAGGATTCCACACACATGCAGCTGTGCGGATCCCAGACCCACGGAGATGCAAGGATCCCACGCTCACGCAGCTGTGCAGATCCCAGACCCACGGAGATCTGATGATCACACACACGCCCACAGAGATCTGAGGATCCCACCAGGAAGCACAAGAACTCTCCCTTTTTAGCATTTGGAGTAGGTTTGGTTTTTTTGTTGTTTCTAGTTTTTCTCCTTCCTTTTCTCAGAGTTTTGTGGGGGGTTTTTTTGTTGTTATTGGGCTGTTGTGTTTTTATTTTTGCGGTGCCAACTGTACATCCCAGGTGAGGAGAAGACGGCTGCGGCTGTGGTCGGCCAGGGAAGGAGGAGGAAGAGGAGGAGAGAGGTTTGGGGTGGGGGTGGGGGTGGTGAGGGCGAGCGGAGCAAAGTCAGGGTCACATCCAGCAAACGAAACCAAACCCAATCCAACCAAACGAAGAAGAAAACCCCGAAAACGAAAGAAAATCCAACAAAAAAAACCAATAAAATAATTCGATATAAAAAAAACCAACAAAAATCCCGATACGACTATCGCGCGTGCGTGTGTGTGTGAAATGATCCTTGACCCACAGATCCCGGCGGAAGTCCCCAGTCCTGCGCTCAAAAAGTCCGCAGCTGCGCGTGTGGCCGTGTGTGTGTGTCTGTGTGTGTGTGTCAAAGACATCCAGAGCGTCACAGCGAGTCTCCAACCAACTGTGCAAAGGTCCGAGTCACTAATTTAGTGCAAAGGCAGTTCAGGTTCTTTTTTGTTTTCGGGTTTTTTTTTTTTCCTTTCTTTTTTTTTTGTTTTTTTTCTGGTTTTTCCTTTTTTTATTGAAATTTCCTTGTTGGGGGTTGGGGGGGTTGGTTTGGTTTTTTTTTTTTCTCCATTTTTTGTGCAGTTTTTTTTGTTAAAAAAAATAAGCTGCTCCTTTCTCTCTCTCTCTCTCTCTCTTCTCTTTCTCTCTTTTTTATCTTTTTTTCTGTTTTTGTGGGGTTTTTTCCCCAAAAAAAAAAACCAAGGAGGCACGGAAACCCCAGACCAGTCCAACGCCTGCTGAGTGCATCAGGTGTCCATAAGCTAAAGCAACATGTAAACATCCGAGGCAGCCCAACCGCTGCCCGGCGACAGCTTCAGAGAGGCCGGGGCAGGCGGGAGGCTGGTAGTCTGGCAGCATTTTCTTGTGTCGGTACTTTCTCTCACTCTTTGAAGTTTTTTATTCTGAGTTTCGGTGGGTTTTGTGGACTATTTTTTTTTTCGTTTTCTCCTTTATTTTGTTCTCCTTTTCTTTTTTCCTCCTTTTTTCCCCCCTTCCTTTTTATTTTTCCTTTGTTTTTCCCTCCTTTTTCTCTTTTTTCTTGATTTTTTCCTCTTTTTTCTTCCTTTTTTCCCACTTCTTTCCTCTTTTTTCTCCTTTTATCCCTTTTCTCCTCCTTTGTTTTCCTCTTTTTTCTCCTTTTGTTTTCCTTTTTTTTCTCCTTTTAATTTTTATGGGGTTTTTTTTTGCTGCAGGGCCTCAGTTTAATTATTTTAAAAAAGGAAAAAAAAAGGAAGACAAAAAGGGAACCAAAAGGGAAAAAAGGAGGGGAAAAGGAGGGGAAAAGTGGAAAAGAAGGAGTAAAAAAAGGAAAAAAGGGGAAAAAATGAGAGGACAAAAGGGGGAGGAGGAGACAAAAGGAGAAAAAATAAAAAGGAAAAAAAATAAAAAAGACCCAACCCAAAAAAAAAAACCCAACACAAAACCCAATGGAGTCCGTTAAGCGGGAACGCGGCTCATACCGAGGCGATGACAATCATCAGGTGAGGAGAGATGTTGGAGATGCTGGCGAGGAGGTCCGGGGCGAGGCGGGACAGGTGGCTCTCTGAGAACTCGCAGGGTGGGAAGATCTGCAGGACGTAGGCAGGCTGCGAAGTTGGGGGAGAAACAAGGGTGAGAAACAAGGGTGAGAGACCATGTGGAGTGAGGGTTTGGGTGCCTGATGGCTCCTAAAGTAGTAGGTAAGGAGGGAGGAAGACTGAGGTGGGGAGTCATCCTGCATTAAGGATGCAGGAGCTGGCTGGCTGAACAGGGAAAGGCACAGCAATCCCAACGAAGCAGCATTTCAGCCCTTGCTCCAGGTGCTGGCAGCTCACTCCAGGCTGCTGCCACCCAGGAAACAGGCTGAACTGGATGTGATGCAGCAGCTCCACATCACCAACCTCAAATGTTTGGTTATTTATGTGGCCAAGAGCAGGGAAATGCTGTGTCCTGGGAAAACTGGCTGTGGCACCAGAAAGAAACAGGGATGCTGGTCCCAGCACAGAAAAACTAAAGGGAAACTGGTCCTGGTTGTTTGCAGCCAAAGCTGTAGAGCCATGAACAAAGCAAACGTGTGGTTGGGGTTTTCTGTCTTTGCAGTTCATGCCCAGTTCATGCCCATCACAGAACATTACGGATTGGAAGGGACCTCAAAAGATCAGCCAGTCCAATCCCCTTGACACAGCAGGATCACCTGGAGCTAGTCACACAGGAACATGGCCAGGGGGTTTGAAATGGCTCCACAGAAGGAGACTCCACAACCCTGCTGGGCAGCCACTGACAGGGCTCTGGAACCCTCACTGGCAAGAAGGTGGTCCTTCTCACACTGATGTGGAACCTCCTGTGTTCCAGCTCACACCTGCTGTCTCTTGTCCCTCTTGTGCCCCTGAGCACAGCCTGGCTCCATCCTTCTGAAACCCACCCTTTCCGCAGAGATCAACATTCATGGGGTCACCTTTCAGGCTCCTTTTTTCCCAGCTCAAGAGACCCAACTCCCTCAGCCTTTCCTAAGCAGGGAGATGCTCCCCTTTCTCCATCATCTCTGTGGCTCTGCGCTGGACTCTCTCAAGTAGTTCTGTGTCCTTGTGGAGCTGAGGGGCCCACAACTGGACACAACACTCCAGATGTGGTCTCACCAGGGCAGAGTAGATGAGGAGAAGAACCTCTCTCCATCTGCTAACCACCCCCCTTTTAATCCACCCCAGGATGCCATTTGCCTTCTTGGCCAACAGGGCCCGCTACTGGCCACCAGGACCCCCAGGTCTCTTTCCCCTTAGCTGCTCTCCAAGAGGTCATCCCCATCCTACACTGGTACCTGAGGATTTTCTTGCCCAGCTGCCAGACTCTGCACTGCCCTTGTTACAGTCCATTAAATTTCTCTGTGCTGAACTCTCCAGCCTGTCCAGATCCCGCTGAATGGCAGCACAGCCTTCACCGGCTGTACTGGTTTGACTGGGGGCCGTGAGCAGCCAGCATGGAAGATGCTGGAGTCCGGTTTAATTTTAAAAGCAGGCAGCTCAGCCACAGCCAAGCCCAGGGGGGCAAAGCTCTGGCAAACCCACGTGTTTATTGATCTGTGGTGTTTCGGGCTGGTACCTGGTTAGAGCCGGGGTTGGGAACGTTGATGATGCCAGCAGCTTGCTTGGCCTGCAGGTAGCTGATGAAGGCAGCCTTGAGCGAGTCTGTCTGGTTGACTACATCCTCCTGGTCTCGGCCACAGGGCAAGGCCAGCAGCAGACAGTAATCACTCTCCACCTGCAAAGAAAGTAACAGACATCAAGACAAGTATGTGCTGGGAACAGGCTCATTCATGAGTGGAAGATCCTCTGAGATGTCCTTCAAAGTTAAAACACAGTATCCCAGATTCACTGAGGCTCGAAAAGCCCTCTCAGCTCAGCCAGCCCAGACCAGGACCTAGCATCACCCCAGTGGTCACACCAGGGCACTAAGTGCCACAGCCAGGCCTCCAAGATCCTGGGGACTCTACTACTGGCCTGGGCAGTCCAGTCCAGGCTCTGACCCCCTCTCCCTGAGTAAGGGCTTCCTAACATCCAGCCTAACCCTACCCCGGCAGCTTCAGGCCCTGCCCTCTCGTTCTAGGGCTGGTTGCCTGGGAGAAGAGCCTGACCCCCACCTGACTACAACATCCCTTTAGGGAGTTGGAGAGAGGGAGAAAGTCCTCCCTGAGTCTCCTCTCCTCCAGGCTAAATATCTCCGGCTCCCTCAACCTCTCCTCATCAGACTTCTCCTCCAGTCCCTTCCCCAGCTCCATTGCCCTTCTTTGGACTCTTTCCAGCACCTCAGTCTTTTGAAGTGGGGGGCCCAGAAATGCACCACGGATTGACTGAAAGCTCAGCCAGCCTGGACCATAGAGGGGTGCCTAAAATTCCTGGCTCCTCAGCACAACAGGGACTTGGAACTGTTGGAACAGGACCAGAGGAGGCCCCAGAAATGCTGCTCTGAGGGTGGAACCTGCTGCTGTGGGGCCTGACTGGGAGAGCTGGGCGGTTCAGCTGGAGACTGGAAGCTCCAGGGAGACCTCAGTGTGGCTTTTCAGGGCTTAGCAACTGAATACTGATCACCAGAAAGATGGGAATAGGACAAAGACTGCTGAAGGCTGCCGCATCAGGACAAGGCGTGGTGGTAGAACCCACAAATCCAAGGCACTCCAGGCCAGGCTGGGCCTTGGGGCATTTGCTAGTACAAGATCAGAATCACAGAATGGCTCACGTTGGAAAGGACCTCAGAGATAATCTAGTTCCAGTCCCAAAGATGTTCCTGCTCACTGCAGAAAGGTTGAACTAATGACCTTTGACGGTCCCTCCCAGCCTAAAACAGTCTGTGATTCAAAGATTTTCCCTTTCCTCAGACATGCTGGAGCCAGCAGCACTTTGTTGAGTGCTAGGTGACTTCAAAGGTTTCCCAACGCCACCATTTCCTTTCCTGGGAATGCACAGCATCACCTGTGGCTCATCACCTGCCATCAGGGCTTCATGGGGATGAATCACAGGGTTGGAAGGGACCTCCAAAGGGCATCCAGTCCAACACCCCATAACACCAAGCAGGGCCAGCACTCACCAGACCATGTTGCCCACAGCCCCATCCAGCCTGACCTTGAATGGCTCCAGGTATAGGGCCTCCACCCCCTCTGTGGGCAGCCTGTTCCAGGGAGACTCCACACTCAGACTCAAGAATCCTGTCCAGCCTCACTCTGCCCTTTTCCAGCTTCAAACCATGACCCCTCATCCTACTGTGCCCTGTCCCAGGAAGTCTTCCCCAGCCTTCTGCCAGCCCTTTTCAAGTATCACCACATGGTTTGGGTAGGAAGAGACTTTAAAGACCATTTAGTTCAAACTCCTATCTCAGAGTTATTCACAGAACCCCAAAACACTGTAACACAAGCCAGAAAACCCCAAGTTCCTGGGAGAACTGGAGGAGTTTTTGTTACACAACTTGCAAGAACCACCTGCAGATACCAGGCTCTTCCCAAACCTGGTCCCACAGCCCATCCCGACCCCTCACCATCATCCTGCGTGCGACACCCTCTAGCTGTGAAGCCTCCAGCCGCATGCGCTGGGCGATCCGCAGCGGCGGCCCTCCCTCCGGCGCTGGCAGTGATCGATGTGCCAGGACGTTGTTACCGGAGACAAAGTGGAGCTGGACAGCAGCTGTGTCATTTTTTAGGGCCAAAAGGCCCTGCCAGACAATGGGGTACTTCTGCAAAGAGAGGGAGAACAATCACTCATCACAAAGGAAAGGGAAGGGGAATCTCAAACCTTGCCTGAGCTGTTCCTCTGCCTGCAATTCTTTCACCACCACTTTGCTTAAGAGGACCTGGTATGGGGTTCACACTACCCTTCATACAGGCTGGCCCCAGTCTGGGTTAGGAGCTGCTAAATCACTAATTCGGGGTATTTTCTTCCAGCTGGGTCCTCCCTCCACCCCAAGATCAGAGCACATCCCCCTTTTCCAGTCTCCCTCACAACACAGTGGGGCTATTTCCAAACACTTTGTTTGACCAACAGGAGAGCTGAGAAACAGCAGCAGAAGGGGAGCTACTCAAGATCACATGGGAAGCCCTTACTTCGGTGCTGTAGGGGCAGATGAGCTGATGAGAACAGGATTGTTTCTCCCTGACAGAAGAGCATGAAGATCCCCAGCCAGGAGAAGACACTGGAGTGATACTCACCGTCAGCAGCTGAACCATGTCCACTGGTCTCTGTGAAACAGGGTGAGGAGATGGCTCCTGTTTGAGGGTGGACTGGGACTCAGGGCGATTGAGGGTCAGCCCCGGTGGGGCCCCAGGCCCCGATGTCGTGGGGATAAACATGGATTGCTTGGGAACTGTCTGAGGTTGGTGCGGCGATGGAAGCTCCTGTTTCATTGAAATGGCAACGGGTGAAGGGTAGGAGGTCTGGCCTGTGTCCGCCTGTGCCCTCTGAAGGTGGACGTGAGGGTCTATCGGTGCCGCATGCCTATTTACACCTGGGTGGTGACTCTGGTCAGGTCCTGGTGCCGGCGGGCCCTTAGGATCCTGTGTGATCTGTGGAGTCTTGCTGCGCACCGGTTGACTGGGGTGTGAGTGTTCGCCCTCTGGTAGACCCTGAGAAGCAGGAGGCAGAGGAAAAAGGGAAGATTTTAAGCTCTTGATGTGTTGAAAGTTTTTAACTCAATGACAAAAGCTGCCAGGACACCATCAGAATTCTGGAGGAGACATCAGTGTCCCCTTGTCACAGGACCGGTCCTGCCGTATGGTGCTTGGGCCACACCAGAGAGCTGAAAACACCCCTTGAGCCCTGCCCCAAGCCTATCTGGCTGGGGATGTCTGACCTACGCGCCTCCCGGATACTGGTAATTTTCCCTCCCAACACCTGTTAGCAGAAGCCTGCAGGCAGCTTCACACCACTCTGCTTCAGACCTGGAGAAGTAAAGTAAATGGGTTATTTTAGGTTCCTCTACTGCTGAGCAGTGTTCAAACCCCAATTCCCAAACAAAACCAGCTCCTCCTGGGCTTGGAGACTAAGCACTGCGAGCTGAGCTCAGATCCCACAGCGCCACAGCACAGCTGTCATGAGCTCCAAGCACTCCAGGTTACAGGGGGAAGGCGAGGAAGGGGTTTCATTTCTCACCTGCGAAGGGGTCATGCTCCGGGAAGGCAGCCCGATTGGCGAGGCCCCGGGAAACTGTGGATGCCCGAGCTGTGCTGCTGCTGTATGGTAGTTCCTCATGTCACCATAGACAGACCGATAATCGTGAAAGGAGCTGCTGGCGGGGTGCATGATCTGTACCCCATGCGGCACCACTACTGGCTGCGACAAAGGCAGTCCAGGCAGCTGGCTGCCCGAGGGGACGCTGAGCAGCCTCGGCTCACTGTGAGGCGAATGAGCCAGCTTGCCTTCAGAAGGTTTTGGAGTCTCTTTGCCAGGTTGTGGGGTCTTACTGACAGGGGGAGTTTTCACAGCCCCTTCGGGCGTTCGTGATTGTCTCGGTTCCGAGTGGTGCTCACCCACGGTGGCCATGTGCGGATGCATGATCATCCGCACGTCCCGCGGAACGTTGTACTGGTCAAGCCTGATGCTGCTGGGGTGCATGCGGTAATCAGGCTGCATCACCAGCACATCGGACTGAACGGGGGCCGGCCCTCGGCACACCGTGGCGTGGTGGTAGTGCATCTCCTCCTCGGGGGGATGCTGAGAGGACAGTGGCGGCATGACAATGTCCCGGATCGGAGCTGGCTGGGGTGTGCTGGATCGCTGAGGTTTGATCTCCATCTGGGGTTGCAGAGCAGCTCGGGGGGAGTGGAGCGCTTCCGGGCGGATGCCATAAGGGATGCCGGAGAGAGGAGGGGTGTTCATCCTCACCTCACCTTGGGACAGATGGCCCAGGGACACAGTCTGGGTGACACTGTGAGGGGGCATAATGACAGACTGCTCGGGGTGCATGCTGGACATGTACTGGGGAACGGGAATTCCCGGTGCCAGCATGACCGGGGTGCTGTTTGATAAAGCAGGGGATGAGGTACTGCCAGGGTGACAAGCTCGGGGGAACGGCGATGGTGAGTGCCCGCTGGTACGCGGCGAGTGTGGCTCCTGTTTGGTGACCCCCAGGTGGGAAATGGCCCGATCAGTTGGGGTGCTGGGTCCTGAGCTGACGTGGTTTGCTTCTGAATGCATTTTCCCTGAGAGGGAAGGGTGGTGAGGACTGACTCCAGGACTCAAGTTGGAGGGTTGCAGAGTCTTGGTCTCCACTTTCAGAGTAGCTGCATCAGACAGTTTTTTGTTCACAACCATGTGGTTATGGACGAATACGGGTGGAGTGTTTACAGTCTGAGTGAGGACCTTCCCGGGCAGGGATGCTGGAGCCTGGACAGAAAGGTGGGACGAGTCTGACTTCTCCAGCGCAGTGCGTTCCTGTTTAATCGAGGAGATGACGGGCGACGTGTTGTAAGGTGGTGTTCCGAGCACCAAAGAAGAATGGGTGGAAACAGTGCCATAGCCTGCTGATGTCTGGGAGCCTTTTGGTGTCGGCTGAGACGGTGTGATGGGCTCCTGCTTAATCTGAGACTTGGATACAGTCTGTTGAAACTCTATGTCGACAGCACTGGCTGGGGGAATCTGGCTGATCTTGGCACTAATTCGCTGAGGGCCCTCTGTCTTCTGCCCCGAGTAACTCAAAAGCACGACGCCTTCCGAAGTGTTCACCCGCAGCCCCGGACTGGATCCAGTTTCCACAGGCCTCTCCTCAATAATAGACATCGATCCTGGATGAAACCTACTGTTGTCATTTGAGCTTGACCTTTGCTTAAATTTCGGTGAGGGGGCATTGACAAGACAGGTCTGGGTTTGGGGACTCTGCTTCACCAAGGTGATCCTTGGAGTGTCTTCCAGGTCCATGCTGTGAGGCATCCTGCTTATCACTGATGTGGCTTTGGGTGCAATCACCGTACTGACCTTCTCCTTCTCGCTGAACACTGGCGCTTCAGCCACCGGTGGGTCCAAGGTGTTGGTGACGGGAACTGCCGGTTTCTCCTCTGAAACCGGCTTGATGGCCTCTATGGCAGGGTGGAGGGGTGTCTCCTCCAAACAAGGTGCGCTCACTGGCTCGGCGTGCGTCGTCGTCACATGCGTGGAGGTGATACTCGTCGCCGAGACATACTTGGGCTCCATGAGTATCTTCCTCAAAGTGCTGGAGTTCGTATCAACATCCGACGCCTTTGTGTCTGGTGGGAGAGCAGGCGGGGGTGTGGAACGGGCACGGGGTTCCTCGTGCCTTACCATCCACTCTGGCACCTTGGCAGCACCGGAGTGAAGGGGGACAATGGTGGTGGGCACCGGGGTGGGCAGCTTGGTTGCTGTCACAGGGAGGGTGGGAAGAGCCACATTCGGGGCACTCGGAGGCGTGATGGGTGCATTCTCCATGGGCGAGTGGATCTTGAATCCACTCTGACTCCCCTCGTCCAGATGAATCGGTGGGGTAGCCAGGTCCAGAGGAGTTGGAGCAGGAGCTTTTGGAGAGGTGCCGCTCTCAGCAACGGCTTCATGTGCAGCCACAACATCTGCAGCCTTGCTGGTGTCAGAAATGCTGGGCTCCACAGGCACCTGAGCCACTGGTTTAGTTGGCTTTTCCTCCTTGGAGGCTTCTTCAGGTTTTGCCTTCAGTTCGTTGGCGGGGGGTGACTTGCTCTGCACCCTCTCTGGCTCAAAGGCATTGACCTCAGCGGCATCACCCTTCCTGCCTGTGCTCCTTTTGCGCCTCTGCCGCGTGGTTTTCTGACGGCCCTTTTCCTTTCGAGCAACTTCAGCCTCCTGCAAGGTCTCAGCCTCCTGTGCAGAGTTGGAAGATTCACTGAAGCTGACTTCAGCTTCCTTGCTCTCCGTCTCAAGCACTGATGGAGCAGAGCTGGGAATTGGCGGCACTGTGGCCTCCACAGCGGCCTCAGTTTCAAGTATATTGTTCACTGCCTGATCAGTCTCGGGCTCCATCTCCTCCCGAGGCGACGGTAACACCAAGGGCTCCGCAGGGATTTCTGTTTCCGATTCAGCGGGATATGTCGGGGGTGCAGGAAAGTTTTCCGTCTCCCCAGAAATATCATTGATGATGGAGCCAATGGCCGCTGCCAGCTCCGTTTCACTAGCCTGATGCGCGGGTTTATCTCCTTCCTCCTCCTGACGGACTTCAGGCACTTCAGCCGCTGGCTCTTTGTAGGCAGCAACTGATGGTGGCGTTTCAGTGAGTTTCGCGATGTTCTCCACAGCCTGCTCCAGTTCGATCTGCTTTGCCAGCTGGGCCGCTTCAGGAGACTGTTTTGCTTCCCGCACCACTTCCTTCTCCGTTTCTGGAAACGAATCTTCTACCTCACTCTTAACAAAATGAGGTGGCAAGATGTCGTCTTTCTGGGGGCTCTTCGTTTTGGCTGGTGATGCCACCACCGGCTCTGCTTCCTCATCCGCTGGCCGCAAGGCACCCTTGACTTCGTCCACGTTGAGGCGTATTTCTACATTTTTGAGACACACAGATGCTTTATCTACAACAGTTTTGGTGGTTTTATACCTTCCTCTTTTGGATTTCGTAACCTTTTCTGGCACCACTTTCTTCTCAATCATCTCAACCATGGGGATTTCTAGCTGGTTTTTCTCCACGTCCAGTTCTTTCCTATCACGTTTCTGCTCACTGGCTGCCAGCTCTTTCTCGGTGGCTTTTGCTTTGTTGCTGTTGTCACCAACGTTCAATTCCTGACCAATTCTTTCAGCAGCATCCTCAGATTCAGCTGAGGTATCAGCTTTCAGATCATTCTTCCCTTTCTTCCCTTGTTGGCTAGTAGCAGCTGATGAGTGACTGTGTGTTAGCTTCTGAGATCTAGGAGATCTCCAACCTTCTGCAGGCTTAGGAGCTTCCACAGCATCTTTTGTTTCAGCCTCCTCTACCTCCTGCTGTACTGGTTCTGCCTTTATCGGAGAGATGTCCTCCTCCGGCTTCCGGCGAGTTTTTGGAGGTCTTCCCCTCCTCGGTGTCGTCGGAACAGTTGGCACAGTCTCCTGTGGTTCCTTTTCCCCTCGCTTCCTGGTGGACCTAGTGATCTCCACAGAGTCCTTCACCGGAGACGGGCCTTCGTTGTCTCCCGTGGTAGCATAGACTGACCGTACGTTTCTGCGCCTAGTCCGGCCTATTGGCAAGCTTGGCTCCACGTTTTCCGGGTCTGCAGCAGAACTAGGGGATTTAGCAGCATTCCTTGAAACCTTCTCTGCCTCCACTTTCAGTTCAGAGAGCTTCTGCATCTCCCCACGAGGAGAGCTCGACCTTTTGAGTTTCTCACGGTCAATTCTTTCGCTCTTCCTCGTGACAGGCTTTTCTGTCACGTTAGTTGCAGGTGACTGCACAGGAGTCTTGGAACGTTTACTCTTGTAGGACTTTTTATCTTTCACAACAACTGGAGGTTCAACTTCCATATCGTTGTCAGAAACGGGCGGCAGGACCTCTGCAGCCACCTCCACTTTCTGGCTCACACTGGGATCAGCGCTGGCAGTGGGCGAAGGATTTTCTTCTTTAGGCTCGGGAAGCTCTTCAGACTTCTGAACTAGTTTGGGTAGAGGTGGAATCAATTGAGCACCTTCAGGTTCTGGATCCACACTGCTGTCTGCTTTGGAGTATGAAGATCCAGGCGTACGAGGCTTGGTATCCAGGTATGAAGGATGCTCTGTTGCCATAGCATCTTCCTCTGGTGCCAGGCTTGTAGCAACAACTTCTTTAGTAGCTTCTATGACTGGAGGGGACTCGGTCTGCTCTGCTGATTCAATTTTGACAGGAGCAGCAAGGTCAGGAAAAGGTTTTTGCTCCTCTGCTGCAGAAGTGGCTTCTGATTGTTTTTCTTCTTTTACAGAAGCTGTTTCCACCATGATCTTTTCGTTTGTTACCTTCTCAGAAGCAACCGGAGCTGGTTCTTGTGGTAGGACAGCAACAGAAGAGGGAGTGACCACTGAGGAAGTTTTCTGTTCTGGTTCTTTACCATCAGGAAACGTTTCTGGTGTTCTGGGCCGGTTTTCTTTATCGTCCTGTTTTTCCACTTCTTTTGGCTTCTGATCCTTCTCCTTTTCTTTCTGTTGCATTCGTGTCAGCTCAATAAACCTACTGTGGAAAAGAACCACCGGTTCTTGCACCAGATCAGCTGCACTGTTCGTTCCGTCGGAGGAAGACTGTCTCCCATACAACCGACCAGAAATGAAGTCAAGATCATCGTCTTTCCTCTCTAAATGCTGCAGGCGCTTGGAGTCCTGTTCAAAGATGGAACTATGCAAAAACCGAGAGGCAAACAGTTCCTGTCTCTCTTGTTCCTCCTCTTTATGATCTTCTTTCTTATCATCGAGTTTTCCACCTTCTGAGTCAGTCCTAATCTTCTTCTTTTTCATATACCAAGACGGAATGGGTCTCGGAGCTGAGTCAACCTTCTCTTTGTCTTTGTTGTTTCTAAAACTAGCAAATCTCGAATCCCAGTCTAGAAAGGACCAGTTTTCTTCTCTGGAGGAGGAGAGAGATTTAGCTCTTTCAAGCAAGGCCTTTGTGTCCGGCGTGATTGTCTTGTCCAGTGCAAAAGAGTAGAATTTGTTTCTTTCTAAGGAACTTGACAGTCTTTCCTCTCTCTCACGTAACTTCTCTTCTCTGTCCCTTAATAAAAAAGACAACCTGGAGCTCTCTAACAAGGATGAGGCTTTTGGGGAATGGGGTTTGTTCTCACTGTCATCGTCTGAATCCGAAGGCACCTCACCGGGTTCCAGGTCTCGGACAGAGCGTTTGCGGATGCTGTCTCTTTTGACGATGCTGCTTGGGAAGCTGATATCGACACGACCAGATTCCTGCTTCACTTGCGTTTCCCACCTACTCGAGTCTTCTTCAGAACTCATCACGGACAGCTTGATTTTTGCCATTTCTGCCATCTGCTCCCTTCTGCTGGAATCGTAAGGATTAAATTTCAGCGTGTCCTCCCGCACAGTCATGTTGGAATAAGAAAGACCCTTTTCTTCTAATTTAGGTGACTCTTTGGCTTCCTTTAATGGCATGAGCCTCGGAGAATCAAGCGTGTCATCATCTTCGTGGAAAGGGAAGTGTCTGATACTTGGGGAACAAGATGTCCTTTCGGAGTCCTCACTCACCTGACGAGAACTTCTGTAGTTCCTTTCTCGCTTAGTGCTAATTTCAAAGTCAAACTGGTCAGTCTTTTTCCTTTTACTTGGGGGAGAGTCATCGGTGACATCTTGTGGAGGTTTCCCCACCTCGTGGACCAAGCTCCGTCTTTCGTATTCATCCACATCTTTCTTTGGGCTGCCAAACTTCTCCGACTTCGCTGTCTCCATTTCCATCTGCTGTTTTAACCTGCGACTCTGCTCCATTTGTTTCCTGTAGCTTTGCGTGTGGTCAATGTCAATGCCAATTTTCTCCTCCACGTCAGCTGACTGAGGTTTCTCTTGGACAAGTTTATGGTCAGGTGTGTCTTCAGAAAGACTGGAGTAATTCTTCCTTGCGTCCTCTCTCTCTGTCCCTTGGTCATCTAGCAGCTGTACCTGTTTATGCTGGGGCTTTACTGGGTTCAGTTTTTTAGAAGAGAGCTCCTGAACTTCCACCGGTTCCTCGGTTGCCTCCATTAGCTTCGTCTGCAGATCTAGGGTAGGACGCATGCCAATCCCACCAATGTTAGGAGTCTCCTGAATCTCTTTGGGACTAGTAACAGGAATAAGTCTTTCCAGTTTGAGTTTTTTAGATTCCCTTTTAAGGATCTCCTTCCTCAGGGGTTTTCTTTCCAACTCTCCTTCCCTTAACACTGTTGCTTCTCTAGAGGAGGCTGTTGCATCGAGCTGTTTTTTCAAAGCCACGCGTGCTTCATCCTCATCTTGGCTGCTTCTTTTCACTTCCAGTTTTTGCCTGTCAGCCTTCAGATTTGCATCGGCAAAACGTCTTTTACGAGCCTCCAATTTATCTAAATCTATCGCGTTGGCCCCCTCAGTAGTTTGCTCTATCTTCAAGTGTTTTTTGGGCTTCACTTTTCCCTCCTTATCCACCACTTCGACATGACTAGCAAGGGCTTTCTCCTTCTGTACCTTGGTTCTGACAGGTTCCACTTTAGACTGCTCAGCCTTGGTTTGCTCAGCCTGCGAGGTCTGTGTTTTTTGTTCGAGAAGTGGGGACTTCATAGTGTCATTCTCAAGCTTTGCTCTCAGCTTTTCCAAAGCGGGCTGATCAATAACTTTCCCCTCCTTTTCTTTCACTCGGGTCAACACAACACAAGGCATTAGCTCCAGACGGTTTTTCGCTGTCCCTTCTTTGTCGCCTCTCTCCTTACTTTGTTTACTATTGCCCTTCAGCTTCTCAGGGCTGGGCTCCCGCTCATTCTCTTGATCCGTTTCAGAAGACTGAGAGCTGGGTGAATGGATTTTTGCTTTTCGTTTTTGCTTGTCGATTTTCTCCTTTTCTAGTTTTTCTGGCTTCTCCTTTCTCACCAAGCGCTTCTCCTTGTCGACCCTCTCCTGGTCAAAAACACGCTCTTTCTCCAGCTTTTCATTTTTCGTGTAACGTTCCACACGGGCTTTGTCAAGCTTGTCGTATCGTGGAGGAGACAGAGAGCTGCAGCTGCCACTGCGATCGGATGACCTGCTGTAAATCCTCCTCTCTGAATCGCTCTGCAGCCTTTCTGATTGTGAGGGAGACGCTCCGGGGCTTTGTGGACGTCGGGAGTGCGTTGGACTCTGGCTCCGTTCAATTGGTCTCCGTTCATGGTCTCTGTCCCGATCGGATTCGAACCGTTCCCTCTCCCTCTCTCTCTCCCGCTGCCTGTAACTGTACTCCCTTATGTCCTGCTCGTATGGATCACCCCTGTAATCCCTGTACTCTCGTGGATCGTCGTAGTATCGTGGGTCATAGTAGTCTCCTTGGTAGGGATCCCACTCTGCGTAGAATTCTCTGCCTCGAGCTGGGTACTCTCGCCGAGGATCTTCAGGATACGTCCCTGGAGTCCGAACAGTCTCGTAGTAAGTACGATCCGGGGCGTATTCGTAAGATCCTCTTCTTTCATCTCTGCTAAATATGAGAATAAACGGATTAGTTCTCCTTCTCAGCAACATACTGCACCACCTCCTTCTTTGTTACGGAGGGAAACCATTTTATGCTTATTCTTTACATGCACATCCGTATGCCACTGCATGCACAGATTTAACCCCAACAAATCGGTGTGCAGCGATTAAATGCTTTGTCGCCTTATTGAGCACCACGTGCAGGTCAGTGGCCACTGTGCGACAGCTCTGCCAAGTGGCTTTTCACCACCCTCACCACTTTGGTTTTAGCCAAACTGAAATATTGCACAAATTCAGGTAAAACCTCCACAGAAGCTGTGCACCCATGCACAGTCCAGCACGGTGATGAACACCACACCTCGTGAACCCAAAACCCACCTCTGAAAACATGCGTCAAGTTGAAATTCAAGGTTGGAGCCTCTCCATTACTGAACAGTCAAGTGGCAGTGTTCTTTAAAAAGCCTAACCCTGTAAGCGATCATTTCATTCCAAAATCAGCTCTTTTGCTCCACGTTGCCTATTCAGAGTAAGTCAACAAAAACCCCATCCCAGGTTGTCCGTGAGATCATGTGAATTCATGGGATGAAGTCAAGCAATCGTTGTTATCTTAAGCCCTCCAGAAGGCAAAAATCAATCATTTCCAGCACTGAATACTCCTCCTTTGGCAGAGGGGTGGCACAGAGCTGGTGCTCCAATGCTCCACTGGTACAGAATGTCTGCACCTTTACTTCACACACATTTTATCTGGCTTCAGAGTTTCTGGTTTACATGGAGGGCCAACAGCTCCCACCTTTGAAGGAATGTAAAAATACTGAGAAAGAAGTGAAACATCAAAGACAAACCCCTCATTCTGCAGGTGAAGTGGGTCCTTGTGAAAGGCAGCTGTGAAGTTAAAAGAATTAATCATGGCTTTTGTTTGGGGTTTTTATGTGCATTTTTCTCCCTGTGTGTGGCTAAAACTACAACCTTAAAGAACCTGGTTAGTGCAGATCTCAGCACCATTGCAACAGACCGTGATCTGGCAGGAGGAGCTCAGAGGAGAACCAGGAGATGCAAGACTGCAAGAGCAGAGCTCACTCAATCACTCTGTGATTCATTACTCCTAAGGATCTCCTAACGACTGCATAAGCATAATGATAGAGAAGGAAGAACAAGACCAACCTATTGTGGCGATCCAGAGATCAGCATTCAAACTTGGGATTATTTCACAGCAAACAGGAGCCCAGCTGACTCCTGCGTGTTAAAAGACACCCAATACTGCACTTCCCTCTTGTGAATCCAGCTTCATTTGCAGCAAATTACTGCTGACTGTTTGCTGGCGCATCACATCTGGCACAGACTGGCGAACGCACACATTTATTTCCAGTATGCAAATCCCAAGTGCCAATATCCAAACCCTCCTCTCTTTTACGTCTGGTGGTTTTGTATAGATGTCAGACCAATCTATTTTGCTGAAAAAAACCCACTGAATGTATTGAGCTCACAAGTACAATCAGTGTCATGATGGGCTTATTCAGAGGTAAACCAGAACCCTAATGATTAAGCCAGCTTCTGAAAGTAATAAAACACGGATGTTTATTCAGCCACTAGGGAAAGAAAGCCCAAAACACCAAGAGCCTCCGTGTCAGGCTGCACTCAGGTAGGGTCATGCAGGACAAAAGCAACTGGCCTTAGCAGCATGTGTGAAACGGTCAAAGATCGTCAGAGCAGGTGCTGCAGAAAGGCATTGATGCAGAACACGTTTTTCATGTCAAATAGCTAAAAAAAACCCTGTAAACTCATTCATATTGTCTGTTTTTATTGAGTTAACGAATGAGACTGTTGTAAAGGGGCAGGTGGAAGGTCACAGAATCCCAGAACATTAGGGATTGGAAGGGACCTCAAAACATCAGCCAGTCCAAACCCCCGACACAGCAGGATCACCTGGAGCTAGTCACACAGGAACATGGCTGGGGGGGTTTGAAACATCTCCAGAGAAGGAGACTCCATAACCCCCCTGGGCAGCCCCTTCCAGGGCTCTGGCACCCTTGCTGGCAAGAAGAAGGTCCTTCTCACATTAATGTGGAACCTCCTCTGGTCCAGCTCACACCCACTGCCCCTTGTCCTATCACTAGGTGCCCCTGAGCACAGCCTGGCTCCATCCACCTGACACCCAACCCTTCCATAGTGATCAATATTCACAGGGTCACTCTTTGGGCTCCTTTTTTCCAAGCTCAAGAGACCCAGCTCCCTCAGTCTTCCCTCAGCAGGGAGATGCTCCCCTCCCTCTCCATCATCTCTGTGGCTCTGCGCTGGACTCTCTCAAGCAGTTCTGTGTCCTTGTGGAGCTGAGGGGCCCACAACTGGACACAACATTCCAGATGGGATCTCACCAGGGCAGAGTAGATGCAATGTTACCCTGTGCTTAGCAGACAAGCAGCGGAACTTGATCCGGGTACACAGAGCCGTGAACATCCCCATTTCTCTTGGAAGATGTCACAGATAAGCTGGTCTTTGCATTCATCAGCAACTACGAACGACTCACAACTGTCTCCTGCTGACCCATCACAGGAACTGGATTCTAAACATCCAGATAGCGCAGACAGCTGACACCTCCATCTCTGCGTGCGTATCAGTGACCAACTGCGCTTCACTTGTGTGATACCCTGTCTGCTCTCATCTGCAGCAGCTGAAATCTGACCACCTACACATGTTCTAAAAATAAGTAAGTTTGAAAAGGTAAAAGGTGTTACAAATATCCTAAAATGTTGTCCATAAAATTACTAAAAATAAGGATACAGTGGAGAGGAACAAAAGGTGAGACTGGAAAGCAATGAAGGAATTAAGACATGCCTTCTTTCCGCCAGCATCTCATAAAAGTCTCTGATATCTTGACCTGTTTTCTCCATGGAATGATAAAATGCCAACTGGCTTTCTCGATTTGCAAAGTCAACCTGAAAAATAAAGGGAAATATCACAGTCAGCAAGATTAAAATCCTACTTTCACGCTTCCCTATCTGCTGCACTTTGGTGATGGGGGCAGAGCTGAAATAGGGATGATAACATCTAACCAAATTACGTCAAGGGCTTCTCAAGACTGGCTCTACACACCTCTGGGAATAATGATCGTTCTCCCTTAACTCTGTGGAGCTGCGTGCGGCTGGTGTCCCCTCCTTACTGGGGTACGTTGCTGTAACTGCCACATCAGAGGCTCTTGTTCAGTAAACCAGCCGGAAAAATACACATTATTATCATGGTATTGACGTTTTTAATACTCCAACTGCAACAACAGTTCCAAAGTCCCTTTTATCTCCAGGCGGTGTTATGGCAGGTCAGGATTATTAATCTGCTTCAGACTCCATGTTCTTTGCCTGGGGTTATACAGTGAGGCAAGAGCAGGGACGGGAAAGGAAACAAACCTCCCCAGCTGCAGCTCCCTGCTCTGGCTACTCAAGGAGCCGATGTTTTTCAGCGAAGGGTGACAGTATTAAAGGAGCTAATGGCACAGCTAACACAAAAGCAATAAGGATTAGAACAGATTTAACTATGTGGGTGTGATTTTTTTAACATTATAGCTCCTTTTTTTAAATAGTAGATGGCATCATGGGTGTTGCTTATTGCTAAGTGGTTAACTAGCAAGACCCATAAACACAACATAGGAAACTTTGAAATGACACATTTTATTGCACATCAAGGCCACTCAGACTGAACCACCACGCTCCCAAACGACAAGATAGCCAATTCCTAACCCCAATGGGTGTGAGGTTGCTAGGTTAATAACACACCAGAGGAGAGAGCAGGCTGGAAATAATTAGCCACTCTTCAGGAGAGAAGAAAGGAGGAGGAGGAAGGTAGTTCAGAGGCTTGGCTGACACCTCACGTCCCAAATTAGTGGAACTGATGGGACAGTCGTAACAGTATTGCCACATTCACCCAAATCCAAGACATTCCTGCAAACGTTGTGTTGTTCCAGGAAAAAATCACCTTCTGTTTTTTCATTAGGCAATGTTTTACGTTATTGTTATTTTTAACCTGTTAGAAGGAAGGAGCTGCCATTGCAAGAGCAGGCTGCACAACCAGGTAGTTGCTGACCTGGAGCCAGTATGGAGCCAGCTGAAATGCAGTGACAGGTTAACCTGAAGGACCTCACCCTCTGGGATTCTGCTTTTCTACTAGGAGATCAGACAAAAGTTTGCCTTGGATTGGGGTAAACGCGGCAGTAACACGGACACCAACACTCAGGAGCTCAGAGAGACAAGTTCAGCAAAACAAATGGCAGAATACTGGAAAAGGCTTCGTAAGTTACAGTTCCAGACACCCTAACGTCTTGATAAGCCGAGTATATAACCATTAGTTTAAGCCTTTGATGGGGTCTGGGACATAGGTGTCCCACACTAAGTAGTCCTTTGGGCTGGCAGTCTGCACGTGCCAGTGGTGTTTTTTAAAGGGCAAGGCCTAAATACAAATTTGTTTCTCTTGTTTTGGTTTTGTTTTGGAGGTCACTCTGCACACCTTAATTTTATTCCCACCGATTTTCCTCCCCTTGGTCTCTTTTACAGCTGCTTGGGCATATTCAATCTCATTGTAGAGAACCAGGGCCATGCCTTTTAAGCGGTCAAACACCACCTGTAAAAAACAAAAAAACAAAACAAAAACCAAATAAGAGCCTCATCCACAGGACTTAACATCAGTCCCAACAAAATCCTAAGTCATGGAGGTATGATACCAGTAAGGAAATCAGTTTTTAGCAAGGTAGAATTTTCCAGGCTTTTCTGATGAGGCATATTGTAATGAAGAGACAATCAAAGGACACGGGACTGCTTTGAATTGTGGATATTGTGGCTTGAGGTATATTATGCCTTTATTTTGTTTTTCTGTTGTTTTACTTTTTCAATCCAATTTTTGTTTTTCTTTTAGTGACTGAGGTTTTGTCATTTTCCACTTTGATTACTTGTAGGTCGGTTGGGTTTTTTTGTTGTTGTTGGAAAAATTTCCACTATGGTTATAGGGGGGAAAAAAGGTAAAGGGAACATTCAGTCCCAATATGGAAACGGTTTTTGTTATCACAGTCTGCAGTACCACTTGTTGGTTGCTAAACATCCAATTTCCCAACACTTATCTTTCTGAAACTTATTATTTAAGCAACAACAGCTCCAATAAAGAGCAGCAAAGCTGCAACACAAACCAACAAAAACGCTTTCAGGAGGCAGGACCCTGAGCTTGAGAAGATTTACACACGATCCTTAGCTTTAAGCACATCCATGCCCGACAGAGAGACACGGGACAGCTCACACATGGAAGCTGAAGCATGTGTGTAAATCTGCAGGGTAGGTAACGCACTCCAGCTCTGTGTGATGGGTTTGTGGCACCACTGTTGACTTTTTCTCATCATTCATGTACTTTACTCAGCCTGACTATTCTGCTTTTAAAAAGTGTTTTTTCCTTTGTAAGCTGATGTAAAACCATAAAGTCATGTCTAATTATGTAATTAGCACAAGTGTAACTACATAATTAGACTGCTGTTCCTCCAATGTTAGCCTTCTACACAAATTTTGTTGGGGAGAGACTGTACTGCACAAGAGCAACAAATAGTTTCCAACACTCATTATCTCGGCTCATTTAAAATAATGCTTTTTAATTTCATTTTTTTCCCCTAAAACACCAGAAGCGACTGCTCTAATGTATGGGATTGACAAGCTATGGACGCCCTGTTGGCCAGATTAAACCCCAGAGAGAATTTCTTTAACTGAGTGATAAAAGCCCTGGACAGTGGGGGTTGGAAAGGACAGGATGGGAAGAAAGGAAGACAGTAACAACTTCAAACCACATGCTGAAGCCTCCCACCTACCTTCACCACAGGCCCGTATCGGCAGAAATGTCGAGTTAAATACTGATCCGTAACGTTTGTAGAGAGCCCATCTAACCACACGCAGTTTGTAGGCATGCTCTTCCCAAACCCCAGCTGAACACAAAAGGGTAAAAGGTTCATCAGTACAATTCTCCATGTTACAACTCATGCAAACAGAGCGCACGGTGAACTCAGGAGACAGGGGATGAAAGCTAGTTGCTTTATGGGGTTTCAACAGTGAGCATCTTGTGAGCAAGACGAAAATCAAAGAGTAATCAGTGAAAATAAATTCTGCATGCTTAAATAAACGCAGTGTTTGAAGTATTTGACACCAGTGGTTCTACTATGTGAATGGATCTGAAAAGTGACAGGGTGACAGCCGTGGGGACTGACAGCGTCCGCTTGTCACCGGTGCAGCTCCCCAGCACAGACCATAAAGGCTGGGGAGTGCCAGGCAACGCAATACTGAGACAGCCAACAAAATGCTGATTAATCACAATTATGGCAGTGGGTGAAAGCATCACGCTCTGATCTGACCTACGCATCACAAAGCGTCTTACTTCCATAAACTGTGCTGCTGAAAACATCAGGTGATGCTGTAAATGGAGTAACAAGGAGAAGGATACAGCCCACAGGAGGACTTCTTTACCTTGAGCCGGTTATTTCCGAGATATTCCCCATCCATCTTCTTAATTGCTTTGCAGACACTCGCAATATCGCAGTACTGCAGGAATGCGTACTGAGGAACACCGTTCACTTTCTTAATGTCAATATCCTGAGGGAAAAAAACAGACACAAAACAGAACCACTGACAGTCAGCCACAGGCCGGAAAGGACATTCAACACTGTCAGTTAGATCCAAGTGGATATTCTATTGGTGAGGCACGTGGCAGCGCAAACCCTCTTTAATTAGCATTTTCTTCAGAGAGAGGATTTAAACAATAGCGGACAGACAAAAACTTCACTGCTCTGCTCTTATCTCATTCGTGATGAAGCCAAATCCTTCCTGATGCAAGAAAAGCTCTTCATAATGCAGATTTAAAATTCAACCTTGCAGAAATAAGACCTGACCCCCATCAACAATCAGTAGTTTTAGTTTGTTAATATCCTCTCAAGAAGAGACAACTCAGAATCAAAGAAATCCAGATTAACTTTTGCTTGCAAAAGGCTCAAGAAAAAAGCAACCTGCTCCCATCCTTATTTGTGAGCCAAGCAGGGTTTCGTTTCCAAATAAATATGATCCATCCTGTTCCTAGAAACAAAAAACCATGCTGGAGTTGTCTCTTGAACCATCTTGGCACTGAGCTGGCAAAGGCAAAGAGATCCTCAACTTGTAATGCTGCTGGTATTTGAATCCCAAGCCACCACAGGCACACTCACAATTCAGCGCAGCCACGAGAAAACTCTGCAAGCCCAATAAAGGCCGATTTCAATCAATTCAAAAAGCCCAGCAAGCTTGGAGCTGACATTTGGTTAACATTCAAGCTCAGCACTAGCACTGCTAACTGTACTGAAAGCCTCTGAAGGAACTCATGATGTTATGGTTCATTCTAAGCTGAAAACAGAAGGTGGAGTGCTTCGGCTTATTTGTTGAAATTGCTCAAGTTGCCTTCATAAGCCACAGGCCAGCGCCTGCACACAAATTTAAGCACAAACACTCCCAGCATGCAGGACAGGCTAATTTCATGGTTAATAAATTTAGGGACAGGGCAGCAGTTTGATACGGTCTCACCCAAGAGTTCTTTATCTGGGAAAACAGAAGTAAACAGGGAGATTTACACAACTATTAGACTTCTCTAGCCCCAGCCTTATGATTTAAGTGGAACACGAGGAAGGGACTACACTTGTGAAAGTCTGAGGCAGCAATAGTGTAAGTGCAACAAATTATCCTTGACCTCTCACCCTGGGCAAGCAAGTCCTTCTAACAGGCAAATAAAACATCATTACTTTGCTCATTATCCACTGGAAAGGTTATAGAACTGGTCCCTCTTCCACCTGAGCTTGTAGGTTTTCATGGCAAATGTGCAAGGCAGTGCTGCTGCCAAACCCCAACCCATTAATAACCCGACAGGGCAGCAGTACTTCACAGAAAAGCCAATTTACAGGACAGAGCTCTGCTACCGACACACATCTTCATCAGGGCATCTGCTGGTGTCACATTAGAAAGAGTTTAAGCCACAGATGCAGTGTGAATAGCTAAGCGAGCACTCATATGACCGATACAGCAGAGGCTGGATGGACGCGCGGGAGCTGCCAGACACCATGAAATGCAGATTTTAATATTTGTCCCGACGGCCTCCCCTTCTGTTTGGGGGAGAAGTCCATGTGGGGCTCCCGGTATGCGTGACTGATGCCTCAACTGTTACCAAGATATATCAGAGTAGAATGAGTAAGGCACAGCGCGTTCATCCACAGCCAGTGAGGACATAACGTAGCAGTGCTGAAGCCCAGATTCAATTAATTAAACTGACTGCAGATAGTTGATTTCTCTGGATAATTTCTCTTCAAGGCAATATTGAAATGTCACAAGTGGCATGAGGAGAGGGGGATGATGCTGCTCTACCTCATTCAGCTGAAATCCCAAATCCCGTATGTGCCATCGCATGTCGACCTGCTCTGTGCCTCTCCTGCTCTGCTGGCAGGGTACAGGCTGCTGTAGCTGAAGGGCTGCTGCCACACACAGCTGCTGAGCTCTTTGTTTCAGAAATCAACAGGAAACTGAGACTTCATAGAGCTGTTCTGATCCCACATAAAGATAACACCAGGCACAGCATATCTCGCCCATTTCTGCTAAACGCTCTGAGAACTGTTTCTGTGGTGGGTCTCTTTAGCTTGGAGGAGACTGAGGGGTGACCTCATTAATGTCTATAAATATTTGAGGGGTGGGTGTCAGGAGGATGGAGCTGGGCTGTTTTCAGTGTCATGTAGAGATAGGACGAGGGACAATGGTTGTAAGCTGGAACACAAAAGGTTCCACTTCAACCTGAGAAGGAACTTCCTCACAGTGAGGGTGACAGAGCACTGGAACAGGCTGCCTAGGGTGGTTGTGGAATCTCTGTCACTGGAGATGTTCAAGACCTGCCTGGATGTGTTCCTGTGTGACTTGGTCTAGGTGACCCTGCTGTTGCAGGGGGATTGGACTAGATGATCTTTCTAGGTCCCTTCCAGTCCTTAATGGTTCTATGATGCCCTCAATGCGCACATGCGTTAAGATTTCTCTCTCACAAAGAAAAGCTTCCATGTAACATGGAAAGCTAAAAGCTTAGCAAGCTGGGTGAGGGTGACTGAAGGTTATTTTATACAGACTGAATTTCTTGTAACGGACACTACGATTTACCACTGCAGGTCTGTACAGAAAGAAGCAATGGTGACACCCTACAGAGAATCCACCTACCACTATTCCACCGAAGCGCTGGAAGATGTTGCGGAGGTCATGGTAGGTGGTTGTTTTCTCCAGGTTGCCAATGAAGAGAGTTCTCGTGGCTTTTGGGTGAAACTCATCTATCCTTTCATCCAAAGGACGAAATTCATTCTCACTTTCTGTTTCTAGAAGCAAAAAGAGCAAGAAATTAGTGATGCACAGGGGTCTTTTTCACGTGGTTTTGGTTCATATTGATTTGCTCGTTCAAGTTTACTTCCCAATGAGCAGAAAGGACCCGAACCAGAGTAACTGAAGTTTGTGACAAAAATACCCAGTGAAAATTTCTGCATCATGGTTCCGGGTGACAGCTGAAGAGTCAGAGCATCCCCAGGTGAAGGGGAGCTGCGTTCTCCAACTGAATCTCTAGAATTGTATTTTTTGAATCAGTATTGGAACACATGAGGTCAGATTAAGGCTTCACCATATTTGGGGAACAGCGCAGGGACCAAGTTTGTTTTCACCAATCAATTTTTAAACAGACTGAAAACCACACGCTCCGTGCTATAGTTTTCACTGGTCGGTCGTTTGGGCTATGCTGCCTCAACGAGAGAACTGCAGCCACTGTTAGCTCTTTTAATTAAGGAGAGAAAAAACAAGTCTGTGAGGACTCGGTGCTACACTTACACCACCCACTGGCTTCTGCTCCACCGGGACACAGCAGCTGAGACTGTAACGGTTACTGAGCACTGGAACGGGATGCTGAAGGAGGTTGTGGAGTCTACTTCTCTGGAGCCTTTCAGATCCATCTGGACACATTTCTGTGTAACCTGTCCTAGTTTCTACGATTCTGCTCAAGCAGGAGGGTTGGACTTGATGACCCCTGAAGGTCCCTTCCAACCCCTAATGGTCCGTGTGTCTGTGCATCTACCTTTTCACAACAGCCTAGGACAACACCAGGAGCAGCCACGTGGCCAGTATGAGGTGGGGTTGGATCTTACCTGGTCCTATCCAGGCCGTGACTTCGATCTGCATGCCAAAGAACAGTTTTCCTTTTGAGGCATTTAGTGCTTTTTCCTGGTCCTCCTGCTGTCGGAAGAACACCAGGCCATATCGTTCCTCAGAAGCCCCATGAATCTGCACTGACGTCACCTTTCCGTACTTCTTGAATTCGTGGAAAAGTCCATCTTTAAGGCTTGTATCTAAACCAACAACTCACTGTTAGTACTATGATAACTTTATTTCTTAGCAGTTTAACAGCACCACAAAAGATGTGACAGAAGAACAGTTCAGGGGTGTCTGACAGCAGTCAGTGTAAAGCCTGCAAGGTTTTTTATGTATTAAATAAGAAACTGAAGCAGGACTGGGACAAATGGTCCAAGATTTAAGAGAAGAATTTGAGGTTCTTCCCTGGCGAAATCCATGTGGCTGTTTGAAAGCCCCAGCTCTGAAGACTGGACTCGACGGTAGGGATCCACAGGCTCTCCCACCCACTGCCACTAATTAAGTAACTTTCTCACCAACACATGAGAAATGAGGTGGAAGCAGAGAGTGAATCCCATCCTCAGAGGCAGCATATGGCTGCTGTGCCAAAGACATGATACAGGTTACTCCACCAGTCACTCATCCTCTTCCTACTTTTCCTGCTATTTCATTTTCCCAAGTGAATGTACCTGTTGAGCGCACTGGAAGATTTTGGACCTTGATCCCAAAACTTTTCCGGGGTTCATCCTTCTCCAGAGATGGAAGCAGCTGGGACACAGGCGCTGGGACGGCTGTCGACTGGACTGACCGCGCTGGGGACTCGTCACTCGAGCTGCTGCTGGAGTCACTGCTACAAACAGCAACAAGGAAACGTCCGATGAGCACAAAGATGCAAAGTAACTGGAGGACACTGGTGTTTCCTTTTAAAAGCAAAACGTCGGAGTTATTGCTAATCTGCAGGCCTTGCTCTTTCCTTTGCCTGATGCAGAAAATCCCATTTCCCTAACACGGCACAGTTATACCCAGGAATTTAAGTCATTCTACAAATATTTCCCTCAGAGAAGGCAGTCATACGGGTAAAATGTCAGACAGATCCTGTTACACACCATGACGATGGCAGAGATTTAATTAAGCGTAATACAATGTTGTGTCAGCTTAGCAGCTGTGTGGGAAGACTGGGGAAATACAGAGGGGTACACAGGTCTGCTGAGGCCTAGAAATCCCTCCCAGTGCTCACACGTAGGAGAAAGACGTAATATCGGGCACTCAGGCACTGCTGTCAATCCCAGAGTCAGTCCCAGAGTTCTCCTTATCACCTCCTGTTAAAAAAGACCCAAATCACTGATGATACAGAAACCTCCTCTGAGAAAACCACAGCAGGTTTTTGCCACAGAACAACCTTGGCAACGGATGAAAGAGCAAACACCATTTACAAAACTCAGTCTTGATGGTCAGCATCAGGCTATGAAGAATTCAAACCTGAGAACATCTTTTATAAACAATAATTATGACAGAACAGGATCTGTACATTAGATCACAGAGGGAGTCAATCCAGTCCACCGACTCTTGATGGTGCAGATTGTTAGATGCTTCACAGGAGGGTAAGAAACACAGAGAATAATGTTATTAACGCTTGCCTGGTGGGGACACGTCATCTTCTTCAGTGGCTGACTTCTTCCCTGAGGCATGAGGGCTTATAACATTGCTAAAAATAATTTTGTCTGACATAACCCTGGAGACTCTCGTTCTCCATTACATGAGGAGCAGCCTTCGAAAAACTTCTGCTGCAATTCTAACTCGGAGGCTGGGAAGGGGGCAGGGAGATGTGCCACGTACAAAAAGAACCCCTCAGCTTTATATTTGCTGCTTTCTGCTTAAGCTTTATGTTCCTCTCCACTTTGTATCAGGAAAAGGATAAGCAAGTTTAGCTTTTCTGGGTCTCAAAGTATTTCACACGTTTCTTCTGTTCCTTCTTTATATTAAACCTTTTGTTTTTTCTAGGCTTTTCTCAGGGAAACCATTTCAGGCTTCTCTTCATTAAGAAGACTTTGTGACCTCTTCTCCTACTCTCCTTTCCTGTGGGGGTTCGGTTTATGCAACCACCACCACCAGGACATTTTTCTTCAGACATTCCGGACAACTGTGGGACTTTCTCTGAACATCTTGGTGCAAACGAGAGCTTGCTGGAGAGCACTGGAACAGTGCTGAAAGCCCCTGGGCCCTGTCCCCATTATACTGGGAGGTGCAGAAGAGTCTACCCCCAAACGCTCATAATTGAAGGAGGCTATAAAAACACGCTACAGACCAAACCCAACCCCAACAAAAGAGGTCAAAAATGTAGAAGTCATAATCAACTTGAGAAACTCCCCTCCCAATCTCACCCTCTCATTACAACTCTCCCATTCTGTTGACACTGAGCTGCTTCACACGTTGGTGCTTTCCCACACACTCTCCTCCTACTTTGCTGTCCCTGGGGGGAGGAAGTTCAGAGTCGCTTTGGGAGAGAAGATACAGCTGTGCCAGAAATGGAGCAAAGAATTGAGCTCTTCCTCCTGCCCACCTTCTCCTCTGCCCCTATACCTTTCTGCTGAGTCCAATGATGCTGGACCACCTCACTACATTGAAGTTGTTCTCTAGAGCATTTGGGGAAAAAAGTGGAGAAACCTGGCCCTGTGTGAACAGCGCTTCAGTCGTCTCGAGGGCTAACAACAGCAATTGCCCACTACTAGGAAATAAATTGGCAAACACCAGAGAAACTTCCTTTAATACACAACCGTGGGCAGAGAACACGTGTGGGGAAAATCTGAAACTAATTCCCAAGATGAGAGCAGAACCATGGGGCTCATTGTGCCCCTGTGGAAGGTTGAGATAAGGCTTCAGGGCTGCAGCAAGGTTCTGCCCCATAGATGTTTTTACTTTCCCTTCTCACGTCTTGATGCTCAGTGTTATAATCAACCACGGTACCTCCTAAAGAATTTTAAATACTCTGGTTCGCAAAGATTGTTCCTTTGAAATAAGAGGCAGCACTGAACTTCTACTTCAGCGCTGCTTTAAAATTGGAACAGGTTATTTTTAGGCAGGTTTTTTTTCTTTTTTATGAGGATATTTAAAATTTAGAACCTACTGTTAAAATCACAGCGTTCCACTGGGATAAAAAGGTAATCTCCGGGTAACACCAGAGGATGTGCGATGAACCAGCAGCCTAATGGGGTGCTAAATTCTACAACAAGATCTTGAATTCCACACAACTTGGGGAAACAAGGATTAAGCTGATGATTTCCACTTCCCTAGGGAGTTTTAGGGATGTGTGTGTCCCTACGCAAATCCAGACTGAGACATTTCAGAAAAAATTTTAAAAAGTCATTATTTCCTGACTCTGTGGTTAGAAAACAAAATAAAGGTAGAAACATTGCCCAGGGAAGCGGTGGAGTCACCATCCCCGAAGGTGTTTAAGAAATGAGCGGATCTATCACTAAAGGCCACAGTCTAGAGGTTAGGAAGGTGATGGGATGAGGGCTGGACCTGATGATCCTGGAGGTCCTCTCCAGCCAGTATGATTCTATGATTCTGTAAGAACAATTCCTCTGTCTTTAGGGAAAGCCTCGTGGCTCTTCCAACTGATAGAATAATTCAAAAGCTAGTCAAAGGTTTTAAGTTCTGTGAATAGGAGAATGATGGAAGAGTTAATTATAGCTGCTGCGTCATCCAGTTTTAGTGCTCAGCAGAATCAAAATTAAAGCATCTGACAGTGAATTATGTGTCGTCTCAAACAGAAAAACAGAGCTGCTTTTCAACTACCCCAGTTCTAAACACACACACACACCTGCTCGGTGTACTCTTTAAACACACACACAGAACAGCTACCTGAAGGGAGGGTGCAGTGAGGTGGCAGCTGGCCTCTTCTCCCTAGACACTAGCAACAGGACCAGAGGAAATCATAGAATCATAGAATCACTACGGATTGGAAGGGACCTAGAAAGATATCTAGTCTAATCCCCCTGCAACAGCAGGATCACCTAAACCAAATCACACAGGAACACATCCAGGCGGGTCTTGAACATCTCCAGTGAGGGAGACTCCACAACCACCCTGGGCA
>VXBP01004736.1:63018-128843 GCA_013400115.1 Rhinopomastus cyanomelas
TTCTCTGCATCCTCTGTCTCCAGGGTACCCACCTCATTCAGCAGGGGGCCTACGTTGCCTCTAGCATTAGTTTTACCTGCTATGTATTTGAAGAAACCCTTTTTGTTGCCCTTGAACTCTCTTGCAAGGTTTAATTCCAAAGAGGTCTTGGCGTTTCTAGTTGCATCCCTACATTCTCTCACTAGAGTCTTATAATCGCCCCAAGTGGCCGCCCCCTCCTTCCATGACCTATAGGCTTGCTTCTTCCTCTTTAGTTTGCCCTGGTTAACCACGCAGGTCTCTTGGCTTGCTTCCTTGACTTATTCCTTGTTGGGATACTCATTTCTTGTGCTGCAAAAAAGCAGTCTTTGAATGTTGACCAGCTATCCTGAGCTCCCTTGCCTGCCAGTACCCTGTCCCATGGGACATCCCCTAGCACTTGCTTGAAAAGGCCAAAGTTGGCCCTCCTCAAGTCCAGGGTTGTGGTTCTGCTAGCTATTCTGTCCCTACCACACGAGACCCTGAACTCCACCATCTCATGCCAGGGTCAGGTTTGATCTCTGGAAAAAATTCTTCCCATAAAGAGTGGGGAGGCCTTGGAAGAGGTTGCCCAGGGAGAGGGTAGAGGCACTCTTCCTGGAGAAGTTCAACAAACAGGCAGACAGGGTGTTTGGGGCTGTAGGGTGGTAAGTTGGACCTCATGATCTTGAAGATCTTTTCCAACCTTGATGACTCTATGATAAGCTGCACAAGGATGCATTCCCATAATATTATTAAAATAAGATTATGTTTTTTTCTTTTATGAAATGGGAATGTGGTGGGGGTGTTTCTTTTTTTAAATGAGAATATGGCTTTTTCTTTTCCCTGTCAGTGATTTGGAAAAGTACCCACAGAAAACAAGTTATTAAAAATCCTAATTCCTAAGGCTTTTGCAAAAACCAAACTTTTTCTTTCTATTTTAATGTGGGAACATCACAGACAGGTTAAAACAACAGCTCTGACCAACTCCTCCTTCAAAGTGTTTTGAAAAATCAATAGGTCTCAGGGCAGGCCCAAAACAGCACAAAGAAAATGGCTCTGTAACTCACACCAAGAGCATTATGGCAGCGATGATTTTTTCCAGCAGCAGAGCATGCTCTGGCGCCCGGCCTTTTCCCAACATGGGAAAACCTGCTCTTCAACATCCATGTAAACTCGGCGGAGCAGAATGCCAGCACGCAGCACAACTAATCTCCTGAGCTGTCACAACACACGCGCTGTGCAGAGGGAGCCTGGGCTTGGGAATTTGCTTTTTTAAACATCTCAGTCGCCTCTTTGGCGGTTTGCAGACATTTTCTGGTGACACAGGCTCCATTATAAGAATTTGAACCAGGAGGGATTTCAACATGCTCTTTTGTCCAGCCCCTGACAGCTTCTCAAATCCATTTAACTCCAGCTTTTATCGCAGCAATGTAAAAGAGAGACTTTGAATTCTCCCATTGACAAAATCAGATGGAGAACCTGAGCCATTAAGGAGATTGCTCTTGATTCTACCGAGGAGCTGGATGTGACATTCCTTCTCTTACAGATCTCTTCTACCACAAGCATAATTACAAGCCCTTTTAAAATATTAATCTGCCTTCCATAACTGCTTACAAGCACATATGGGTGCATGTGTTTCTTACTCACAGCGTTTATCTATGTATCTGTTTTCTATTAATCAAGATTAAATCTATTTGTAATCCAGTCTGTTTTATACCTATCGGCTGAGTCCCAAAGACTCAGTGTGTAAGAATCCAGCGATGGGGTTCAGATAACAGAACGGAACCCCGGAAACACCTGGTTTCAGCATGCCGCAGCTCCTTCAGCACACCCAATTCGCCTTCTCTCACTTCTAACTGCAAAGATGACACTCCAAATACTGGCACACGCATCCCTGTATAACCAAGCCTCTCTTGGTTATACACAAATCTCTCCTTTTCAAGTAATTGAGTTTTGCAGTTCTAGTAACTAACTATGAAGTTATGCTCCATTAAAGTATGAAAAATGAAAGCACTTGAGCAAAGAACAAGAAGCGAGCCGTTCTTTGTTCCCCAACAAAAAAGGAGATAAAAGAGCAACTCCAAACCAGTTGATGTAACAGGATACCCGCTGCTCTTCCTCAATGGCAACGGAGCTGAATCAAGCGATCCCACAACCTGCCCTACCCTCCTGCAATTTTAAAATGTGGGACAACTGTAGTTTCTGCAAATTGATTCAAGAGCAGTGAGTCAGCAGCATGGCTGGGGACTGCCCTTGGTACAGGGCGCAGGAAACGCTGCAGCCTTTGTGGAAGAGAAAGCGTTACCACGCACTGCAGGCACCGCACTGCCCAACTTCAGCTTTTAAAAACAAAGAGAAAACAAAAGCTGAGCTCTGTTGGAACACATTTGAAAAAATCAAGCTACCTAAAATCCCTTTTCAAGAGAACCTTTTTCAAGAGAACCTGTGCCAGATTTCAATGGAGAAAAGTAAAAATTACCTGTAATTTCTTTTAGTTCAACAGACGCCTTCAAAAACTGTTTCACCAGAACCCATAAATGATCCAGGATTCCTTTAACAGAAATGTGCAGAGCCATTATTTCTTTTCCTGCCAAAATTAACTGCAATCAGGAACTCTGCCTAGATCAGCTCTGATTCAATACCCTGTCAAAACAATCTCTCAGTGAAGATTATCTACCAGAGAGATCTGCTTGGTACAACCTCCTGCAGCACCAGTCCCAGCTGACAGCAGGTTGTTCTCACGGCTGATGTCAGAGGCAGATTCTCAGGTCAGGAAATCCAAAGTTAACGTACAGTCATCTCTGAACGGAAGCAACAGGAACCCTTTTTTCCTTGTCCTTCCCCTGCCAGATCCAAGTTAAGTCACCGTACGTGATCTCTGCAAAAGAACCCACCAGCTGCAAAAGGCAGTCAGTGACAGCGACGTGGGATCGGCTCTCCCCACAAATCCTGATGGTTCATTTCTGCCAACAAACAAACTGACAGTTTAATATTTCCTGGACCTGGGCAAACACTGCCAGGAGCTTGGTCAAAGTATCCTGAATGAACCAACATGGTGCCTGGGAAATTAAAAAAAAAAAAATAAATAAATGGGTTGGTTTTTGTCCTAAATTAAAAAAAAACCTTTAAAAAAATCCTAACAAATCCACAAGGTCTGGGCACAGGGTTAATACTGCTGCACGCAAGCCAATTCCAATGCTGACCTATACCTGCAGGTGAGCAGCAGGTTGTTTTGCACACGCCAACATGTCCTACATAACAGCAGTCCATGTCAGCACATTTCTAAGAGGGAAAATAAAGGTTTCTCACATCAGCAGAAATAAATATGGTTGGTTTTCTTTCTTTTTGCCAAGTTCAAAGGCCTTGTTGAACCTGAAGTTAAAGATAGCAGAAACCCTAGTCAAACAGCTGAAGTTTGTTTGTATGATGAGATCAAGAGGGAAGGAGTAGTTACCATATTCTGCAGACTATGAGCAAAGCAGCTGAAGGGGCTCAGTCCACACACACCCCCAACCCCCACTCAAAGAGCTGGAACTTCCATCTCATAACAGAACTTTCAATTTTAATTAAGCACCTGAGCAGAGCCTGGCTGCTTGGCATGAAAGGGTGGAGGAAACGTGTGGGAGAGCAGTGAGTTAAACCTAACACTGTGTTGGTGTAATTGCCCTGCATCCATCCACAGGCCTGTGGCACCTCGGAGCTTGGGCTGCGAGGCATGCTGGGATGCGCCTGTGTCACATTCTTGGCATCCTGCCAAGTCACAGTGAACTTGCCACCCAAGGAACTTTGGTTTGTAGGTGTCACACACTCTGAAGTATTTACCAACACACAGCCATGGGAAAACAATCTACCCAGTGGGAAGAAAAACAAAGACCTAGTGCACAGGAAGCAGAAAACAGTCACCAAAGGCACAACACAAATAAAAAAAAGGCACATAGAGCTCTGAAGAATCACAGCACCACAGAACATTAGGGATTGCAAGGGACCTCAAAACACCATCCAGTCCAATCCTCCTGCCACAGCAGGATCCCCTACAACCAGTCGCACAGGAGCATGGCCAGGTGGGTTTTCAATGTCTTCAGAGAAGGAGACTCCACAACCTACCCAGGCAGTGCTTTGTCACCTTCACTGTGAAGAAGTTCCTTCTCATATTGATGTGGAACCTTGAAAGATCATTCAACACTGCAGGTAAGTGACATGAAGACATCCCTTCACTTTTTCTCTCTTAACAAGTCCAGAAAGGAATGTTAAAAAATCTCCTGCCGGATCAGAATTCTAAATTGAAAGAAATTAAGTAGTGTTTAAAGGCCATGGGAAATCAACATCATCAGGACAACTGGGTGTCCTCTAGCTGCTCAAGTATCCCTGGCTGGTTGCAGCAATCTCTACTGGTTTTGACCAATCGGGTTGGTAAGATACAGTCTCCAAATACGGCTGTTTACCGTGTATTTAACCCACACCTAGTGATCAGCTTATTAACATCACGTTCTAATTTCTATGACAGGCCATATTCATTTATTTACTTCAGTTGTTTCATCATGATGTCTGACAGCAGATCTGTGATGAGAAATAGGAGGCTGAAACAAATCACAGCAAGGAAGAAGATGTAAACTACTCCCACCCTTGGAGCCTCCTCTCCCCTAAAGCCACATTCTTTGGGTGTTTCAAGACAGCTATGGCCTCTTTTTAATTCTTTCCCACAACTAAACAATCCATTAAGATTGCTAAAAATACTTTATCTTCACATTAATCCTTGCCTATTGCTGGAGACTGTGGCCAACCCACAGCCAGTGTTACCACCTCACTTCTCAACCTACGTCCCTCTGTACTCAGCCTTGAACTTGGTAGAGCCAAGAATTAAAAACACTAACCTGGGAGGGAAAACAAAGTCATAGTTACCAACACGTCAGCCTATCTACAGAACAAACAGCCGACTCGGCAACCGCAACAGCTCAGACTGCTGGGAAAGACGCTCTGCTCCCCACGCTGGCTGTTCACTCAGCCGTGGATGAGTTTGGTGTTGAACCTGGGAACAGTAGGAGTTCCCGACCTTCCTCACCACTGCCTTTTCAAACCACGGGTGCTCCCAAGGAATGGTGGGACTGCTCATGCTCAGAAATGGAACACCGGGAAGCCAGAGGAAATGCTTTCTCAGCAAAGGGCCACGGTGACAGAGCTCAGTGCTGGGAAAGATTAAAGTCATCGAGGCCTTGAGGGTGAAGTACAAAGCCAGCTCTTTGCCATAGCTTTCCCACGATTAAACTTCTACTGATGCAAAGAGGGAAGAAACAGGGTGGGTGTGAGAAAGTGTGAGGCCAAAGAACCTCCCATTTTTTTACCATACCCTTCATCACCAGCAGTCCTGGGTCAAGAACCAGTCCCTGCGAGTTCTGCTGTAGGCACCTCAAACTGCCACCTCCTGCGACTGTGCCAGGATTCAGCCAAATTATTTCAAGCACTGCTGGGATTTTCCTGCTGTTCAAGGCTGCCAGCACTGATAAGCCTGAGATCACAGCAGCCTTAGAAGAAAACAGTGGGGCAGAGTTCAGTGCTACAGTGGGGGAACAGCTTGTTCAGTCTAGAAGAAAAATTGCTTTCAAGCCTTCGGATGGAATTGGCGAAATAGCGCTGAAGTGAATAGCTCCTGCCAGCTATCTGTGGATGACTGAAATTAGCATTTTGCAACTGTCACCTCAGAGCATAAAAAATATTTAAAAAGATAAATAAATGAAGTCCAAGATTCCTGGGAGATTGCTGTGTCTTAACATCCCTGCATTGCAGATGAAAAAATAAGGTAAGAGGAGGACGTGGGCTTTGCCCAAGGTCATTCAGTGAATCACAGAAGGAGCAGGCTGAGGAACTTCATCTCCTCCTGGCTTGCACAAGGACTCAAAATACTGAAAATCTTCTCAAAATACTAAAAAAGCAACATCTGAAGGCAGTTTCTTGAACAACTGTACTATGCGACTTGAAAAAATCCAAACAAAACCCTACCTTAAGGCACAGTCTGTAAGCCAGGGGAATGAAAGGCCATTTGAAATGGAACCACTGCTGTGTCTAGAGGAGCAATAAACAACTTCTTCTGCCTTGAAAGCACTGTCAGATTATTTCTTGGGAATAAACACTTTTTCATACAATTTTGTAACCATTTGGCTTTAACTATAGCAACATTTTGTTGAACAGTGGCCATTCTGTTGGGTTTGGGTTTTTTCTTCCAGAAGGAAAAACAAAACTGAAATCAGAAAAAGCATCAGCTCTGATTCAAACCCAGGTTATTTCAGACTTGCAGAGGTAGAAATCCTTCTTTTAACTTGAAGCTGCTGGTAGATCACAGAAAAAAAAATGCATTTAGTCTTTGTGTTTCTATAAAAACATCACACCTTGCCTTAAAACACCCCAAACCTGGCACTATTTTTAATGCCTGATGCGTGTCAGAAATAACTGTGTTTACTAAGGGTGGTTTCAAACAGAATTTCTAGGGCCTTTTGAAGAAAAGCCAAAGAGATGAAAGAAAAAAGAATTCTGGAGGTTGGGGTTTTTTTTCTTTAAAACAGAAAATGGTTAGTAGATCAAGATAGGTTCTCCTCCCCCTCTACTCTGCCCTGCTGAGACCACATCTGGAATGTTGTGTCCAGTTCTGGGCCTCTCCGTTCCTGAAGGACATAGAGCTGCTTGAGAGAGTCCACTGCACAGTCACAAAGATGACAAAGGGAGTGGAGCATCTTCCTTATGAGGAAAGGCTGAGGGAGCTGGGTCCAATCCTTCATGTTCTGTGATTCTGTGTAATACCCTTTGTCAGACCAGCTACAGCAACTGAAAGATGCACACGAGCATTGTGTCGAACCGGAGTGGTAGCTGTTAAGCCTCACATAAAGAACTACTTAAAATGGAAGGCCTGGGATAGGAAAAAAAAGCCATTTCTGTTATCTCAGGCGAGATGATGCATTATGGAAGAGAAGACATTTGATGAGTTGCATGCTAAGGATTAATTTGCCTTTTAAAAATGCAGAGAACAGATGGATCTCTTGGCTAGGACTATATTTGGGAATTACTTCATTCTCTGCCCACATGCAAATAAAAATACGACTAAAAGAAGTTCTGATGAAATTTCACGTGTGTAAAAAAGATTAAAGTCATGGAAAAAGAAATTAAAAGAAGTTATGATCTTTGTAGGAACCAGGTGAAGCGCCACAGCCCAGCAAAGGTGCAGTGTGTTGGCGGGGAAAAAGTGTCTTTACATTTGTCAGCAGCAGTATAAAGTAACACTGGCCTTGGGAATGAAAAAGCCAACTAAACCAGTATCGTATGACAGACAGGGTTTGTGTTTGACTTCGAAGTGACTTCTGAAAAAGCACCTTATTGTCCCTTAACTCAGCAGGATTTGTTATGATTTTGTGATTAGATCTCCACATGGTCAGAAGTCCAGGGACTCCCCAAAATATCCTGGAATAGTTCCATCACACTAACCAGGGATGGTAAATCAAGGGGGTAAATCAAGAGCTGGATATTTGTTGGGAAAAAAGCCAAAGTGTGGAAAAATACAAAACAGAAATATCCTATGTCCTCACAAGTCCACAGATCAACACACCCTGGCCTCTACATCACATGGCAGAGTATAGCTACCAGGGCTGGGAAAGAAAGAGCAGTGTGAGGCAACGCTGCCAGTACACTGTGGGACAGAAGTCCTCCAAGGAATTCCCACACGCAAGGCCTGTGTGCCCCTTTACAGGGAGCCTTTAAAAACTTCAAATCATCGCAATGCAGCAAGACACACGTACAACATTAATTAGGCATCTCCCTTTTTTTCCCCTTACATGTGATTTCTAAAAAGTTAAGACGCAAACTTAATATTAAAAAGCAAAACCAACACAAACTCCTTCTGGAATAGCTGTTAGATAGCATCTATTTCTTTCTCCTCTAACAACATAGTTCCCTCCACCTCCAAACAAACAAACACACAGACAGCAAACTCACCAGCCAGCAAAGCCCCGATCAGTGTGGGACGTCTTCGTTATATTCCCAGACTCTGAAACAGGGATAAACAGAGCTCTGTGCGCCTGTTTGGAAAGTGGAGAGGAACAGAAAACGTGCTCTAACCTAGAAGCTGCCTTTCTGTGACTATTCATCCTTCACAATCCGGACAACAGGACATGCCAGGCAGTAAACAAACATCGGAGGGAGGGACTAACTTCAAAGCCAATGTGTAAATTTCACATAATTTGAGGGTTTAAGATCTTGCAGCAACCTCTTACCAAACGAGGTGTCAGATGATCCAAGGAGGTCAAACCTGTAACAGCCAGAATAAGTAGGGCACTTCACATCTCCCCATCAGCCCAGCCAGGCACCATTTGTCCACAGGGACCAGTGCTGTTCATTCCCAGGAATTCACTTTCAGGAGAACAGGGTCCCTCTTTCACACTTTATCAGTCAGAAAGCTTTTTCTACTCACAAATGGACCAAAGATAAGAAAACCATGAACGCCCTTATTGCCAGGATCTGCTGGAGTTGTGCCTTAACCACTCTCCTGATTTCTAAAGGGTTTGAGGAGGCTTTTGTTATTTTTCCCAGGTATAAAACATGAAGACCTCTGGGCATTTGTCGAGAATTATAAAGCAACTGTCGGAGAAATGAAGAGATGGCCCTGTGAAAGCCAATTCTGCCTGATAGATTCTCCAAAAGGTACTTTTGCTACCACCTGATATTTACAAACGTCTTCTAACCAAAACCATCGCTTTGAGCTAAATAAAGCAACCACACATGGAACGCCAGGCATTTTTCAAAGAGGACCATTTGAAAGGCTCCACATTTCACTTCTCCAAGCAGGAGAGAAGCCACGTGGCTGGAAGAAGACTGGATGGTCACATCCAAAAGTCAGCAAGCACTGGGTAATGAAAGAAACAGGCCCCTACCTTTACGACAGGATTCTCGTGAGGAGGGATTCAAAGAGAAGTCTTGTTTCTCAAGCCACGCACATCAAAGAGCCCGAGTTTGTCCTTGTGTTAGGAACTTGATAAAAAATGATTCAAGGTTTTCATGGTTTATATTAATAGGGTGTCCACCCCAGCACACATCTCCCTCTTCCTCCTTTCGGAAACTCAGCTTATGCTTCAAGATTTTTAAATCAGGGCTTCGTCACAGAAAATACAAATAGGCTCTCCTCCCTACATCAAAGCCCTCACTTCTCTCAGAGTCTGTGATTTTCCACTCATAAATGTGCAAGATTACCAGCTGACCCTACTCATCTGCACAGGGATATCTAATCGCCTGCTAAGAAGCTTTCACGCTTAAAACCTTGATGCCATCATTAGCGGTTTCAGCACTTGCAACACCGTGAATGGACTACGCGGAATCCTTAGACATTAAGGGCAAACGTAAACACATCAGGTTAATTTAACCGGCAAAGATTGAGGAACAGTATTTGTATTTTCTTTTCCAACAAAGTTTATTTACTATTAACTGACATCCCTTCGACCTTAGTTTAAGTACAGCATGTCCTACCTACCGCTGCTTTTAAGTGTAATGCCCAGGTCTCTCACACACACCCCTCAAAAAAAGCTGCTCTCCCAGCCCTCAGGTTTTAAGGGGAAGGTTCTCCAGAAGGTGTTACTGTGCCCACAACAAGCCTCCGGCAGAGACAGAAACATCCTCTTGGGGGAAAAAAAAAACATCCAAACCTCAATTGCTGCCTTTGCAAGTCTGACCTTTAAGATGTGAAGGGACGCTCTGTCTCCGCATTAATAGCAACCGTATGACTGAATGCTGTCCTTTGATCATCCTAATGATGGGTATTTTTTCAGGAAGCATTCAATACAGCCTCTCTCCTGTGCTATTCATCCCTTCACGTGAATATTCATTAGAAATTATTGAACTGCCCATTATTCTGAATGTATTTATGATGAAATCCTCTCCCCCACCTTTTGGTGCCGGCAATGTATGTGTCTCCATCTGAGCTGTCTATCTCGTTCCATCATCAGCACAGATAGCAGGCACTTCTTCACTACTATCTCCCCATCATTGATTTTAGCCGTAATTCACATCTCAGCTAGATTTCTCTAGATAAAGGGGGATCTGCACAGAGGGTGGCACCCACCCTACTGCAGTACCTGGGTTACCTGTTTTATTTGGTATTCTCAGGGTTTGATTTCCCCTCACTCTCACAGCACGAAGCAGAAAGGGAACAGGTAACAGATTTCTTCCTCCCTTCAGGATGCCTCAGCCTAAGCCTGGCTTCTGAGAAGTAACACAGGCAGCTTCAACTTTCCTGACCTCAGCTAATTCTTTCCTTCCCTCAGCCTACTCAAGATGATTAAGCAAAATACTTGGAAGGAAATCAAAGCCTTAAAAACGCAATTAGAAGTGACCATTTTGTTAATACACACGCGCACAATCCCAAAGTCAAAACCAATCCACCAACGGCACCAGGCTTTCCTCGGGCTGCTGCATGCTGGCACAAAGAAAATCAATTCAGCAGCTCCCACAGGCTCAACCAACAGCCCCAAATCAGCAGACCTCAGGAGGACTATGTCTGCCCCTATACTGGTGGCAGGAATGCCCTTCGATGATTTCATACGCCTGCGGTTTTTCCCATCATTCCTAAAAAGGGAGGTGAGGAAGACCTGAAATCACCAAAGCTCACACCAGACACTGGGTTCTGCGGACCTGCAGCTGCCCACAGGTGATTTGGAAATGTTATGTTTAAACTAGGGCAGGTTGACACAATCACAGAATTACCTCTAACCAAGATCATCAAGCCCAGCCTAGCACCTAACATTACCTCAACATAGACCATGGCATTAGCACTAAGTCTCACAGCCAGTCCTTTCTTAAAACGCCTCCACAGACATGGACTCCACCGCGGCCCTGGGCAGTCCATTCCAGGGTCTGATCACCCTTTCCACGAGGAAGGGCTTCCTAAGTTCCTCCCCCCAGCCCGCAGCAGATACAAGTTCACACCAAGTTCTCAACTTAGCTCCCAAAAATCCTTGTATTTTCTAAACAAAGACTGATCAAATTGCAAAGAAGCATTTACAGCATTCAAAATAATAAAACAATCTCTTTAGCAGAATGCAAAACAATAAAGTCATTTGAGATGATCGAATTAATAGAGGGATTTTTTTTTCCTACGATTTTCCTATGGCCTCTTTCCATCTGCCTCCATCCTTGACACAACGTTTTTATTTAAGACTCCCTTCCCGAAATTAATTTGTAAGAAGAGAGAAATGTGCCTGTGCCTGCAGAGGAGTCAAATGCACCGTGAGAGAGCAGCAGCACTTAGAGCTTCTGGGCCCTGCTAGAGAAACAAAAGACTGACAGACCAGATTTAGATAAACACCTACTTCTGCAAATTTAGGCTTAATTGCTTTGTCATTTAGAGGCAGCAATTAGCAACTATTATTGGGAGGACTGGAGTGAGGACTGAGAGAGATGGGAGGGTGGGGAGGAAGAGTTATTAATTACAGCAGAACCTCCACTTTTGGAGGCAGCTCACGAGGAGAAAACTACATATGAAAAAGGCACTGAACTTGATGTTAGTATTTTTTGTTGATCATAAGAGTCCATGTTAGAATTCCTGTTTAATTTCACAGCCGCATCTCTCCTACCACAGCACGGGTGGGGAGTGTTTAACATGTGAGGGCAGGCTCCAAAATTTGCCCTTTTTTAGGGGATTTTTGGGGCTGTTCCTTCGGCAGGAAATTTAATTTCAAAAGGAAGAACTTAATTTCTAAAATTACCTACAACTGCAGTGCCGGGAGCCCTAAACCCTCGCTCTTCCACAGGCGCGTCCTGCGCTCTGTGAGGATCAAAACCCAACCCGGCTGCAGCGTCAGAGTTGGGTTTGGCGACGGGTGGGGGTTTCCCCTTTAAAAAATGAAGGTTGAGGCTATTTCCACCGCCGGGTTGGCGGGGGCGTCCCCGCCCTGAGGGCGGCGCGGCGGGCCCGGCTGGTTCCCGCCGGTTCCAACCGGTTGTCAGGCGCAAACAACCGCCCCCCGCCCCTCAATCCCGCTGGCTCAGGCGGCTGCGACACCCCTCACAAGGGCGGGAAGGGACCAGCCGCCTCCCGCCCCTCAGCAGCCGCCACCGCCATGACAGAGGCTGCCAGGAGCCCTAAAGCCACATTCGGCTGCTTTTCTTCATCTTTTTCTTTCCTTTTTTAACGCAGCGGGATTCGTTTCTGTGTAAACACACGTGTGCGCCTGCATTGCAGGCAGAGAGTGGTTTTGCGACAGGAAAGTGTTCTATTTTGAATCCCTTACACGCACCAGTATCTCCTCTCTGGCTTCAAAGCTCCCTGGAAAACCTTCTGCCTGTGCTCGATTTCAAGAAACTTGATCTAGTCCCAAGGGTACAAAAAAAAAACCCCACCCCAACGCAAACCCAACCCGCTGAAGGGGACGGTCTGGGTTATATTTAGATGAGAAGCAGTACAGGCTGCCACCAACAGAAACACAAGGAAGAACAAAGTGGAATCCCCCGACAGTTGGGAACAAAACCCTGAGAGCTGAGGTTGTTTCATTTTCCTTTCCCCTCGTTTCACTGCACAGACTGAGCATCAAAGCAGTGCACGGCTGTAGAGGAACAAAAGGCAGGGACTGGGTGTTTCACCCCGATCCTACAGGATTTACTGCTGCCTCCGTGGGAATTGAGAAGGTGACTTGCTGCTCAATTCGACTTTTAATTTTTAAAAATTTTACTCTTTTAAACAGGAGCCCAGTTCTTTTCCCTGTGCAAAAACGCTCAGGTGGTCGCTACAGCCCAGTATTTACGCAGAATTACTTAACATCAGCAAAGGCCGTCTAACACACGGTTAAATACAGACAGAAGATCTATGTTTCACTTCATTCCTCCTGATTTTTCAGCTGTCCCCAGCAGAGGCATCTCTCTGCCCACTAAGAAACCCTAAACCCCAATCTCGACAGTGACTCATCGCTTGCTGGCGGGAAAGAGGCGATCAAGACAATGGTAGGGGAAAGGTTTGCATTATGTAATGAAACTAAATGCACATTTTTCTACTTTCACTTCGGTTGCTTAAAGAAGCGAAGAACAAAACGCACAGCAGCCTCCACGGGAGGTTGCAGGGAGCCTCCCTTTTCCTCATCATTAATATTCTCCTGGCAGTATTTTCCATTGGTTTATTTCAATATTAAGATAAGTAACACCTCAGGTATTCCCTTCAAAGCAGAACTCACTGCTCCAGAAAGTATTTCACTGCAAGAGAAATCCAGAATTTAGAAGGAATTTCTAATTATTTTATATAAGCCTTACCCACTTATCTTGCTGAATTTAAGGTATTATTGAAAAAATCCATCTTCAAGTTTCTATACCTGCAACTTCTTACCATCACTGTAATTCCACACTGTGGAAATGACAATGCTCATTTAAAACCTGGTGAAAATAAAGTCATTCTGCATCTAAAGCTGAAGAGTACTCCAGAGCATGATCTATGTTACATTACAAGCTCCAGAATTTTATTCATCTAACCAGTAAATCCTCCAGCATCAGACAGCCAAATAAACACTGTTAGAAAGAAGGTGGCAAAAGGGAATCTCAGGTCACCTCTCTGTACATTTACACACACTCGTGTGGTGTTCACACTTTCACATGCTGAATGTCACCTAGAGGAAACCAAACGCTTATGCCAGGATTCTGTAAGTTAATTCAAATCCCATCTCAACAGGGCACTCTGCCACATGCCCAGTTCTTAAGAGGGAAAGAACTGTCCCACTGCTCAGTGCCATGTGGTTCGGGACATCACTGCAGCAAAGCTTTAAAAATAACCACTAACTCATGGAACAGCAAGAAATGTATCAAACCCTTTGCCATTAGAAAGCTGAATAAATACACACCGGGGGTTTTTTTAGCACATGAGAACACCTCCACAAACAGCCTGGAAAAGATAGGTTTCTAGGAAAAAAAAAAAAAAAAAGGGGGGGGGGTGGATTTTTTTCCAGGAGGTTGGGCAGGGCACAAACAAAATCTGGTTTGTTTCCTATGGGATCACACAGCTTCCATACAAGTTCTGCTTCTTCCATGACATAGTGCAGAAAATATGCTCTCTAATCTATCATTTGTGGTGCATGCTCAAATCAATAAAGCAGATAAATTCAGGCTCTACATACCACTGTCGAGGTTTATTCTTTCAAGGCAACAAAATAAACCCCCCCAACCACTCTTTGGGGGGGCGTGAGCAACCTCACATTGACTTCAAAACACAAATGCTATCTCAAGTCCACAAACTCTTTATGAATTTCATTCACCACAGCCCCCACAGGGCCAGCTCAGAGGCCACCAAACACACCCAGCGACACCCTGCTCCAGAGAATACAGTTTATTTTTACTGTGTTCTTTTTGAATGGCTCCTGCACAGCTCCCATTACAACCCCGCTGTGAAGACCTCCAAATGTACATTTACAGTGAAGCTGAACTGAGATCCAATGTGACAAATTCTGAAGTTTTATGAATAAAGGCTCTGTTTTTTTTAAACCAATCTGCAGAGTATCTTTCCTCCTGTCATCCCTGAGAAAATCACCCCCATTTAATGAAAGCTGCATTACTTCACACAAGTCTCTGAAAACCACAAAGAACCAAGCCCAAACTCCTCCTCCGCCACATTTCTGCTCATTTCTCACAGGACCTGAAGGACAAGGCCACGCACAAATGCGTTCAACACTCTCAAGTTTCCACTGGCTCTGGTTTAATTCTCAAGCACTCAACAGGAGCAACACAACACGTCTTACCTTTTCTACCTGGCCACCTGACAGAGAGACAGGACAAGAGCAGAGTGACAAAGCTCTTCAAGACATACAATTTCAGAAGCATTCAGTGTCATAAAGACCTTGATAATTTCACAGCATCACAAAATGGGTCATTTCCAGCTACCATCAAGCCGTAAGATGATCTCCAGTTTGCTAAAACCCCTGAGAAATACTATGAAAATTGTCAAGAAGTTATTCTTCCAACAAAAACAAACTGTCCTTAGTTGCTCCCTGTAGGGACGACAAACATCAGTGGAATTTGGTGAATAGATCCAGGGAGCACCTTGCCCCTCAGTACAAACAGGGTGAGGCAGCTTTTTGCCCGCCACAGGGTACCCAGGGGTTTACAGATTTATGTTAAATTCAAAATGTGTTAAAAATTAAACAGAAAGGTCCGCCTGTGTTTTTAAAAACCTCAAGGCCAGGCAGGATTTTGCTTTACAATGCAAAGATACAGTTAAACGTTTATTAATATCTAACCCATTGCTTTGGAAACACGTAAAACTCTGTTCTGATCCTTCACAATGGAATGCAGTCACTCAAGAGTCCAGTATCTGCTCTCCTGAGTCTGAATTTACTGTATTAACAGGAGAAAATGTTGATTTCTCTCTCCTCACCAAGTATCATCTAGTTTTTCCATTACTAACAAGCAAAAATTGCCAAGAAAATGAAATGCTAAAGCACGGCAGACACTGCTTATCTTCTGATTGCATCTTAAACCTTTGTTCCAGTGGGATCTCGACTGCAAAGCAGTTATTTCATCCTGTCTCTACAACCCAACAATGACATTTTCTAAATCCTATGAGGTTCCTGGACTCCCTCTTAACCATCCCACAACCAGCACCAGAAGAGTGATCTGATCTGGCTTGGGATTTTTCTTTAAACCTGAAGTGTAAATAGGCCTCCTTTTCCATTCGTCTTCTCCAGGGTTAGCTTTTTTCTGAGACCTCTGGAAGTCTCACCCATTTTTGAAGCTGCAGTAAGTGCGAAAACGCTTGACAAAGGGCTGACTTTATCCAAGTGTTAAATCCTTGTTAAGAGAGAGGTGTTAGAAAGCAACAAACCAGCCTTCAGAGCAGCCTAAAAGTCTTCTCAGTGTGGAGAGGTGCCTCTCTCTCCCCTCTGGCTCTCCAGGGAAAGGTGCCTCTCTCTCTCCTCTGGCTCTCCAGCCAAAATAGGACCTGGATTTATAAATCCAGGAGGAGGAGGCAGTAATGGAAAGAAAGAAATAAATCTCTGCACGGTCCTTTAGACATCCACGATTGCAGAAATCAAGCAAAACCCATCTCTTCACCCTCACTTTTACACCCCCTCCCCCACATCAGCCCATCCAGAAGGTCCAACATTCCAGTGGAGAAGATTTTATGAATCACCTTGATTAGAGAGCTACCAGCAGTAAAACTCCAGTCAGAACGCAGAGTTATTTATTATACTGATATACTTGTTTACTTAACGAGTATTTTCAGTTTTGGAAAAGAACTGGTATGTAAAGGCAATGTTTCCAGCTCTGCAGAACCTTCTGAAGAGCTGAGCCCTCCACCAAACACAGAGTAAAACATTTACAGGTGCTCCTGGGTCCCACTCTTAGGGTGAATTTACTTGAAAAGCTAAAGAGCTGAGAGGCTTTTCAACATCAAATTTCAGATTATTAACAAAACTACAGTGACTAGCTGTAACTCTCTTTTTTTTCACCTCCCACCGTATGTAGTTTACAAAGCCACAGTGATCCAGACCTGCAGCAGCTATTCCAGAACCAAGAATATGGGTGTATCCCTGCATTTTATTTTTACTTTTTAAAATTCTTCTAAGTTTACGCATTATGCTGCAAGGCATCGGGGGGGATATATCAACCTTCTAAATGTTAGCAGCGACAGAGGCTGAGAAGCAACAAAACAATAGCACTCATCAGCTCCCAGAGTATTTTACAACGTGGCCTGTAAATAGTAGTTGACCTTAAAAAGTGTGTGTTCCCTCACTTAAGCAAACAAAGCGTTCATTGCCTGTTCCCCACACGCGCAGGCAGCGGCCAGAGGTGCAGCAAGGCCTCATATGGCCACGTTCCCCAGCCAGTGCCTTATGGATGCTGTAGAGATCCACCATAAAAATTAACAATGGCAACAACCTTCCCCTTGTATTCATTTTTCCATTTCACACCACTTCTACCAACAGAACCGCTTTGCCATGAAACACCTTATTTTGCATAGCTCAGTCTCACAGCTGCTCGTTGTGCCTCAGAACATGACCCACCAAGCCAGTGGGTGGTGGTTTTAGGGGAGCAAGAACTTGATGGGGCCTTACCTGTCGCTGCTGGTACTGCTGCTGCTGCTGATGGAGTCACTGCTGGAGGATCTGCTCCGGGATCCACTGCCGCTGGGTGAACGGGTGGGCCGGGCTGCCTGGCTCGCCAGCCGCTGTGGGGACTGGGTCCTGGACTGGGACGAATGTGGCGATCGACTCCTGCTATGCTGGTAATTCCTCTCGGGCCTTCGGCCTCGTACCTCCCGTGTAATCTCATCCCTGTAGATATCCCTGTGTACCACACTGGGCAATGTAAACTGCTCCCGGGCCCTAGGTTCGTAACGGGGGTCGTGAGCGTCAAAACGGTTTGGACTTCGACTCCGAGAAGTATAATAGAGCCCGTGTTGTAAAGTCCGCTCTCGAGGGTCTCTATAGTAATCCTGATCGTAATGTCTTGTCCGATCAAATCCTCCCGTCCCCCGCTCATGGTGTCCATAGGCACTATGTTCATAAGCACGCTCCCTGTTATCTGAAGCCCTGCATTTAGGAAGGGGGAAAAATACTTCATCAGAATGGGGCAGGCACAGCTAAAACCACATCATGCAAACATTCACGTCAGCGCTCAACTTTATTTCGCGACTGCTTCTCCACTAAACAGCAATAACCTATCAAGCGAACACTGACAAACTTAAAAAACATGTTAACTTGACTCCGAAGTTAAACTCGTATACGATAAAAGCTGAGCAATCTTTTTGTTTTAATCACAGTATCAGGCTTTCATGACCAGCACCTTGCCCACACAGGAAAACAAATCAACTGCTTTCCATGCCAATTCCTTGGATCAGTTGTGTTGTAGTTTTTTTCTTTTTCTTTTCAATTCAGTAAACAAGAAAAATGTTGTGTCTGTGGACACCGGAATCAACCTTTTTCTATTTTCTCCTCCATTTTTGCTGAAGAGCTTCCAAATTAGTTTTGCTGGAATCTGGTAATTACTGGAGCTCTTGGTTATTATCCTTCTGCAAAAATGGCATCACAAATTGGGCTATGGCCATGAAAGCCTCCGTGCAAAGCATGACCCAGAGGTAAGAAGCTGCTTTCAAAAGGAGTAGCATAACCCACAGAGAAGACTCAGAAAATTAAGAGGTTTTCTTGCTGCTGTTCTAAAATATTTCATCCTCAGAGGGAATATTGCTTTTATCAGACTGCTACACTCAATTCTCATCAAAGCTGCAGACACTGACACCTTGATTTCTAAGGCTACTGAAGGTGCAGGTCCCCAAAAGAGACTGAGACCCTACACAAGGAGTTATCAGTTAAATTTTTACTGTAGGTGCTTTTGCCTGTTGACACTGCTGCTATTACTGCAATCAAACATCTTATGATTTCGCCTTCAAGTAGCTGCGGCTCGTTTTGTTTCAGCTTTTTTTGTGTGTGTATTAATGGAGAAAGGCTCTTTGTTGCCAGGAAGTTAGCGTGATCTCTCAAATTGAGACAGTAGAACTGCCAGGTAAAGGTAAAAGAACATCAGGAGCAGTTCAGTCGTTTAATTTAGAAGAGCAGCAGGATGGAATCTCTCAAGTTATATCCACAAAATGAAAACTCACTGACTGTTAAAAGGTACCTGCAAAACTCTAAATACGTCAGGGTGGCCAAAGTTAATTTAAAAATTTAATTATCCACCTTATGAAGGACATTTCAACCTTTTTATTTTTTCAGCCTTCTCTCTTGGATTCTTCCTTCAGAATCAATTATTAGCCACATCAGTCCCCTGAATCCTAATAACCCGATTCTGCCTTGTGCTCCCACATCCTCTCCTGCACCACAGGTCTGTGTCTTCTATTTAAGATGGCAGAAACATCTCAGATATCTTTTAAGACACTGCAAATGGGATTTGAATCTTTTTCGATTAGCATCTCAGGAAGTTCCTTCCATTCCTTCTCCAATGAATCATTCCATCTTTAATCCTCCAAATATATTCATCCTCTGTTGTTAACTTCGAGCTCATTTTCAAGCTTTCTACAGAGCCAACTCCTGTTTTGCCTGCATTTTTTTTCCTCTCAAATTATATACAGGCAACTACCTAAGCAGAGCAGCACAATGTCATTAACTTCTCTAGCAGCTGGAAATGCCTTGTTATCCTTCCATTTTCACTATCTCTTGCTCAGAACAGCAGCGTTTAAAGCTATTTCTGGATCTGGCACAGAAACATCTCTCTCTTCCCCTCCTCCCCTCTCCCTCCACTTTTGAAGGACTAAGATCAACAATTTTATAAACAATTGCATTTAGCATCCTACAAAAGTGTTAATCAGTGAGAGCTGATTTAATGAGGTAAGAGAAAAAGCAGTATTTTCTAGAGGGTTACTGCTATATAGCTGACATAAAAGAACAAAGTCCTTATCCATGAGAAGGACACAGAAGACAGACAGAGGAGCTAGCAGAGCTGAAAATCTAATGGCTACAGTGCTTTTTGCTTTATCTATTAGTACTAAGTACTACTGGAGTTAGTGGAAAGAGAGGGTTTGACTTGGGTTAGGAGAGGGGCTAATATACACAGGGCAGGACATACCAACCTTTTCCAAGTGTGGAAACACGACCTATATTCCCAATTAAATCTAGGGAGAGAATTGTGAACATAACTTCCCCAATTTTGGCCCCTCTTACAGGGGTAATCCACCTTCTTAATGGGCAAGGGTGTCAAATGATATTTTAGATGAACCAACAAGAAAAAAAGAAAAAATTAAAAAAATCTTAGTGACAAGACAAAAAAATTTAAAAAATTTTTAAAATTCCACTGGAAGGAAGCAGTCTCAGACTGAAACTGTAACTCTGAAACCCCCAGACTTCTTTCTTGCGGCAGTAGGCACTTAAATAGATCCATTATTTTAACTTCCAGCCCTACGTCTGAATCAAGCAGCTGGTAGAAGATCACCCAGTGCACGAGGGCTCTCATCGCTGCTGGCCAGCTGACATCCTCTAGCCGCCTTTGTAACCATCCAGCCCCGTCAGTTTTCACTGGCGTATCCACAAACTGGCATTAGCACCACGTCCTTAAAGCTAACGTACGTTTAATGTGGAGCAGCAAAGAGCTTTTTAAGAGACTAGATAGTAATCCACTCCCCATGGCTACTGGCATCTTGACTGTATACCATCCAATAAATTCAGGGCAGTAGTTCTTATCCCAGAATTAAAAAAAGGAAAAGGAAAAAAAAAAACCACGCTATAATTTCCAAAATTTAGTCATGTCCATCATCTCTTTTTGCCAATACCACCAGAAAGAATAATCCCAATAACTTGGAAATTATGTAGATCCAAAATGGAAACATCACCAGCTGCCTTCAGTCTTCTCCATCCAAGCATTATTTCCACGGCTAAGTGCTGTCTGTAGATCCAAGGGGCTGCATCATTAAAGTCTACTAGAAATTTTGTGGTGGCAATCCAATTAACATACCAACTGTGTACAGTGAGAACTGAGAGCTAGGCATCAAGCTTTCACAGAATTTTAGGTTCTAGTATTCCGAAGATACTCCACAGAGAGCTTCACCACGTTGTAGAGTAAGATAGCTCCATCTGGCAACAGGGATACATCCGAGCAAGGCCTTAATATTATCCAAGAAATGGAATCGTTACTTCTAGAACAGAGTAACTCCAATATCGATGCTGGCCAAAGGAAATCTTCCATCTTAAAACCACCTTATTTCAAGTGTAGATATCCAACCAGCTGCAGAACACATCCACTATGGATCCACAAGGTACCAGCCACTGGGATAGAAATCACTTCCGTTTCCAACCCAAAATAGGAAACATAGATAATTCCCAAAATTTGAAATCCATCTGGGGGCCCTAGATACGAGTTTGTGTTTCTCACCATATCAAATACAAAATACCTGCCTAGAGAAACCTTGGAACTTACCCATCAAGTCTCCGCTCATAACGTCCTTCCCGTGCATGAAGCGATGGGGGAGGGCCGTAAGTGGGCCCCCCCCCACCTCCTCTGAACCCAGAAACCTCTCTACTACGAGATGCTATGGAAACTGTATCATCCAATCCCCGAGCAGCACTGGGAATGGTTCCTGGCTCATTATAATCCGTCCGTAGGTCTCTATCTCCCATTTTGTTGACAGAGTTGTGTGCCTTCTGCGCACTTTTGATGTCCACAAAATCCACAAACGCTGCCACTCCGCCTTCCGACCCCCTCTTGGGGAGGATTTTGACACTTTCGACACGTCCATATCTGGAGGAAAACCAAAGCAGAGCACATATATTAGCTGCTGGTAGAAGAAATTACCGTGTTTCATTTCATTTCCCTCCTGCAAAATCACAGCAGTTTCATTTCATCCCTCCCATACAGCAGGAAAATCAGTCCCAAAGCGTGGCGGAGGTTGGAAGATGCATTTTTGAAAAAAGGGGGGAAACCCATTTATAGAGGGAAGGAAAGCCACTGCTCTGTCGTAAGCAAAGCTCCTCTCTTTTCACTTAGCCTAACCCAAGAGCTCCCTTCTCATACTACCGAACAGCAATTAGAGCAGCCCGTCTCATTTGAAATCTGACAAGCAAGATACAATTAAAAGTAAAACTGCATCACAACAAGTAAAAATAAAGACATCCCCAGAATTTTCCTAAGAAAAAAATGACCTTGACACAGCAGTTCCACTACTACTCTCTTCTGTATTTAATCCATTCAGCTCTAGAACAAGAGTTTTCATTCTGATCTTCATGTTCCTGATCTCAAGCCCATTTATTCACAACACAATGGCAAGGCTCTTCTGGCACATGGCCACACACTGGCCTCCCCCAGGGCCACTAGGTGTTCCTGGGGTTCAACATCATCCCACAGCTGAACAGGCAATGCCGGGGACAGCCGAGGGCAATGGGACACTGCCCCCTTTAATGTCTGTTCACTAATTGCCACACGGGCACTTTATGGTGAGTAAATGTGTTGGAAAAAAACCCCCAACAACCCAAACATATCTGTGCACAGGAGAAAACAGGAGGTGAAAATGGTTTTAACTATCTAGCATCAACTCATGGCAGAAAGGATGAAGTAGGAACACAGGGATGTTTTAAATCAGACAAGAACTGCAGGTTATGTTCTGGCTGCTCATTTCTCTCAACCAGGAGATTTGGAGCAGGTCGGGAAAGGGCAGACAAAAAAGCAAGAAGCCTATTTTTAAATGTTCTGCCCACCAGGAAAGGGACACCCAAACTCAGAGGCTGAGCCGACTGCCTGCCTGTGGAGCAAATAACTTGCATCTGACTCTGGTTCACCCCCAGCATTCCATACTCTTTACCATTTTCGCAGTGTTGCTGCGGCTGACTAATCCTTACACATGACCTGAAAACCTGCTCCCCAGTCCAACCTGACCTACTACACTTCACGCTTGGTCTGGTTTGGATTTCCATCTCGTTTTCCTCTCATTCATACCCCACACAATGCAGGGCACTGTCCATAAGGGCCACACTTGTGTGCACGTGACAGCATCTCCCACCTATTAGGCATAAAAAGACAAAGTCACCCATGGGATGCAACCTCTGTGCCACCCAGAGCAGAACTCCCTGCCTTTGTCCTTACAGTTACAGCCCAGTGATGTTTATTCTGGGGGCTTTCCTACTCTGTGATACCAAACTGATGCCCTGGTGGTTTTTAATTCTAATTAACAGCAAGAAGCAAATGGCAGTGAATGCAGGAAAGCTCCTTCTTGAAGTTTGTGGTTATCTTGCCTTGAATGCAAGATGTGCAAAGACTAGTAAAGTTGATGATATGGTTAATAAAATCTGTGAAAGGAAAAAAATGGCCTCATTGGCTGTAGCACATGTAAAGAGAGAAGAAACAAGAAAGGAAGGAGAGGGAAGGGAAGCAGGAAACAGCCTATTTGAAAAAATGTTCATGTCATGAATGAACATGGCAAAAAAGGATAAATAATCAGATAACCCAGTCAGCATCACCCTTAAACACACATTTCAGCACAGTTCTCTACAGACACCAAAAGGAAGGCGTAGTACGACAGAGCTCTCTCACATCCATCAAGTTTTATTCTAAATAATGCATGAATAAAATGTGCAAACAACGGCAGAGGTGCTGGGTTGGTCAAAACACCAACTCTCCTTTTGCTCATTTTCAGCATCTAGCAACACCAAACCATATTTTGTCTACAGGCTTCAGGAGGGCTGGGTGGAAATCACATCCTCACCACTCAAAATGCCTCTAAAATCCCAACAACTCTTCCGCCTGCAGCTGCCACAGCCTATGCTGGACACAGTCACATCAGAAATAAGCTCCAAAGAGCTTCTCGCTCATCATCCTCACAATTATTTCGTTGCCCAATTCTGAAATCCCAACACATACGTCACAGATGCACAGACCTCAATGATTTTTCTTTTGCTGCACAAGATCCTGAAATGTGTTAAAATGTTCAAATAGTGGAGCTAATGCTGCCCAGGAAGCCCAAAAGATACAGAACAGCGACGCTACTGCATTGTTATGGCTCCCCACATACCAACAAAATCAGGTGGCAAACGCACATCTCCTGCAGCTTGAGCTTAATCTTTAGATAGGGGAAAAATTTCCTTTGGTTGCCATTAACTGAAAAATTATCTAGGTGGGGTTTTTTTTCTAATTCAGAAAGGGATGTGGGGAGTCTACTGTTGTATTCTGCTACAGCCACAGTCCTCGATCACCCCGCTCAGAGACGGTGTGTTTTAATCCACCAGTTATCCAGATACATAAATATATGCCGTGCTCTGGTGTCCTGCACCATCCCCCTGGCGAGCCCCTGGGATAATCTGTAACAATCGCCTTTACTGCAAGCAAGGGTTAGGGAGGCAGCCAGGGGGAGGAGAAAGGGAGCTCAAGGTGGTGACGGGGTAGGGGGCATAAAAGAAAACCAAGCAGAAGGCCCTGAGCATTCAAGGACAGCTGCTGGGAGAGGAAGGTTTGCATTTGCCGTGCCCTAACACCATCCTGTGATTACACACATCCTTCAGTCCCCCACCGTGAAGATTAATCTGTCTAGTGATCTGGCCCAGCCCCACCCATTGGCATCTCTCCGAGCTGCTCCCGTCTTGGCAGATGCTGCTTGGAGGAGGACCGCAGCAAGGAGAGAGGAGGGGAGATCTGCAGTGCTGCATCACCAGACGGGTTTGCTGCAGCACAATAATACATTACAAGAGAGGAAAAAAAAAAAAAAACCAAGCAAAAAATCCTCCCCCCATCCTTTCTACAGGCCCAAGGGAGGACAGGCAGTGCTAACACCCGATCTCACATTAAGGCAAGATGGAGGCCAACACACTTCGAGGAGTGACCTTTGTCTGGATGCCAAAGGGCTGAGAAGAGGAGACAATGGACAAGGGGAGGCATCACCACGACCTTTGAGAACATTCGCAGAGCAGCTCCTCTCAACCTTCGCTTGTATCATTATACCTGTGCGTCAGCCCTTTCCAAGAAGGCTGTGTTTCACAATCGCTGGCAGACACACCAGAAAACAAAGAGGCGAGTTCGCTCAGCTCCAAATCCACAGACCCTAAAGAAAACAACAAGGCTTTGTGGGGCCTCTTCCTGTCTGCAGCCCATGCCGGTTAATCATTAGCTCCAAGGCTGTATTTTCAGAGGGGGTTACAATTCAACCAGGAGAGATGAGGACTTGTATGAGTTGTTATGTCACTGAGTCCCTCCACCAGCACAGCACAATCACAGCACCCAGCTGTAAACACAGATCTAGCGGCCCTCACCCTCGCCGAAAATAAAACTTGCTCGATAATCACTGCTGGAACAAAGCCCCGCTAATCCAGGCTTTCAGACAAAGAAAAGGAATTCATAATTTGAGCATTATCGGTTTATTCACTGCAGATCAAAGCACCTCAACAATCAAGCAGCTGGAATGTCTCTGGGCTCTTGGCATGGCTGCTTGGCATGTCTTGCTCTCACTCTCCAGCCCTTCCTCCTCCCCGGCTCTTCCTCCCAGACCAGCAGACAGAGCAGCTGGGTTAGGAAATGCAGCCTCCTCCACCAAAGACAGGCTGGGCTGGTTCCTCCTCCCCAGGGTGAGGTGTCACCAAAGTCATCTCTCACACTACAGAACTTTCCCTACGATGGGGGCTCAGTACCCTCATGGCTCCATTCCTCATTAACCTTTTCATCTCCGTTTCTCTGCAGGCCCTGCTGTTCCAAATCAAAAGCATTATGAGCAAAGGCTGGACTAGGACAAAGCTGTGTGGAAAATATTTAATAACTAAATGTTATCATTTAGCTGTAATATTTTATAGACTAATTAGGATCTTTACAGAAACAGATGGTTGAAGAAGGGGAGATATGCTTTCTTAACTTAGAATTCCTGTTGTCTCTGCTGTTTTTCATGTGAAGCTCTTCCCCCAGGCTGCTTATCTCTTTTACACCTTCTTATATCTCTTAAACATTTTCATTAGCATGGAATTCTGCAGTTCAGCGACACTCTGGTCTAAAAAATTTCTCCGCATCCTTATTTAGAAGCTGGTGCAGCACTACGTCCCAGATACTACTAAACACAAGGTCACAACTAAACCAAGAGGGCTGTGCGCTTGTTTCTGCATTGCTCATTAAGGGCATGATCTGACAAGATGTCCTGATACAGCAGGACCTGGGAATATTTTGGATTCACTTGGGTTCACTCTGACTGAAGCCACTGAAGAAGTAGGGCTGATTTTTTCCATGCTATGCTCCTGCTTCTTCCTCCTTCACCATTATATAACCCAGGCAGGCCCCAGCTTGTGCTGTTCGGTGAAGTACTCACACAGCTTGAAGCTTTTCTTGGCCAATCATGCTCCCCCTGCTTTGTTGCTATTTCATAACAAATAATGTGACCTGGAATAATACTTCTCCAAATGTCTACGGCTCTTCTCCTTACTTATAACTCCAAATGAGTCCCAGTACCCTATGCCAAGGGCTGCTCCTGTGCTTCCCTCACACTAAGCAGATCTGCTCCAGACAGAGGGAAATACAAGATGTGCAAATTCTAAAACTGCCATTAGGCTGGTTGCCATCACCAGCTTCATGGAGATGGGTTTAGCCAGGTTGTTGAACTCCATTATCATCAGTTCTGGGGTCTTCTGCTGTCACATACATTCATCTCACAATCCAAGCACTTAGCCCACCATGCTCCTTCCCACCTGTATCATACACAACAGGACAGAAGAGCAGCAGAACCCACTGCGCTGCCGTGTGACCTCAAGAAATCCTGCTCAGCATCCAGTATCCCACAACATGAACCATGCTGAGAGCCCCTCCCTCCCATCCCACCAACAAAAGCAGTGTTTCATGTTCTCCACTGTCAAGAGTTCCTCAGCCAGCAGCACAAAGGAACTTGTGTCCTTACATGGGCATTTGCAAAGAATAAGGCACTGTAATCCATCAATGACGACATTAATGTAATAACTAACTAATAGTTATAACTTGCTTGGCCTAAGAATATCACATACCACCACGTTCCATGCTTTGTATTCGTCCAGCCACATATGTTACCTGCCACAAAACGTATTTACATACTTATAGATTTGTTTATAGAAAAGGAATTGCCTATTAAGAGTGACATGACATTGTGTTTCACCTCCTGAGTCTTTGGGATTACACTCTGCTTCATTTAATACAGACTATCAGCTCAAAATCTGATAGTATCATCATATGCCCAGCATGGAAGGACAACCTGAGAGCTCATGGACACAGAAGAATGAAGGAATCTAGAGAGAAATTACTCAGAAATGCACAGGCTGCAATACTGGGTTTGGGTCCTCTCATAAACCGAGTAACCGATCTATAAGAGACAACAAAACAAACTCGAGCATGAAAACGCACATGCACAGGGCTGGGATGAAAACAACACAGAGTAACTGATGTGTGAGTCCCACTGTCTAACCAACTGTCACCCAACAAGCCACAACCACTTGGCTCTGTAGGGCTGTCACTCAACCCCAAGAGAATGTGTCAGATGGTATCTCAAACACTTAATGACCAGTATGGCCTCACACATGACTGCTGGCCCCACCAAGACCAGGATTTACTATGAAAACTCAGTGTGATGGCTCGTTACCCAGGGCCTGATTCAAAGCCACAGCAGGAGCCTTCGTGCCAAAGGACACCAGACCACGTTCTGCAGGGAGCCAGCACAAAGAATGCTCAGGACCACAGACATCCCTCATGCCAGGGCTCACGTGGTTCAGTTAGATCTTCTACAGGGGCATTTCAGGAGGGTGATGCAAATACCCCAAGTATTTATCTAACACAAACGAACCCCTAGGGAGAGCCTGACATAACATTTTGTAACCATTCTCCAAACACCTGACCTTTCCCCAGTTTTTTTAAGAAATAGATTTAAGAGATAAAACCCACAGGGTTTTGCCCTCATGGGCACCAGCACAAAGGCTGCCAGCAACACATGGAGCACTTCCAGCAGTATTCCTCTCTAGAGAAGAGTCAACGTATGGTATTGGCTCTCCTCTCCAGCTCTTGTGCTGCATTAAAGACAGCTAAAAATAAAACTAATTAAATGCCTCTCAAATTCTACCTTTCTCAGCACAAAATCATGGAATCATTTTGGTTGGAAGAGACCTTTTAAGCTCATCAAGTCCAACCGCTAACCCAGCACTGCCAGGTCCCCAGATCCCTTTTATCCATCAAAGTGCATCCATGTCCAAGCCACGGGAAGACAATTTCTCAAGGAGATGGCTATGAGAAATGGTGTCAAAGTCCAGATAGAGAATGTCCACAGCCCTTCCCTCATCCACTGAGTGGGTCGTCTTGTTGTAGAAGGAGATCAGGTTAGTCAAGCAGGACTTGCCTTACATAAACCCCTGCTGACTGGGCCTGATCACCTGATTGTCCCGTAAGTGCCGAGTGATGGGTCTCAAGATGACCAGCTCGGTAATTCTTCCCTGGCACCAAGGTGTGACTCAGGTCCATAGTTGCCCAGATTTTCCTTCTAATCCTTCTTGTAGATGGACGTCACTTTGCTAATCTCAAATCTGCTGGGGCCAGGACTCCTGGTAAATGAAGGACAGCAGCAACAGCAAGCACTTCTGACAGCTCCCTCAGCACCCCAGGTGGATCCCATACAGCCCCACAGACTTGTGTGAGTCCAAGCTGCACAACAGGTCACTCAATTTCCTCCTGGATTATGTGGGCTGCATTCTGCTCCTCTTGTCTTCCAGCTCAGGTGAATGGGCTCTTTGGAAACAAATGGTCTTAATATTAAAGGCTGGCTTGATCCCGAGGCTTCCAGATTTTCTTGTTAAAGAAAATGTCCAGCTTCTTGGACTCCTTTCTCCTTCAAGACTGACTACCAAGAGACTCGGTCAACCATGCTCCCAAACAGGCTAAATTCTGCTCTGGAAGGCCAAGGCGACAGTCCTACCGACCTCCTTCCTTACTTCACACCGAATCAAAAACCCATACACAATCAATCCTGCCATCCCCAACGTAAAGCTGTAGAGAACCAAACACTCCCTAATTAACAGGGTACCCCACCACCTCTCCTTGCCAGCTTACCCCTTCTGAAGAGGCCATCTGCTGCTGCACTGCAGTTGAGTGAATCATCCCACCACCTTTCCATGATGACAACCCTACCCTATCATAGTTCTACTGCACACTGGCTTCCAGCCCCTCCTGTTTGTTGCCATGCTGTGGGCTCTGGTGTAGGTAAATTACTGCTTCTGTACCAGTAAGCCAGCAGGAGTAACTGGGACAGCCCTCTGGATGATGGCAAGTAGGGAAGCGCCTCAGCGAGCAATAAACGCACACAACGTAAGGCTCTCAAAGCCAGGCAAAATAAAAGCTCCTCAGAGCACAAGGAGTGCTGGTTTTCAAGTCATACCAAGACCAGACCTTGTGACAGCAATGATTCAGAAACATGCCCTAATTACCCAGCTCCCATAATTGTCTAGATTGCAATCTGAGATGCTTTAAAACCTGTTTAGAGTGATCTTTATTGGCTCTGTGACCTTTGGGGGGAGAAAAACAACGTTCTTTAGGGCATTCTCTGCAGCTCTCCCCTAGCAATAAAGAACTTCAGGGAAACCTCGAAACTCAGGAGCAAAAACCAATCAGCCAGGTTACAGAGCTCAGCCCATCAACTTACATGACTGGGGTGCATCCTCAACACAATGCCTCCTCCAGCACCCAAATTACTGGAACCCACAACACTCTTAGGCTTTGCAGCTCCCTGTAACCCCCAGCAGCACTCGACAGGAAACCTCCCAGCTCCAACTACAAATGGGGGTTTTGTTAATGAGATACAGCACGTGTTCCTGCCACGCACTGAAAACAGCCAGGGCTTTGTCTGCACTTGTAATCCCTCCCCGAGAGATGACAAAGTAGGAAATTAAAAAGCTAGCACAGGCACATTCACTCACACTTCAGAGACCTCTGCTATTTTAGAGCAACATGCTCGGCATATCAGATAGTTCAGCAGATAACTTCGTGCTGAAATAAGCGCTCACTTCTTGCTTTACAGCCCAGCTGAATGCTCCATTTTAAGACACAAAGTAAGAGAGATTCCAAATTAAGATTTTTATTTAGGTTATTATTGCCTGGTCACTGTTTGGGTACTGTCAATGTATTAAAAAAAACCAAATGAAATTATTATGTATCATCAGAGAGGGGAAAAAACAGGAGTATTCCAAGCCATTTCTTCTTGGTTGCTTCTTCTTCCAACAGCCAACACAGCAGGAAATTTTTCCTGTTACTCCCCACAACAAAAAAAGGTCACCACAGAGAAGCCATCCTAGCACTACACACCAGGTGAAACCTGAACAGAGATACACCCATTCCTCAAGATACAGATCAGTTCCACTGCAACACCCCCGCAGTTCAGAACAGCATCATAAAGGAGCTCTAGAAACATTTTAGCCTGATGAAGATGGATCCATGCTCTGGGCACCGGATTACATGAAGCTGTACGAATTAAAAACGCCTGAGCCTGTCTTCAGCAACTGCTGGGCTGCAGTTAATATCCTCATCCAAGTCAGCAGTTCCACTGCCTGCAACGTCAGGCGAACCCAGTGTTGCATCAGACCGTTGACAGACTGCAGGCAGGAGGCAAACCCCAACTGCCCTGTGATGAAGGGGCTTAAGGCTCCATTATTGGGTTAAAGCTGTGCAAAGGCAGGTCTGTCATCCACACAGTCACATCAGCCAAGCAGAGAGGAGGCAGAAGCTCCGTTGTGAAGAAACTCACAGCTGTCGCTAAGGAAGAGCATCCCCAGCAGGGCTCACGAGCGTACATACATTATTTAAAAACCAAAAAAGAAATCCGAGTGGCTTCGCGAGCAGAACTAATGAAGACTCATTTCTTATGGATGCATGTCTTGAAGTTGAATTCTCCAGCATCCAATAACTGCCATTTCCCACTGCAGCTTTTCCCACGGTCAGGAACACCTCTCTCCCATGCGGATTCTTTAATGTCTAATAAGGGTTGCACTCTTGCTGCAGCTTTTCTCTCCATGGGGCCACTAATCAGGGCTCTCTCTATTAAAACCGCTTGTTTTCACAAAACTCAAAGGATTGGCGTATCTCTGAGGCTGTGAGCACCCCCTTCACCCTCGAGTACAGCTGGAACTGGCTAACAAGCTCCAAATTGATTAGGGAAGATATAAATGCAAGGCAAGATCCCAACAGTCCTGTTCTCCAAGCAGATCAGAATAAATACAAGTCCTCGTAGAAGCCTGAGGAGGTTACAAAACTTGGTAGGAACCCTGCATGTTCAGCTGTGCTCTATCAGGCACAACGTGTTGTGATTCTTTTCTCCTCCAACCTATGCAGTTGCGTGGGATCACATTAGTACACACTAGACATGGAGTCGTCGAATTCCATCTCCAGGGCATTCCTTCTTCCAGCTTAAAGCCTAATCTGCAGATTTGCTCCAGAAGTGCCAGTGCTGGTAGACTACATTAAACACTCTCTGTGCAGGAATTGCTCAAGTCCGTTCTTCTGTGTGACTGATTTTAGGATTTGTTTGGATTCCATTTTAACAACGTGCCGCATTGCACCTGTAAGGGGAATCTCTAGATTGATCAGGTTTTTCATTCTTAGACAAAAGGGTAATTCCCCATCTCAGTTTCTGCTTCTCCAAGTCCTGCTTTGCATATATTGAGCAGCAGATGGAGGAAAATGCAGAGTCATAACATTATTGTCTCCCTGTGTTTAAATATGTACCGTCTTAAGGCTTCGTTAAGTCCTGGTGCTGGCTGGTTCATTCTTCTCCAGTAAAACACAAAGTTTACAACCTCTTCTCCAGGGTTTTGTATGTTTACCAGAAAAAGCTGCTTTAGAAGCAAAGAAGTTTATCTCTCAGCAGTCTCTCAGACAATCCCAAGTGAGGGAGGAGGGGATTGCTCTTCCCCCCAAACCACAAGTCAGTTTGAACAAGACAGGTTTCCATTCAGCCAACAGAATCAACAACCTGAAATTCAGTCCTGACAGAGCTGCTGCTGAGCCAAGGGCTCGCGGTAAAGTCACAAGCCCAGAAGATCTCCCTAACTCTCAGAAGGTCATGATCTTGAAACTGGGAGGTTAAATAGTCCCATCACCCTGGAAAAGGAGAGTCAGTTCCTGAGCTGAAGCTGGCCAGTGGTTCCAATACTGCTGCACCAGCCCTCATCCAAATACAGGTGTGCAAATGTTATTTCATTGGTTCATGACTCACCATCACCTTGGAGAAAGTGCTTGTTCCCGTGACTAAAGCAACTGGCGGCACAACACACAGCACAAGCCAGGTGTCAGCCCAAGGAAACTCCTGTTCCCTGCTGAGAAATGTCCGGCAAGAGTTGTTGTCTGCAGGGAATACCTGTGCTACAGGCACTTTCTCCATTGCTGAGAGCTTAGAACTTAAGCTCCTCAGCCACTTAGATTTTAATGGTTTTTCTTTTGATGCAGCTCAAAGTTCAGCTTCTGCAAAACCAAGATGAAAACAGGCTGGCTTCAACTGCACCACAGCAACAGGGAGCTTTCTCGCCTCCTTTTTACAAGCTGACCTAACAGAGGTTTTCACCACAGCACAGGAACAAGAAGACCCTTCTTTCAAGGTGCACAGGTGCTCCTGTGGTTTGAGGACATGCCCATGGACACACCAGGCCATGGGCAACACAATAGGTACATTACTATAAGAGCCAGCAGAGCCACCTCCTGCTCTTACACTGGTTTGGTGATCAGCTTCACCTTCAACAGTTTTTTTCCAGGAATTAGCCTGACATGAGTTGGGCAGGAGCATGAACTGCCAGCAAAACCAAGAATCTCTGAATGAAGTTAGAGGAAGAGACGCTTCCTGAGCTCAGCAGCTGCCAAAACCCAGCGTATCTCGCTGTACCCACAACCAGCCTATCACCTACAACATCAGCACTGAAGCCATTTTTGGCTTTTTCAATGCAGCAAAGCTTCTCCAACACCAACCCTTCCAACAAGTTGTTTAGAGTTAAGAAAAAGACCAAAGGTTTATTTTAACTCTGATTACAATGAGGTTACTGTGGGGACCAGCAGCAGTCTAGATGCCATGTTTAGCTGCCTTTCTAAGAGCAGCATCTCACACAGACAAGCACAGAACCCCTGAAATTAAATCAGATGCTGATTTTGTATACAAAGGATACACTTACCCTGAGCTTTTCTTCTTCTCACAGTCAGGATGCTAATGAGGCCGGAAGACGTTTTTTCTCCTCCAAAGACAACTGCTTTAAGTGTACAACTTGGCATTTTTTTCTCTTGTTTTGACCTATTAACTACTGCAGGTCACCCACAGCTGCCACAGAGTGCCTAAAGAGAGAACCTGAAATGAGCCTCTGTGTGCGCTCTGGCAGCCGTCGCTGTTAATGAGGATGGGAGGTATTCACAGCAGCGGCCAGAGCAGATGGAGCCCAGCTCCACGCTTTGTGCTGCACGGAAGCAGCAAAGCATCTCACCAAAGACATGCACACCCCGCAGCTGGGGAAACCTGTGACTGGGACAGAGAGTCATTCTTGGTGAATCTCTGAGAAAACACAACCAGCTCAGTTTGGTACATGGAGAAAAACTGAAGCAGAAAAATGGAAGGTGATTCACCACTTGATACAAATAAATTTACCCTCTTCTTCATGGGCCAAGAAATCATTTCAAACCCCGCTGTGACTGGGCACCTGACCACCATTTTGAAAAGAACTTGGTTTGAAGGCAGCTCTGATGTCCCACCACAGCAGGGAATAACAAAAGCCACGTGAGCTCTTGTATTTGGACACCCAAGAGAAAAACACAGGCGAGTCAACACAACCTCTGTGTGCGGAGAGACAGTGGTCCCAGCAGGGCACATTACCTAGTCACACTCCTTCCAGAGATGTTTGGACTTATGCGGCCTTTCAGCACCGAGTTACAAACATGCTCATGGCATTCTCATCAGATGTGAACTCTCACACTTCAGATCTAAGTGTGCTTCAAAAAGAACTGCTTTCAGTTTTGAACTTAATTTTAATTAAAACACGGAAGTGACAGGAAGCAAAAACAGCTCCCTTTTGTTCTTGAAAGATGTCCGAGTCTTTCACCGCAAAGAGTTTGTTGGACAAAGTAGTGCTCTTCTGTAATGAATAGTTTGAGCAGGAATTTCATGCCCCCTTTGGAACTTTGATGCATTCTCACCCAAGTCACCAAGAACGTTGTGATCTGGAACGTAAAAGGCACACACTGTGGTACAGAGCCAGCCACACGCAACATAACACTTCCGAAAACTCCATCCAAGGTGGATGTTGTTAAAAGCCAAGTCAGAGATTCTGTGCATTCGAGCTGTCCCTCTAACAGGGCAGGCCTCGGAATACACCCTGGTGCATTGACAAGAAGTCTGTAACAGGTTACTCCTTTACAGAGGATGTTATCTTTGCACAGCAGGATTTCACAGGTTGCCCAGGACAATTACAGAGCACCAGTAGGTTAAACAATAGCTACTGAAATGCAGAAAGCAAAGCAGTTGCCGAATTATTCACCCCATCTTAATACAGTACTGCAGACCAGGGTTGATGTTTTGTCCAGGTGGATGTGTTTTTCAGGGTTGAGCAGATAAGAGCTGCCCCTTCTCACCCCGCAGACAGAAAGGTGGAACCTCTTGGGCTGTCCAATCTCCAGGTTGGGAACACCACTGACTTGTGAGCTCCAGCAATGATGAAAAGCAGCTTTGGTCTGATTTTCATTAACTGTTTGAGTAGACTGTACAAGACTACAAAGATTTGTGCAAAAGCTGGTTGTACACTGTGCATTTCCATCTTCAGGTTTATATTCCTCCCACGAGGTTTCTAAATCAGCATGCTGAAGACGCAGCTAAACTCGCAATCTCCTTACAGAGAGATGCTTTCTATTTTATTCCTCAGTTCATTGTTTAGGAATGTTTGCCCTTGCAGTCTTTGGTTTCAGGGCATTCTCAGACCTCAGCAAGTTTGCTGAACTTAATAAAAACCACAAGCAAAACATCTCACAAGTGCTTATTTTTGGGAGCTTCCAAAACCAGAACATATTCACCCTACTAGCAGCTTAATAACTCACACAATTGTTGCCAGCAACTCTCCCGAAACCTTTAGCAGTCTAAAACCAGCCTCAATCAGACTTGGCTCTTATATTCGGTATTTCTTGGGTGCACCTTTACACGTGGAAAACATCTACTGTCCTTCACAAGCTGAAAGAGTACTACTTCACAGCAGTAAGAGGCAATCTGCAGTTGCCACACATAAGGTCACAAAAACACAACTCAACAGGGAGCCCCAGGTTCATCCTGACTCACCATCCAAAATCTGCAACCTGCCCTCTGCTCATCTGGATATTTACTTCCTTTATTTTATGGAAAGCCAGCTAGCATCTCTTCACCCTCAGCAGACACACGGATCTAATTCTGGACACACCTTAAGACAGCAACAAGATAATTTGCCAGAGAACTTGGCGGGAGGAGAAAAAAAACCTAGACAACAAGGCCATCACAGAGCAAATTTAAGTGTTTTCCCATCCCGTCCTACTTTGATGAATGGATTTAATATCTCCATGAGCCACACAAAGGCCAGTAAGTTCTCAACACTGCACTCTTGCAGCCTGCAAGAAAGGGTGCTGGGATTACTTAATCCTTGTACCAAAGGAATTTAGAGTAAGGCAAAGAAATACCAAAAGCCAAAGTCATTTTGGAGCAGCTGTGTGACAAGAGAAGCTGCTCTCATCAAATCACAACCACACACAGCCAGGACCTTTGAAGAAACTTCACACAAGAAACAATGCCAGCAAGGCTCAGCAGACCACAGGATTCTGTAACCAAGTGACACCAACTTATCTCTCTGAGGCACCTCAGCCTATAAAAACATTTAATAGGGAACACAGTCCAACTCTACGATCTTTGTGGCTTTTTCATTAAGTTTCTTTGAAACAATGACAGAGGCATTTCCTAGCCAGAGTGGCATCGAGGAGCTGTCACCTCAAGCACACGCAAAAAGCAGAACCCACAGCAGCCAAAGGATTCATGAACCTGCCCAAGAGCTGTCCTCCACATGATCAGGGAAGAAGTAGGCGGCTGCAGACAAACACAGCTGGGTAACAGTCCTGACACATGCTGAGGTGATGCCCATGCTGCTTTATGGAGCTCAGTCTATCAATATGAGAAACAGTTATTAAAGGAGAGCAAGATGTGAGCCATCACCAGAAGCAGCATCTACCCAACCAGCCATTCAACTGATTAACCCACACCTAGGTCAAAGCCAGCTTTCACTAGGAACACACAGACTGAAGACTCACCTCCTGTCCTCCACACATTTCTTTCCCTTCTGGTTCTGAACTGTTAATTTAAATAAACCCTTTGCCCTAATGCCCCAACCAAATGTCCTGCTGTGATCTTCTTGAGGTTTGTATTCTGCAAAACTATTAACTCACTGGAGATACTTGTACAGCACAGCACAACCAAGTCCTGATACTGCCCAATATTGTAGACATCGCTTCAGCAGAGCACACGCGTGACATTTACTATCCCACTCCCTTCAGAGGCTCTGAACTAAAAAGGCTGAAAACATGAAGTACCATCACCTAAAAGTGACAGGAATAGAGAAGAAGTTCATTCTGCAGCCTTTCTTCTGTAACTTCCTAAAATGAAAATACATCTGTACACACTGCTCCTCATGCAAAGCTGATTCGGTGTAACCATCCACGTCACAACCCAAGTGATATCCAACAACTGTTAATCAATTATAAGCAGTAAAAGCCTGGGAACAAATGTGAAGGTTTTCCTAGAAAACAGGAGCACTAGGACTTTCAACTCAAGCCTGTTCACACAGAAAGGAACTACACCCACTAGTCACACACAATTGGCAGACGGTCCCTAGAAGAGCTGACCAAAACCCCTTTGCTCCACTGCAGTGCCTAGGGGCAAAAGAGAAAGCAGAAAGCACAGTGGATATGCCCTCCCAGGCTGAATTTACGCTCCCAGCCATCAAGACAATGTATTTTCTTGTGAACTGACCAACTGTTTTCTAGAAGTTATTGAAAACAAACATGTACTCCCTGGTACATTGGTCCTTCATTCCTCCAAGCAGCTGTGTCTGAAATGCAGACTGCTTCCCGAGGAGGTGTCCTGACACACACAATCACAGAACATTAGGGTTGGAAGGGACCTCAAAAGATCATCCAGTCCAATCCCCCTAACACAGCAGGATCCCCTAGATCCAGTCGCACACAAACATGGCCAGGTGGGTTTTCAATGTCTCCAGAGAAGGAGGCTCCACAACGCCCCTGGGCAGCCCCTTCCAGGGCTCAGGCAGCCTCACTGGGAAGAAGTTCCTTCTCACACTGATGTGGAAGCTCCTCTGTTCCAGCTCACACCTAATGCCCCTTGTCCTATCACTGGGCACCACTGAGCAGAGCCTTGCTCCACCCTCCTAACACCCACACTTTACATATTTATCAACATTAATGAGATCACCCCTGAGTCTCCAAAAACAGGAATAGGAACAAGGTGAAGCCTGAAAAAGCCTATTTCTCTCCAGAAAACCCCTAACAAGTATTAGTGTTCTCCACCACAGCTCTGATCTGCAACTAATTTCTAACAATTTGAAATTAATTTCTTGAAATCTGGAACTCCTCCTGGACTTGCTCACCACTCAGTGTCTTCATTTTCCCCCACAATAATGGGGATGGCATACCAAAGTCACATGGGTGCTAATTAAGAGGCTTTTATTCCTTTTTGCTCTTTAAATCACCAATAAAGGGACAAAGCCATGTTCTTTCAGATAACTGGAAGAAAACACGGGAGGTGTGGAAAAATGGAAGGCCAGTGCTTGTGACAACTGTTACTATATTTAGTCGTCTCGTTCCGCAGGCTGCCCAGCATCTGTTTCAATGCTGGTGAATGACTTTTTTTTCTGCTAGCCAAGGCAGCAATAATTAGGTGAATCCAAATGATGGCTACCACTGTGTTCCCGAGTGCCAAGCTCTCACATCCCATACCCTAAAACGAATTTGCCACTTATTCCATCCAGCACTGGCACCACACGCTTTTCTGTGTCTCAATTACTCAGTAGGAACAGAACACAGTGCATTATAAAGAGTTTTTTTAAAAGGGAGTTTCTGTTGGGCTGTCCAGAAAGCCCCTAATAACTTCAACCTGTTACACTGCACACAAAAATCATTCTTATTGCGATCCCTTTTAATTCCAAGACAACAGATTAAAAAAGGGGGTTTTATGAAGGAAAAAAACCCACCCCACTACTGCTCATGTAAGCTTCTTGGGACCAGCTTTAATATTCTCTCATTTGAGAGGAGAATTTGTAAGCTGAATGCGAATTCAATTCATCCTAATCAAAATCAATCAGGAGCGTTCTGAAAATAAAACTACGCTTTCTGCAAAACGACATCCTAATTCACCCCTTAAAACAATTTCTTGTGTGGCTGCAAACGCAAAGGAGGTTCCCACAGGAACTGCTTAATTGAAGGCAGAGGACGGGGAGGGGAGGGAGGTGAGAAGGGGCAACACCACCACCCCCACTCCATTATACTAACTACACCCGTTGTGGTTTGGGTTTTAGGAGCTTTCCTTGGATTTTTGCTTCTTTAAAAACAAAATGGTTGTGTTTCTCAAACTTGCCCCTAGCAGAGACTGTGCAACAGCAATGCCGCTTGCGTACAGGCTTTAATATGGAAATAACAGTATTTCCTAAGCAAAGTGGAAAAACAAAACACTCTGTAGGTTGCTTAGAGGCTCCCAAGGTAACACCATTCCCAGATACAGGCCAGCTCAGGTTTTCGGCGATGTGTGCCCCAAATTCTCACTCCTGCTGCCTGCCTGGCTCAGCCTCTCTGCTCGCTCTTCACCCTGTTCTCAGGCTGGGGGATGGGTGGGAACTGGGTTTCGCCAAGCCCAGCTCCATCTGCAGAGACCTTCCCTCCAAACTAACCCTTTCAAAATCCCACCTTCCCCACGGATACACCCACCGCCACCTTCCCCACGGTCAGACCCCCACGCCAGGCGGTCCCTGGGTGACTGTCAGTCCCTTCCCCCAAGCGAGAACCAGCATACAAAGGAAACCTCGCTCCATTGTCCACCTACAGCCAGCCTGAAACCTGCCTCAGCTCCCTTTCCCAGCCCCAAAGATCCCAGTGTTTCCACCCCAAAAAAGGGTTTCGTGTCATTTCCCCCATGCGTCAGTCCCTGTGCGCTCACAGCCCCAGTGTTTTGGAGAGTATTTTTATCTGTGTTTACTTGCGGAGAGATCAGCCTCTGACACACAAATCCTGCTTAAAATAAACCTCTGAAAAACAGCGAGAAACGAGGTGGCGGGAAGGGGGGGGGGGTGTGAGGGTTCAGCTTGGCTGGAAATCTCACCAAAACCTATAACCGACAACTCAGGAAGGCAAGTAAATAACCAGAAAAAGGGGATTAACAATTCAGCGCTGCCTTCCCCCCCCCCATCCCAGCAATCTCCAAGCAACAGTACCATAGCAACTTTTCCCTGCTTTAATACATCCTACCAGGAGAACTGGGCAAAACAAGAGCCAGGAATGTCAAATTCCCACTTTTGTTGTCTTTTCTCTTGAGCTCGCTATGCCTGGAATTGAACAACACAGCTCGGAGCGGGTTTTGCTTTCCCCAAACCCTCCCATCTCTCTGCCTAACGCTGGGTCACCGTAACCTGGACAGTCAGAAAAGAAAAACCACCTGGGACGCAGAAGCATCATCTCCCGCGCTGGCACCGCGGGGGGGAGGATATAACAGCTGGAATTAAATTAAATCAGGACAATCTATAAGCGCTGCTGACGCCAACACAGGGGTCTGCTGCTGCACAGAGCATCCACGGGGATGGTACTGAATGAAGAAGCCCCCCGAAGTGATACCCCCACCCAAGCGCCGTTTTAGACCCCGGCTGGCACAACTGGGACCGCGGTGGGAGCAAGGTGAGGGGCTGCAACCCCCTCTATCCCCTGCACTAGTGAGTAGAAGCCGTGGCAGAGGCAAGGGGCTCTTCCCCCCCCCCCTCCCAACCCCGGTATCCCCGCAGCTGTTTTTCCCATGGTGACTCATTATTAGGGACGCTCTGTTTTCCAACGCAAGAAGATTAAAGGACGCTTCAAAATCCATTTTTTTCCTTGTTAAGGGGTAGTGGAAGGGATTAAAAGAACCTGCTGTAGGGGCCGTGAGCTGAGCAGCCCAACCCTGAGCTCATTGCTTTATTTTTTAACCTAAAAACATTAATTTAAAAAAAAGGTTCCAGTGTGGGGTGCGGGACATCAACTTTGTGCATTTCCCGAGGAAAAAGGTGCTGCTGGGGAAGAAGCCGCCGCCGCCTCCTCCTCCTCCATGAAAAGGAGAAGGAGGAGAAAAAAAAAAACATAACCATGCGAACAGCTACTACTTCCTTATGAGCACGATTAATCTGTGCAACGAAAAGCAGAGGGGAAAAAAATTCCAACTACAATAAGAACTCCAGAGCGTGGAGGGATCCGCTGTTTTCTTCGTGGATTTGTGTGATTTTTTTTTTCTTTTTCTAATTAGTTGTTGGGTTTTTTTTTTTTAGAGAGTCACGTTTTTGCAGCTGCTGGTGTTCCGTTTCCCACCGTTTGTGGGTAGCTCGGGGTGCGGAGTGGGATACACACGTACACGCAGTATCCTCAGGCTTCAGAGAGAGGAAAAAACGGTAGAAAAAGGGATAAAAAAATCTTAAAAGTCCAAACATCGACGAATTAAAAAAAAATAAGAGGATAAACAGAATGGTTCGAAGCTGCCTCAGGGGCATGTGAAATCCATGCCAGGTCCCGCATGCTGCAGCTGCTACCGGGTCCAGCCGAGGGTCTGTGCCGGTCGCTGCGGTGGCCGGTGCACTCGCTCGTCCCACAGTTGGTCCCCACCGTCCCCGCACAGCGCGCAAGGGGTCACGGTGGGTCTGTCCTCCTCTTCCTCAACACAGGCCGCGGGAAGCACCAGACCCCGCGAAAAACACCAAACCTCGCATCCTCCGCCTTTTCATTTCGCGTTGGCAGGGTTTGTTTCGCCCCCCAGGGTAACGGCGGCGGCCAAAAGAGGGGATCACGCTCTAATGCGCGGGAAGCACCGGCCGAACCCCCCGCCACCTCACTCCCCGTCCTCACTCACCGCTTGAAGTGCTCGATGATCTTTTCCTCCCGCACGTTCTCGGGCAAGTTGCCCACCCAGAGGTGCCTGGTTTCCCGCACCATGCTGCGAGGCGCGGGGCGAGCCCCCTGCCCCGGCTCTCGGCCGCCTCCTCCCCCCGCGCAGCGATGNGCCGCCGCCTCCTCCGCCTCCTCCTCCTGCTGCTGCTGCTGCTCTTCCCTCCCCCACTCCGCGCTCCCGCGCCTCTGACGGCTCCGCTTGCGCGCTCCCCCCTCTCCTCTCCTCCTCCTCCTCCTCCCCCCCCTCCGGCCGCGCCACACGGGGGGCCCCCGCGCACGCGCCCTCCGACTCAGGGCGGGGAGCGAGACTACGCATGCGCCGAGCGAGGCTGAGGCGGTAAACGGAGCGGGCGGCGCCAAGAAACGCAATGGGCTGCTGGGGTGGGGGGCAGGCAAGAAATCACGGGGAGAGTTGCAAAATAAAGGGGTGCGCTGCGGAAATTAAAGGATGTCATGGGAAAAATAAAGCACAAGAGAAAGGGGGTGCGCTGCAAAAAACTGGGGGTGCTGGGCAAAGAGAGGCTGCACTGCAAAAGAGAAAGGGGGGCTGCACTACTGAAAGCGAGATCTGTGCAAAAAATGAATGGGGGTGCAGTGTGAAAAAGGGGTTGCTTTTCAAAGAATACTGGGGTGCATGCAAAAAGGGGGGGTGCATGCAAAAAGGGGGATTGCAAGGTCATGCTGGCCCCATGCGTCTGCACCCAGGGGCTTCTCCCAGTGTGAGGGGTCCTTGCTGGGCTTCGCAGCCCTCTGGCTGGCCAGGACACTTGCAACCTCCAGCCAAAAATCGGGGCTATAAGGATCACCCCAGCCTTGGGGTGTCATCATCTTCAGGCCAAAGAGAAGCTGGTGAGAGCCAGTGAAAAGTAAATAGGGCTGAGGTGGTGGAGGGCCACCGGGGAGCCTCTGGCTCTGGTTATTTCTGGCAGCTCCAAAGTCCAGAGTTGTAGGGAGAGAGGCCGGAGCTCAGCAAACACCCCCACTGCCCAAAATACCCCATCGGGCTGCTCTGAGAAACTCCTGTCAGGGGGATTCAGCTGCAAATACCCCCACTCTCTCCCCCAGCAGGTTTTTGCTGAGCTATTTAATTCAGGCTCCTTGGCTGGAGTCTCGACAGCACTTTTTGATGGATTAACTCCGCATTTTGTTTGTCGGGGCTCAACAGTGCTGCCTTTGCCACCCAGACCCTGCCCAAGGCATCGAGTTCTCCTCAACGACCAGTCAAAGCCATGAAGGTGCCTTAACGTGCACATCTCAATTTAACCAGGCTTCTGACGCGCACTAACCAGAGCGCCTGGCACAATGGGGCCTCACCCCCATCCCTGTGCTTCAGTTTCCCCAGCGATGACAGGCATTTGCAGGGCTCCACCAAACCGAGATCTACTGATTAATTAAAAAAACCCTGACAACTCTTTGCACGCAAAGCAGCTATTAATTAAAACATGGGAGGGAGCCACGTGTGCACAGAAAATGCGTTGCAAATACACTCCACCAGTGCTTTCCGCATTTCTTCTCTGTGGAAATGGGCTTTGCTTGCTGTTTTAACTGGTCAGAGGACCGAAGTGCAGTCGCTGTGTGTCTGTATCTTTAATAAGCTCTACGGGAGCCCATTCTGGAGAGGAAGAACCCCAAACCACACATTCTCTGGCGCCTGGATACTAAAAACTCCCCTCTCTGATCAAGTGTGTCCTGTGATAGCATTGCCAACTGGTCTTCTCCTCTCCCCTAGCTGCAGTGGCAGCCCCAAAGACCACCAGAAAACCACACCAGCTCCCAGAATTTCTCACGCAGGGTCCATCATGCAGGCAGGCTGGCCAGGAGGGATATCCATGGACTAGACAAAGCCATTGCCTGTTGGCAGAAGAGCCGGATGAAATGAGCGCTGGAAGGGCTTCACTGACACAAAAACCAGCTGGAGGCAGAGCACAAAGCCCATCCAGTGATGCAAAACAAAGCTCTGGATCACTCCAAGATACTTCAGATCCTTTCAGGGAGAAATATTCCTAGTTGCGAGACACACCACCACTCAGGCGACGCCGCTGTAACCAAATTCCTCCAACGTGTTCCAAGATTTTAAAGACCACAGTCCCAGGCTACAAAACAGAGCGAGCAGAACCTTCCTTTCTACAGCATAAAGGGCCTCACTGAAGGACAAGTGGAAGCAACCAGTGTTGTCCTTGTCACGAGGGTACACGCCAGCCCACTGTCCTGCTGCTAGTGACAACATGTTGACTTGCATTCTTGCATGTGACCCATCCCAGAGCAGGGAACAGCCAAGGATGAGGTGACCTCAGCTGCTCTCCATTGTCCACAAGCAAGGGCAGGGTCTGGTGCATCACTGTGCCCTTTTGATCAGTCCTGCCCATGTGGTGGGGGTCACTCAGAACCCAGCTATTGCTGGGCATCTTGGCGAACCCCCCAGGTAAAACATCTGGATGTTTCTTATCGGCCGCTTAGCAGGGATTAAAATGCCAGACCACATCTTAATGAGGGAGCAGGTGATAAACCTATCGCAGCTTGAACACCATGTTCACATCAAGAAAAGCAAAGCAAGGACGGGCCAGATCAAAAGACAGTCAATAAAGAGCGTGAGAAAACAGTGCTGCCATATAAGGTGCTAATAAAGTTAGCAGCTCTCTAGTTTGGAGGAAAAAAACCACGTCCAGGAGAACAAGAAAACATCCTTGGGGTCTGCACTAACAGCCTTACCTTGAGAAGGAAACTAATAGAAGCAAGCAGACTTGAGAAGGCAAGTTGGAACGTTTTGAAGGCAGCAGTGGGTCTGGCTGCCACGTGGCATCGGTGCTGCCAGCCAAACATTTTAAAACACAAAGACTAGATATGGAACAAGGACAGCAACTAGAGCTCGATTTGCTAAGATCCTAAGTTCCTACACTTGGTTCTGGCTTAGCAAGAGCGCTTGGCTTTGTGCTTGCAGCTGGAGGTGGGGAAGTGGAACATTGACTGTCCCCATGGCTGGGGACTCACAGGGATGACTCTGATAATTCTATGACAACTCTGTGATTAGAACAGCCCTATTAGTGGACGGCAGTGATCCAGCAATCAGTTTGCTTTGCTTTTTACAGAAACACAGTTTACTCCAGCTAGAGCCCCGAGACACTGCTTCTTTGAGTTGGCTAGCTCCAGGCACCATTTTGTCATCGCAAGCTTTAGGTGCCTTTCCTGCTGGGTGACTGTATTTGTTAAAATGACACTATGGCTGCTGAAGACCAAATTGCCAACCAGGAGTTTATCTGTTTTTCAGCCAGCCTGAATTACTGGGCTAATTTTATTGCTTGCCCATTACTTTTTTACGCACTGGATCACCTTCTCCAAGAAGAAATACTGGTGCCATTTGATATTTTGGGCTCATTTCATGTTGCCAAGACAGAAGATACCAGCTCACACACAGCTAACACTTTGAACACGAGGCCTGCTGCTGGATCCTAAGCAACACAAAGTATGGGATTTGTGTTAATCACAAAACATTAGGGACTGGAAGGGACCCTGAAAGACCATCCAGTTCAATCCCCCTGCCACAGCAGGATACCCTAGATCCAGTCGCACAGGAACATGGCCAGGTGGATTTTAAATGTCTCCAAAGAAAAAGACTCCACAACCTCCCTGGGCAGCCCCTTCCAGGGCTCTGTCACCCTCACTGGGAAGACGTTCCTTGTTCTGTGATTGATGTGGAACCTCCTCTGTTCCAGCTCACACCCGCTGCCCCTTGTCCTATCATTAGGTGCCCCTGAGCAGAACCTGGCTCCATCCTCCTGACACCTACCCTTTCCATATTGATCAACATTCACGGGGTCACTCCTCAGGCTCCTTTCTTCCAAGCTCAGGAGACCCAGCTCCTTCAGCCTGTTCTCATCAGGGAGATGTTCCACTCACTCCATCTTTGTGGCTCTGCGCTGGACTCTCTCCAGCAGCTGTGTGTCCTTCTGGAGCTGAGGAGCCCTAAATAATAAATCTATTTATTTCACTTCTTTCCTCTTTGAGAGTTAGTGCTCCAACATGATGGCTCTGTCCAGCAAACTCTGCTTTTAAAATCCAGACATTTATTTTCTAAACAAACCACTTGATGCTGGTGCTTCTTTCCCACACAGTAGAAGTTAACACCACAAACCTTGTGCAGCACGCAAGGTCCACACAGGAGCCCCCTGGAACTCGCTTTACACCAAACCCATCCGTAGATAGAGAAAAGCACATTTCTGTTTGCAAGACACACAAAATCAGCCCTTTTCTTCAGCAGCACAGCGCAACTGCTGAGCCACACAACCAAGACACTGCATGCAGGACTCCAAAAGAGCTGTTGGTGTGGCAGATATATTCAGAATACCTAATGTTTTGCCTGTTGGGAAAAATTGGAAACATCACTATGTGGCTCCTGTCCTGCTTCCCCATAACCCCCAACCTCCATGAGAGGTACCAGAGAGCTGTGCCGGCTCACCTCACAAGGGTTTTCTCTAAACCATGGCGAATTTCAACTGCTACACAGAGGTCTTCCAGGCTACAAAATACTATGTTTTAGGGGAAAAAAAAAAACACCTCAGAGAAACACAAAGAAAGCCAGGCTCATGTGGTTTGATAAACAAACATGGCAACAGCAAAGAATATGAATACCTTAGGATGAGATGGATCACCCAATCCTGTGCTTGGCCACTTTTAACATCCAGTTGTCATGTTACTCCTACATAAATCAGAGCGGGGTTCGAATTCCCATCTCTGCACGCATTTAACAGTCATGGAGGTCTGGAGCTTAGGGACAGGGTTTAGCAGTGGCCTTGAGACCAAGGTTGGGTTAACGGTTGGACTTGATGATTTCGAAGGTCTCTTCCTCCAAGGAAAAGGCAGCTTTTCCTCACTGGATTGATCAGCACACACCCAACACAAAAGAAATACCAGGCTGACCACTGTCATGGCTTTTGTTTCATCAAACACAGGTTTGACACCAAAGCAGCTCAAGGACGTTTTAAACGGAGCAAATAGAATGCACGTTTGCATGGTTATCACTCTTTTGCTGCAGAGAAAAGAACAAAAGAAAAATATCCTTGTGCATTGAGACCTGCTGCGCTCAAAACCCTCTCCAGCCACATGGAGCACAAGGTTTCTCAGTGAGCTTTGGCTTCTTTTATTTAACCTCTGCAGATCTCACGACGCAGCTCTTTTAACTGCTCAGGATAAGCTTGAAAAGGTTGCAGTTTCCCCTTTATGGAGGAGGAGCGGAGGTTTCTATCACTCGCTTTGCTTTCTTGGCACTGGAGATGCAGGTTTTGTTTAGCTTGGAAATGTCATGGATGTAGCTCTAGGAACATTTCAGTCCAAAGCAGAGGGTGGTAAAAGTTCAGTGCTCACAGGGTAATTCTCACTCTTTAGTCTTCAGCTGCCAAAGAAAAATCATTCCGAGTCCCACAGGGTGTGCCAACCTGAAAAATGTGGAAACACCCTCAACTTCTTGGCCCACCGTCTCTCCATGCCAGCGGAGGCCTCTGACGAGCACAAGGCATCTCTCCAAAGCAACACCTCCCTAACAAGAGAATAAAATTAGTATCTCTGTCTACTCTGCACTCATTGCACACTAACGATTGTTGCAACTCTGTGCCTTGAAGTCACAAGAGCTCAGCTCCTGATGCTTTTATTACCTTCTCCAGCATAACAAAAGAACTCACTTTTGAGGGAGCATTTGCCTTCCTGGTGTTGGAGTGGAACAAATGGACTGGGTGATAAAACAGAGCACCTCACAAGGGCAAGTTCATAGGGGAAACACAATTTAGGATGTTGCAACCAATGCTCCCTCCACTGTTCACCCATTGCCTTCGCCTGAGCAAAATGAAAAGAAACGTACCAGCATGTATAGGGCTGTAGGGAAAGGGGCCCCATAGTTTTACTCTCTGGTTCTCCCCACCCCTTTTGTAGTTTTTTTTTTCTTTCAAATGTGCCACACAGAGCACAATGCTGACAAATGCATGGGGTATTTTCTGCCTATGCAGCACATCAACACCACACAACTCTGGAAGGACTTTTTGAAAGGGCAAAGAGGAAGGAGGGAGCTATCCTTTGCTGTATGGTTTTTGAACTGCACCGCTCCATCTGCTGTGTGACCACAGGGAAGGGAATAAAAACCAGTGAAATTTAAAACTGGCACCATTTCTAGCATCAGACTCAAGTCTTCTCACAAGGTACACTGGAGCTCAGAGCAGAAGCCTCCACAGGTAATGGAAAAAATACAAACCACCAGGGTTTCTTCTCTGGACGTGACCACCAAGCAGCTGAACTGCCCTTGCTGATGGCTGTTACGATCTCTACATTTCCACACCTGCCAGTGCAGAGACACCAGCACTCAAGCAGGAAAATGGAGGGAACAGTATGGAAAGCTGGGCTGTCAGCTTCTCCTCCTGCCCACAGCAGCTCGCTAGAGCCTCAGCAGCTCTACTCCACAGAGCAGCAAACAGAACCCAGTACCAGCCCTGGTGAATCTCTCCTGCACAAGTGTTACAGACAGGAGGACACACACAACGTCCCTGAAAACCGAGGGTGACTAAGCCACAGCAGCTTTTTATTTATTTGGGGGGGGGGAACTTTTTAAAGGCTGTAAAGCAAAGCTTCTTCCAGAAGCTTTTGCTTTTGCGCAAGAGTAAACAGTGGGAAGGGGGAAGCTCTGGGACCTACTCACACCATCCAGGCAGAAATAACCACAGAAACGTTGTGGGTTCCTGTGGCCTGTGTGCAACACATGCTTACACAACCAGAGCACTGTGCTGGGACACTCCTTGGCGACACTAGATCCCACTGCCCAGGCAACTCCTAGGTCCCTGTGCGTTCACAGTACTTACACCAAAGGTATCTGCTGTGGAAAGATGCAGACAAACCTGGGAAGGGAAAAAAAGGAAGAAAATAAGCCATCAGACAGTTTTTTCACCCACAATACTGCAACATCCCCTTGTGCTGTGTCAGGGAAAGGATGTGGGGTGTAGGATTCTGTAATGGAAGTGGAGCAGCTGCACAAGTTCACTGGGCCCAGTCCCCCAAGCAAGGTCATTCCAGCTCAAGGGGAGACACATTAGCACTAGTGTTAATGCAAAAGCTGTGGTCAAACCGCGGCAGAGCCAGCACTGAAAGAGGTCACTTGGGGACTACAAAAAAGGTAATGAGTTTAAAAAAAAAAAAAACAAAACAGAAAACCAAAAAGAAAGAAAAGTCTCTAAGCAGATGTTTACTGACGAGCAAGCAAGCTCAAAGCTCTGCTCTAGCAAGCTGCGTTGCCATCTGCATGGAGCAGGCAAAGAAATAAAGGTTCAGTTCGCAGGACACAGCAAAATACTCTGCATCAAACACAGAATGAATTTAGGTTACAGCTTTTTGCCAGCCCCACGGACCAACCTCCCCCCACCCAGCTTTGCAGCCCTAAAACCACACCAAATGCACCGTTGGCTTAAGCACTCCCAGCCAGAGCTTTGCCCGCAATGGGGTATTTTTTGGTGGTGACACCAGTAAAATACTTACCCACCCCACAGCCATGGGCTGCGATCTGAAATGTGTTTGCAAAACGATTTTGAAAGCCTTCCAAGGAAAGTGCTGTAGGATTGGAAATCCCTTCCCATTATTAATAAAATGGAGCTATTGTTCCAGCTCCAATCATGATTTGTCTCCAGCTGGGCAATTTTAAAACAGCAATTCAAAATAGACACACACACACACACACACACACACAAAAATGATAACGAGGAAGCTTCAACCCACAGGCTACCAGGAAAAAAAACCCATCGCTGAAAGAACAAGCTGTTCTTTACGGGGAAGGGGGAAGAAAAAATAATAACCCTGCTATTTAAAATTAATTCCAAGCATGAGCGTGTCGGGGAAATCTGCCTCCCACCACCTGGGAAAGGTCACTTCTGCCATTGCTATGGTAGATGAAAGCTGCGGCAGCACGAGTGAGTGAGCTATCCCACTGCTCATCCATCTCTGTCAGGAGACATCTCTGCTTTTAATTTATTTAGAAAAATAGAATTTAAAAAAAAAAACCAAACCCAACCCTTGCAGACACCTCCCAGCACCCTTTCCAAGGATGGGGAAATTTAGCAAAGGGGGAGAGGTTGTCAGCTAGAATACGAGAGAAGAGAGGTGGTGCCTCATCATCCTCATCCTCCTCCCTGGTGGAAGAACCACGCCTGCCCGCCGCTGCGGCAAACACTCCGCAGTGGGTGCTCCCCTACCTCGTAGAAACTTCTGGAATAAGTAAGAGAGGAACCTTTATACCCGCAGAGGAGGGGGAAAAAAGATCGAGAGCAAGCACATAATAAAAGAGAGAGGACTGCACAAGGATAGGGTGTGCGCAAGACAAAAAAAAAAAGTTATCTCAAAATGGAGCCCACGAGCAGCTTCAGCAGCCGCGGCTCAGCAGGGTTTTGCAGCCTGCTTGGCTTTAAATAAAACACCCCAACAGAAAGCACACACACACAAAATTAAATAATGGTGTTTGGAGCGAGCGATGGTGGGATAAAGGAGCTGATCCCTCCTCCCGGATCTACAGCAAAGCCCTGCCATCTCACTTGAACTAATTTGTCCTCTCTTTTTGTTGCAATAAATTGTCTTGATCCGGACTATTTGATTGCATTTGCAACTTCAGTTACTAGGGTTTGGGGTTGGGTTTATTTTTCCCCCTGTGTGGGTTTTTTTTTTTTCTTCTTTTTGGTTCTCTTTTGTTGTTGCTTTTCTGAGTGTTTTGGTGAAGTTTTTGCTTCTTCCACTTTAAAAAAATAGAAACAACAAACCAAACCTACCCAAATCTCCCCAGGAAAAGTACTCCAGCTTCATGGAACAAATAAAACATTAAGGCACAAACCTCCGCCACGGACTGTAAAAAAACTAAAGAGAAATGATCCGGCTTTTTGTTTTCTTCTCTTATTTTATGGCTTCTCTCTCCCTTTTTCTCCTGCTTTTAGGATGTATTATAGTAGAAAGCCAATGGAGCAATAAAGGTAAAATATGTTTATAAAATAAAAATATTTATAAAATTAAACATTTATACGGGCCAAAATGACAGTGATTGTATATCATTAAATCACAGCTGTTTAGGTATGGGGGTGTTAGTCTACATTCTGTAACAAATCCCTAGATAAAGGAGATACATACACAAAACCCAGGAAATATTTCGAAATATTTCTAGATATCGAAATAAAAGCACTTAAATATATTCTATACATAGAAAAGAAGCTATCTATAGTCTGTATAAAAAATTTAGAAGGCCTAAATCTGTAATTCCAGCAACAAAAATGCAGGATTTTAGGAATGCGTTTTTAACAAAGAAAGGGCAATGTTCTAACAACAAGGTTAAAAAAGAGAACTATTTCTATGCGGTACATTAGGTGCAGCTTCCAACCACGAACATTTGGGTGTTAGTAGGTGCTGCTTAAATTATTTTTATCGTATTACCACCAATATCTGCTTTTAATTAACCGAGTGGAAGGCAAGGAGCGGAACGAGCGGCGATGGCTTCTTCCCCACACCACCCCGGTTCAGAAGATAAATCATTAATCAATCCTCGGATGTTTTGGAGGGTTGTTGGGGTTTATTGGGCTTTTGGTTTTTTTTTATTTTGAGGGGGTGTCTTTTTTGGGGGTGGGGGCGCTGATTTCGTTGATTTTTTTGGTTTTGTAAGCGCGTTTGGGGTTTTTCCGTGCTGGCTGGCTTCAACCCTGCAAAGGAGAGCAAAATGGGTGGAAAAGAAGAATTAGGCGTAAAACTACCCACCTTGGGGTGGAAAGAGCAATTCTGGGCCAAAAATCTTCACGTTAGGAGGAAACGAAAAGCCGTTTCGGGGCTCGGTGCCGCTGAGGGGGGAAGGAGGGGACGACGGAGGGCAGCGACGACGGCGGCAGGGGGTAGTTGAAGCGGGATGGGGGTGGGGGTATAGGCCGAGGCCTCCCCCAGCCCCAGCCCCGCGGCTGCCGAGGAACGCGCGTTTCTGGGCATTTTCTCATCCTCCTGCAAAGGTTGCGGGGATGGGAGGAAGAAAGGAAGGGGGGGAGGAGAGGTCAGGTTTCACCCGCACGGAGGGCTCAGCTCGCTAGGCACAGCCACGCCGCCATGCTTCTGGCACGACTGAAACCCCCTCTTGCCGCCTTGGCCCCCGCAGCCCGCTCATCCTCCATCCTACGTCCTTCCCTGCGCAGTTCGCTCGTCCTCCGTCCTTCCCGCCTCTGCCCACCCGGCGCCATTTTGTCGCCTCTATGCCGCTCCCCGTAGCCCCGCCGGGCAGCCATTTTGTGAAACGGGAGAGAGAGAAGCGGCGCTGTGGGGCTGTGCCGTGAGGAGCACCTCCAGCCTCCTCCTCCCCCTCCTTCCTTCTTTTGTCAGGCAAACGACACCTTTTCTCGGCCTTATTTCTCCTTTCCTTTACAAAATGTGGAGCCTTCCAAACGGCGATCGCGTCAGCGAGCCGATAAAAAGCGACGATATCCCCCTGGTTCGGTTGTGAGGAGAAGCTGAGGTGCACGGAGAATTAAGGGCTGCATTCACTTCTAGTACCTATTTCCCTCCTTTCTCCGCTTCCTCTCCTTCTTGCACCTCCTTCTCCTCGTCTTCCTCCTTCACCTCATTCTCCTCCGTCGCCTCTTCCCCCTCCCTGCAGCTTTTTTCACAGTGAGAAATCACTGAGGTCAACAAACAGAATAATCTCCGCAAGAGGAGAAATCAAGAGTTTGGGCTCCTCCTAGCTTAATCCCTGCTGGTTCTTCCCTCCACAATCCTCCTTTCCCTTAGCCAACAGGATCAGACTTTTTTAATCACAGAAATGTTGGGGTTTTAACTGTGTTGAAGATCGGAAAGTGCAGGTATCGGGTCTAAACACTGTAGGGAAAGCTGGTGGGTGCAGGAAACCGCTTGGGGTAGGGTTGGAATTAACCAGGGGTGACCAAAGGGAAAACTCATTTCCCCTCCACCTCGTTCTATCCCATTTGGAAAGATAAAACACAGCAGCCCAAAACATCATAGAATCATAAGGGATTGGAAGGGACCTCGAAAGACCATCTAGTCCAATCCCCTTGCTCTCTACAGCTACCTACAAGGAGGTTGTAGCGAGGCTGCTGCTGGTCTCCTAAATTACTGATGATAGGACGAGGGGAAATGGCCTCAAGTTGCATCAGAAGAGGTTTAGATTGGATCTGAGGAAGAAGCTCCTTCCTGAGAGGGCGTTTGGGCACTGTAACAGGCTGCCCAGGGAGGCTGGTGGAGTCCCCTGCCCTGGAAGTGTTTAAAAACCAAGTAGCTAGAGCACTTGAGGCCATGGGAGTATCCAGGTTGTGGAGAATACAGAGGTGTTTAAAACCCACCTGGGTATGTTCCTGTGCAACTGGATGTAGGTGATCCAGCTGCGGTGGAGGCATTGGACTAGATGATCCCTTCCAACCCCTAACGTTCTGTGATTCTGTGTGTGACTAGGGGTTTAAGAGGAGATGGGATGAGGGCTGGACTTGATGATCCTGGAGGTCCTTTCCAGCCATGATGATTCTCTGATCATCAACGCTGAGCAAAACCCACCTCCCTGTTTGCCTTTTCCAGCCAGCAAAGCCCCAGCGGCTGCTTTGGCCTCAGTTTCCCCTCCTGTGGCATTTGCCAGCACCTGGGAGGGGATGATGGCAGAGCAAAGGCATGTGAGGAATCCAGCTCATCTCTGCCTTTTGCATTTCTCACAGCTGGCTGGCTGACTGGGGGATGCCGGACCATTTCCCTTTACAGCCTCACTTTGCCTCGCCAGAGCCTTCAGCTTACAAACAAAACCTGGAAAAATACCTTATTTGTTACAGAGCAATGCTTCGGCCATGGGTTTCAAAATCCTGTGGCTGTCTGTCAGCTCCTCCTCTAATTTAAAAGCTTTTTAAAATCCAGGCTGTCCTTTTGAGTTGTGAGAAAGATAGCCCTTGGATTTTTTTCCCTCCTTTACAGGATGTGCTGCTGTATTTCTGGGCTCGCAGCGGGGTGCAGCGTCGGATGCTTTAGCTGGGAAAGCCCAGGGAAATTTTATCCGTGGGCCGCACCCTGCCTGAAGTGAAGAAATATTTGCATTTGCTTCTCCTTGGAGGGCAGCCAGGTCCCTCCCCGCTCCCCTCAGTCTGCCAAGAGGGATTGCAGAAAAGACGGGACTTATTGCAGCAGCCCAGGGCAGGGCCTGGCTGCTGCGACTGGGAGGTGGATGGTTCTCTCTGCCCTTTTGCACTGTCACTGGGAATAAGACGAGAGACACCTCAAGCAGATTTAATTCCTGGGTGGTCCTGGAGGGCCCTGCAGGGCTTTGGGGGGCTCCCAGGGCAGAGCAGGAGGTTCTCAGTGCTCCCTGCATGCTCTGTGTTTGGTTTATTTTTGCTAGCAGAGCCAGACCCTTGCAAAATCATTTGCAATGGGGTGACGAGCACAAGAGCAGGCTGAGCGATTGCGGCTGACACGGGCTTCTCAGGAGTGGGATGTGACCCAGCTCCCACAGCCTCATCCATGTGAAATCGCCTCAGCACCACTCTGCCAGGGCTGGAAATTCCTCGAGATCCTCCCGGGGAGGAAGTAGCAATGCTTCCCTTGCCTTGGCTTGTAACACTTCTCTTATCCAAGAAGAAAATGGCCTAAATCAGTCTTTTTATCTTATTATCCCCACATCCATCCTTCCCTGTACCTTGAGTTTTCTGCACCAAATCCAACTGCTTGTGCAGCTCTTCACCACCACAAGACACTACAGCTGGTCCTTCTCACACTCCAACGTATTGTCTGAGGCTTCATGTTGATACAAACCTTTCCCTGTCAAAACCTGCCTCCATTCCGGTGCTAATAGCCCATCGTGGGTTGCTCTGTGGGAGAAATAACCAACCCCTTTCCACCATTAGCTCTGTACAGTGGGTGCTGTAGCTCACTGAGCACCCCAGGGTGCTGCAAGGAGGGTGTAAGCAGTGCAGTAACACAGCAAAACACGGCTCAGCATCAGTGTTACCATCCTCCCCAAAAACCTGTTGGACAGGAGCAGAGGAGAAAGGGACCTGGCAGTCCTGGTGGCCAGCAGGCTGGCCATGAGCTGGTGGCATCTTGGGGTGGATTAGAAGGGGGGGTGGTTAGCAGATTGAGAGGGGTTCTCCTCCCCCTCTACTCTGCCTTGATGAGGCCACATCTGAAAACTTGTGTCCAGCTCTGGGCCCCTCAGTCCCAGAAGGACACAGAGCTGCTGGAGAGAGCCCAGCGCAGAGCCACAAGGATGATGAAAGGAGGTGACCATCTCCCTGCTGAGGAAAAGCTGAGGGAGCTGGGTCTCTTGAGCTGGGAAAAGAGGAGCCTGAGGGGTGACCCCGTGGATGTTGATCAATATGGAAAGGGTGGGTGTCAGGAGGATGGAGCCAGGTTCTTCTGAGTGGCTCCCAATGACAGGACAAGGGGCAGCGGGTGTGAGCTGGAACAGAGGAGGTTCCACATCAGTGCGAGAAGGACCTTTTTCCTGGTGAGGGTTCCAGAGCACTGAAAGGGGCTGCCCAGGGGGAGTCTTTTTCTCTGAAGGCTTTTAAAATCCACCTGGCCATGTTCCTGTGCGACTGGATTCTGCTGTGGCAGGGCTGATCTTTCGAGGTCCCTTCCAATCCCTGATGTTCTGTGATTCTGTGAATAAACCTCACTCGGAACCACACCCCAATGGCCAACGAACTGCCAGCCCTCTGCAGCTTCCCTTCTCCAGTCCTACTGCCCAGTCTGTCCCCATTTTTTAGCATCATTTTTGGCACCTGGGCTTTTTTCATCCCGCTTTGGACAGCGAACTAGAGCACAGGACTTCCCCCGATGTAGGACACAAGGTTCCCACCCAGCCAGCCCCAAAGCCACCTGCTTACATGACGGAGACAGAGCCGCAACTTTACGGAACATGCTATTTATAAATAAGTTTATAGGAGGTCTGACCTGACTGATGGGCTGCAAACACCCATTAACAAAGGCTCTGCAGTGGGGGAGCCAGAAGGAAATAGCTGTGGGGTTGGGGTGATTCATCAAGCAGCCCCAGGACCCAGGCAGAGCCATTAGCCATAGGTTAACCCTTTCATTCATAAACCCAGCACATGGCAGAGACATCAGACCTGATCTGGGTTGGATGTTTATTTTCTTTCAGCAGCTCTTTTTTCAAACCATTAAACAGTACCTCCTCGCCGTTTTCTACTCTCAATGTGTGGCTTTTTAAACGCTTTCTATTAAAAAGAACCCCCCAACACACCTCACAAAGCAAAACCACCAAGCAGCAGTGACAGTGGTTGCAGAGATTTGGGACACTCAGAGAGATGGGCTGAGTTCGTCTGGGTGGTACTTGGACTGAGAAAATCAAAAAGCTTCCAGCAGCAGAACAATGCTTGTAGAATCATTCAGGTTGGAAAAGACCCTTGGGATCATAGAGTCCAACCAGCAACCCTACTCTACATGGTCACCCCTGAACAGATACCTCAGCACTACATCTAAGCTACTTTCAAACTCATCCAGGGATGGGGACTCAGCCTCCACCCTGGGCAGCCCAGTCCAGGGCCTGACCATGCTTGTCCAGAGTCCAGTTCTTTCTGATGTCCAGTCTAAACCTCCCCTGTTGAAGCTGTAAGCTTCTTCTGTTCCTAATGACCTGTGAGAAGAGCCCAGCACCAACATCTCTAGTGTCCCTTCAGATAGTTGTAGAGAGCGATGAGGTCTCCCCTCAGCCTCCTCTTCCTCAAACTGAACAGCCCCAGCTCTCTCAGTCTCTCCCCATCAGACTGATTCTCCAGGCCCTTCCCCAGCTTCATTGCCTCCTCTGTCCTCACTCCAGCACCTCGATGTCTCCCTTGGACTGAGGTGCCCAGAACTGGACCCAGTACTCAAGGTGTGGCCTCACCAGTGCTGAGTGCAGGGGGACAATCACCTCTCTACTCCTGTTCACCGCACAGTTTCTGATCCAGGCCAGGATGCCATTGACCTTTTTGGACAGCTGGGCACAATGCTGGCTGTCAATTAGAGCCTCCAAGTCCCTCTCTGCCAGACTGCTCTTCAGCCACACTGCCTCAAGCCTGGAGCACTGCTGTGACCAACATGCAGGACCCCACACTAGGCTCTCTTGAAACCCAGACAGTTATCCTCACCCCATCGATCCAGCCGGTACCAGATCTACAAGGTGCCCCTGTGGAGCCTTCCTACCCTTCAGCAGATCCTCCCAACTTGGTGTCCTCCGCAGACTGCCTCAATCCTCTCATCGAGATCATTGATAAGGATGTTGAGCAGTTCCCTGCTCTGGCAGGGGGACTGGACTAGATAATCTTTCGAGGTCCCTCCCAACCCCTCATGTCCTGCGGGTCTGTCAACAGGACTTGCTTGGTAACACGCGAAAACGAGGCTGATGGTCTGTCGCAGCGCTGTTGGAGAGATTTGCTATCTGAGGGAGGAAGCTGTGCTCTGGCTGCCCTCTGCCGGCTCCTCCATTTGGTTGAGAGGGAGCCCAGCTGGATGCAAACAAAACTACCGGCCACCAAACACCAAAATCGCATAGCTGGCCCCAAAAAACTAACACTCCACCCTCCCCTGAGTGACAGCAGAATTTGCCCTCCAAAATCAGCCACATTATCACCCGGAGTGACTCCACTGAGCTATAAAAAACACCTTGAAGAGCAGCTTTTTGACTTATTTTTGAACTGGGTTTGGATGTAAGGAGGAAGCGAGGGGGTTGCAGTGAGGGGCTTTATTTAACTGTGAGTAATCAAAGCAGTGGCCACTCCCTGTGCCACTACAGAGACAAATGTTTGGAGTGAAACCCAAAGGACAACTGAGGAGAAAGAAGAAAAGCAAACACCCAATGAAACCAAACCGGCCTCCGAAAAGAGGATTAAAAAAAGAACTAAGTGAGTGAAACCTCAGCGCTGCTCTGCCAGGGCTGTGGCCAGTGCAGAGCTGGGCGACAACACCACGTCTGCCCTCCTCCGCGTGGCCAGCCCAGCGGGTCAGGGCCTGGGTACCTCTCAGCAACGAAAACATCCCTTCTGCAGCTCTTTTGGGGTGCAGTGGGTACCCGGGACTGGCTGCACGGTGCATCACCCCCCCCCACTTTTGGTGTCTGGTGCTGGAAGACAGAGCTCGAGCAGCAGGGTTTTAGCAGGACGACTCATTTCGCAGGCAGACGTGGCAGGGCTTGCAGAGGAGATGGTTGTCCAGAGGGTAACACCCATCTTCCGTCGGCTCCAGTGACAACGGCATCCCACAGCTCTGGGGGGTGAGAGGGGGAGTGGGCGGCCATGACTTAGGGGTCCCCATGCTGTGCTGCACATGGAGACACATCCTGCCCGTCCTGCCTGCTGCGTGCCCCGATGCCAAACTGCTGCAATTTGCTGCCTGCCGGGGCCATACCTCACAGCGGTAGCATCTCTCGTGGAAGCTGCGTCCCAGACACTCGATCTTGTAGGTGTCCTTGTCCTCGCTGGGGACAATGGGGTGCTGGCAGGCGGAGCAGACTGCAGCGTATTTCCTGATGGGAGCAAAGCAGAGCGGCGTGAGCCCTGCGGGGCGACAGCCAGACCCCAACAATGTGGGGGACACCCCCAACCCATTCCCAAGCTCCCGAACCTGTAAAAGTCAGCCACGCAATACACCTCATCCCGCTCATCCACAGCGAAGCTCTCTGTGCCGATGGCCTGGCCACAGGTGGTGCAGGAGAAGCAGCCGGGGTGGTAGCCCTTGCCCAGGGCATGGACAATGCGCTCGGCAATTAGCCCCCGGCACTTGGCACATTTTTCCAGTGTGGCCTGGGGGGGAAGGATCATGTTGTGAGCAGCCAGTCCTCCCCCAGCATGGGACCAGCATTTCCTGCCAACGAGGAGACCAGGAGGACAAGTACCTGGTAGCAGGTGTCACACATGGGACGCCCATCCCGCTGGTAGTAGCACTGGCCAGCCAGAAGCCGGTGGCAAGTGCGGCAGGTGAAGCAGTTGGCGTGGTACTGCTTCCGCATCGCCTCCACCGTCTGCTCCTGAGGTCCCAGCACTTTGTGGCAGAAGGCACAGATGTCTGCAGGGAGAAGGGAGAGAGGGAGCTGAAGATGTACATGCCTCAGTTTGCCCAGCTGCACAGGATCCCCCTCTTACCTCTGGAGCCCTCTGGCTCCAGGTAGCTGTTTGCATCCTGCCACCGTGGCTTATCTGTCTGCTCCTGGCTGAGCTTGGGCGGCCTCACCTCGGCAGAGAGGGCAGAAGGTACCTGAAAAGGAGCAGGCGAAGGTACCTTACGTTCCTACTGTTGCAGCAGGGGAAACTGAGGCACTGGGGGGATCCACCCTGTTGTCCTCACCTGGAGGGAGGCGGGCGCTGCCAGGTCCAGTTGCTGCAGTGCCAGACCCAGCGCCTCTGCAGACATGGGCTGGGGGACTTCAGAAAGGATGAGGACTGGTGTTGACATAGGGAAAGGTGCTGCTGGGTGGGTTTCTGCAGGAAAGGCCAGACGTGGTGGGTTTTAGGGGGGCAATAATACCCTGACAGCCCTGCAGCAGCACCCGCAGACCTGCCCCTAAAGCAAACGCGGTCCCGGCTGCAGCGGGCAAACAGCACCGATAAGCATCCAGCGATGGAGAGCAAACACAGCCCATCCCAGCAGCCGGATCCATTCTGGGGTGGGTGAGGGGATTTGGGGAATAACCCCCTCAAAAAAACCCATGTCCCTCCCTGCCTGCACACACGTCTGTTAGTAGAGCATCTCCACAGCATCACCAGCCTCCCAGCCCTCCACGGACACCCCTCACCTCTGTTGGGCAATGCAGTGGGCCACGGCAGTGGGCTATGGGGACGATGGACACCAGGAACCTCAGCACTGTCTGTCTGCAGCTCGTTTTGGGTTTTCTCCTTGGCTGCCACCTCCCTCCGTGGTGGCACCAGGGTGATGAAGACCGATGAAGCAATCCTCTTCTCTGCTTTCCCTGGCAGCATCGCCGACGCCATGGAAGGGCTGGACCCGGGTTTGATTTGCGGGGGGAAAAAATCAAGGGGAATTTGAGAGCGAAAACCCGTGGGCACAACGACAGCTCCCACAGCCGCAGCACCCTTCGGCCTCAACCCGCCTCCCTCCTCACCCTCCCGGAAGGAGAGAAGGAACAAGCGTCCCCATCCCACGTCACAGCAATAAACAGTTTCATGCCCAGCAGGACATGGGGTAAAGGGCCCTGGTGAAGCAGCAGCAACCACCCACTTTCACACCTCTGTGGCCAAACCCCACCCTTCTGCAGGTGTTTTATCCCCCTTGATTTCCTATTGCCCCCACCAGGCAGCAGGGAAACCTCCCCCTTCCCTCTTCAACACAGGAGCCACCACGACCAGCTCTTTTTTGGGGTGCTTCTTCCCCCCCTTCCCCATTCCCAGCTCAGGGCATCCCCCACCACCTGCAGTTTTGCAGACAGGGAAACCGAGGCACGACGCTGCCCAGTGCCGCGTCGCCGATGGCGCAGGCAGGATGTGCCCGACCCCGATAAACCTCGCTCAGGAAGGAAAGGGGCTGTTTATCCAGCTTCCCAATGGGAAAAGCAGCTGCAGCGAAGCTTCCCATTCCCGACGGGATGGGTTACGGGGTGCATATGGGGGAACCCCGAGGCTTCAGGTGCCGGTGAAGCTGGATTCATCCAGCTGGAAAAATACCTGTGTGATGGGTTGCCTGGGTGCGTGCCCCCTACACGGGCAGCTTCGCTTCCCCGAAAACCCTGCTCACAGACCTTGGTGCATCCTCCTGGGCTGTGGCCAAACGCCCTGCGGTGGGGGAAAAGCTCCAGGACAGGCAAGTCGGTGACTTCAGCCTCTGACTCAAACCAGGGAAGGGATTAGAAAAATAAAGGGAGGGGAACCCCAAAACCCCAAGTGAGCAGCTCTGCTCCCTCTTCTCTCCCTCCCTGCTGGCTAAACCCCAGACAGGCTCGGGTGCTGCCAGCCTTCGCCCGGCCACTTAAGTCCTCGCCTGTGAGAGCAGTCGCTTGTCTTCCTTCTCTGAGCTGCAGCAAATAGTGGGGGGAAGAAACAGGGGCCACGAGAAGCCCCTAAAAAGAGAACAAAAAGTCATCTCCGGGGCTAATAGGAACCATGTGCTCGTCACATTCCTCTTTGTGCGGGGCTGACGGATCCTGGCGGCCCATCAGAGCAACCTGCATTCCCCCTGCAGCCAGGGGCCATCAGGATGGTCGAGGGGTACATCAACGCGGTGCGCGTACCTCTCTTTTTCGTGGGGCGTCCCCCCTCCTTTGTTTAGGGGGTATCCCACCCCCACATTGCTTTGGGATGGCCGAGACTGTTTTGAAAGGGTTGCCCCGTGAGTATCACCCCAAAATCTGCTGGTTAGTACCCTGGTGGAACCAATGGGAATGGGGCGAGTTATGGGGTACTGTCACATGCCCCCCCCAAACTGGGGTGGGCCATGGCCCTCCTGGAGAGGCTGTGAGGGCACCCAAGGGAGAAGGGATGGAGTGGAAGGGGCTCAGCCCTTGGGACCCTCCTGTCCTTTATCCGGGGCAGGGGAGGTGGCCTTGCAGACGCCCCCCAAACCCCCTCTCCCCTGCAGCCTCCCCCCCACTTCCTCGGGATATCTCGTGGGTGGCCCCACTGGCCCCTACCTGGAGAGGGGGTCCCCAATCCCACATCTGGGGAAGGACCCCACCCCGGCCCAGGACGGCTTTGCACTCCTGCTCCCATTCCCTGTGGTTGGGGGGTGCCCCCTACCTGGGGAAGTCCCCAGTCCCACACCTGGGCTGTGTCCTCCCAACCGGAGGAGCTCCTTGTCCCCTACCTGCGGGGATCCCGCTGCGAGTCCCTCCGGCTCCGCGGGCGCTCCCAGCCCGGCGCTGGGAGAGGGTTGGTGGGATGGGGGGCAGAGCCGCCCGGCATCACCGCCCCTTCCTCCCTCCTCCTCCTCCTCCTTCCTTCCTCCTCCCTTCCTCCTCCCCCCTGCCTGCCCCACGGCCCGGAGCGCAGCGACGCTGTGGGGGAGACACAGGGCTTTGGGGTGACCCTGTGTGTTGTGGGATGCCCCCTCCTCGATCGCCTCAGGGCACCCTCAGGCTGTCCTGCACAGCCCTGGGTACCTCTGACACCCCCAGGATGCCCCATGTATACCCCCTACAGCCCCAGAACATCCCGTGTGCCCCAAATATCCTTCTACAGCCCCAAGACCATCCCCTGTGCCTCAAATACTCCTCTACAGCCTCAGAACATCCCGTGGCCCACATACCCCTCTGCAGCCCCAGAACATCCCATGTGCCTCAGATACTCCTCTGCAGCCCCAGAATATGCCCTGTGCCCCATGTATCCTTCTCACAGCCCTAGGATACCCCATACACTCCCATCTGTTCCTGTAGTCCCCCAGGATGCCTCATATAGCTCCATACACCCTCAGAATAGTCCATATTACCCAAAACACCCCTCGGCTGCAGCCCTGATCCTACTCCCTCCCTGGGATGGGGATTCTTGCCCGCACAAGCAGCCAGAGCTCGTTGCCCCATGGCCCAGCGCAGCCAGCTGCAGGCAGGTGGGGAAACTGAGGCACAGGGTCACCTCTCTGTCAGTGGATCACCCCCTCCCTGCCTCAGCGTCCCTTCCTGGGGAGGAACCTACCACCCACCTACCCCAAAAAGCAGCACCACAGCTGTCCCCAAACCCCTCTCCAGTGCAACAGGACTCAAAATCCTACACATTTGCTGGAAAACCCCTTTATTTTCCAAGGCTTATAATCCCGCGGAGGTCTCCACGTCGCGACAGCGTGACCCTGCAGCCACCATGTCTTGGGACATCCACCAGCACCCCATGTCCCTAGTAGGATGAGGGAGCAAACCTCCAGCACTGCTGCAGGACTCCCCCAAAATCCAGGGGCTGTTTGAGCCTTCCACCAAACTCCCTGATCCCAAGGGACAGGGTTGAACGCTGAGAGCCCCTCTGCCATCATCCCAATAGGAACAGTTTGGGGAGCCCCTTATTATGGAGGGGCAGGACAAAGCCACCCCTAGTTCCTGATGGCTCATAGGGATGTCCCTTCTGGTCCAAGCAGCAGCCGTCAATCCAGCTGATGCTGCTGGCAAAATCCTACAGGAGACAAAGAGGAGAAGCAGAAGGGCCCCTCACTGCGGTTTTGGGGTCGCTGAGCTCTGCAGGGCACCGTGTTGGCGGGGAGCTGCCCCCCAGCCCCTCTGCTGCTGGCACACATCCCGCATTGTGCTGGCACGGAGCAGGCACCACAACTCTCCCAGCAGCGACACCAGGACGTGTAGGACATCGCTCCAGCGGCCCACAGTGAGGAGGAGGATGAAGAGGCCACCCATCCGCACCAACACCGTCTGGTAAACACTCTGCGGTGGCCCCTCTGCAAGGACATGGCATCGGGGTTGGCCGTTGTGGGGCAGCTTTGCATATAAACCCAAGAAGCACCCCAGATGGCTCCAGGATGCACCAGATGCCCTCAGGAGGTGCCCTGTGACCCTATAAACCCCCAGGATGTCCCATTCAGTTTGATACAGCAGTTCAGGATGACCCCTGTGCCTCCAATGCGGCCTCAGGATGCCACATGCACCCTCAAAATGCCCTGTACTGCCCAAGATGCCCAGGTAGCCTTCTGTGCCCCCACATGCCCCCAGGATGCCCCATGTATCCCCTACACGTGGCTCCCGGGTGCCCCCTGTGCCTCCCATGCAGCCTCAAGATGCCCCACAGTGCCCTATTACACTCTCAAAATGCCCTACACTGCCCAGCATACAGCCTCAGGTGGCCCTCTGTGCCCCCAGGATGCCACATATACCCACTATATGGCTTCAGGATGACCCCACATTGCCAGTACAGCCCCAGGATACCCCACACATCCCTGTACACTCCTAGGATGACCCACACTGCCCTATATAACCTCAACACGCACCCTACAACTCGAGGATGGGCCATCCACCCCAGCACGTCCCCACAGAGCCCCTGTACACCCCTCACGCCCCAAACCCTAACCCCTCACCCTGCATGTAGACAACAAGCAGCGTGTAGCAGATGGTGAGGGGCATCCAGAAGCGAATGGCCTCCGCGGTGGAGAGGAAGTCCCGGTTGATGAGCTCCAGGGCTGCCATGTCGGCCACAGCCAAGGTGACCGCCAGAGCGTTGCGCAGCAGCCGTGGGATGCCACGGGCGCTGGTGAGGAGGAAGATGCAGACGCCGCAGTAGCGGGCCCTGCTGTGCAGCTCGTAGAGGATGCAGACATGCTGTGCCAGGCGCCGCGCGAGGGTAGCCAGCAGCCCCGCCAGCCCCGCAGCCAGCAGCAGGTTGCAGGTGCTGTGGGGAGCTCCCTCAAGCAGGAAGCTGAGAGCACAGGACACGCCGCAGCCCAGCGAGTACTGGCACAGCACAAACAGCTGGCAGCTGCTGCAGGCACCCTGCGAGAGCCCAGCAGCACCCTCAGAGGCTGTGGAGCAGCAGGAGGCTTCCGGAGTCCCCACCCTGGAGGGCGGTTCTCCATCCCCAGCCACTCTCATCCTCCCCACATCACAGCCCTCGTCCACTGCTCCATGTCGTGCGGCCTCATCCACCCCACAGCCCTGTGCCAGTGCCTCTGTTTGCCCCCCACCTCATGCCACCTCACCTTGCCGAGGGAGATGGCGGTGGAGACGGCACGCAGGGAGAACTCCAGTACCACCAGTGAAGCCACACGGGACCCCACCACCGCTAGCAGCCCTGTCAGCACCACCATGTGCAGCGGTTCCAGCACCCACCACTGCGCCCGGATCAGCTCCTTCTCCCTCTGCTGCTCTGGGTCACTGGGGACAGTGGTGAGGAGGTGACATTGAGCCCGGCGGGATGTCCCTTCCCCCTCCAGCACCCCAAAATGAGGGGAGGGAACCCTCAGCAACTCCCCACTGTGCTCTACAGCAGGGAGATGAGGGGCAGCCCTTGCCGTGCTGAGGCTGCCAGCAGCACCCATGGGTGCCAAGAGCCACCCCCAACAGTAGATCTCCAACAACCCCCCGCAACCCGCCCCATCCAGGAGAGGTGGAAGGGCCGGTGCTTACTTCAGGCACTGAATGTAGAGATAAACCTTCAGGAGGCTGCAGAGCACAGACACAGCACAGGCACCCACCAGCCCTGCGGGGAGAAGGCAGCAGTGGGTCACCCTGTCCCCACCAGCCAGGTGTCCCAGAGCCCTCCCCACAGCTCTCACCTTGCAGAAGTGCATCCAGCAGCGCCCAGCCCCAAGAGAGCCCGGGCCACGGCGGCAGCCACGACCCCAGAGCAAACATGTTTGGCCCAGAGGAGCCACAGCATAAGCCAGGCCCTGGATCCAAGGTTCATGCAGGTGGAGGCTGGGAGTGGCCCCCACCCCCGGCTAGTAAATCATTGCTGGGGCAAGCCAGGGCAGCTGGAGCTCAGAGGCTCTGGGTTGGAGGAGATGAGCTCCAGCTACCCCTTTTAGGGGAAAACGAGGGTGGCAAGAGGAATGTGGTGACGGGACACACATGGGGGACCGCCAGCATCTTAAATCCCTGCCACCCCACCCCTGCCCCATCAGCATCTCTAGCCCCAGTCCAGCCTTGGCAGGGCAGGAACTACCCCCTCCCCACCTGTAGCACCCCAGAGACCCTAGAACCACACCGCAAAATAGAAAAGACCCCTTTATTAGCAGCCCCAGCGGGGCTGTGGGAGCCCCGTCCTATGGCCTGGGGGGCGCCTGCTGCGGCACCATCTTCCTGAGCTCATCCCAAAAGAAGAGGCTGAGGACAGTGTGGGGGCCCAGGCGGAGGTAGACAGCACCAATGCCCTTGTACAGCCCCAGTGGCCCCTCTTTGCTGGCGATTTGCCGGACGCAATCGAGAAAGCCCCGGTACAGCTTGCCCTGGCAAGGAAGAGAGGAGCCGGCTGCACACCCCGACCCGCGTGTGACCCCCACAAGTGACCCCTGAACCTGCCGCCTTTCCCAGCGCGACCTTACCCTGCCGTCGGGATGCACCGGCTGGTTGTAGAGGCGTGTGCTGACCACGTCGAAGGGCGTCATCGTCACGGCCACTGCCACCCCACTCACCATGCCCCCCGCCAGCACCGCCGACCAGCTGCCCTCCGCAAACCACTGTGGGGAGGCCACTGGCCCTCAGCTCTGCCCTCCAAACCCCGAAACAAAGGTGACCTGGAGGGGACCAGACGCTCGGCGGCCCCCCTCACCTTGTGTTGGCAGACCCAGTCCTTGGCCGAGGTGAAGGTGGCGAGCTGTGCGGCCGAGCCCACGGCCACACGAGGCACGGCACCTGTCACGCCCCGCCACAGTCCCGCCACCCCATGCTGCTTGTAGATATTCTTGAAGGCGCTGGTTATGTTCTGTGGAAGAGAGACACTCGGGCACAAGGACAACGGCCCACCCCTGTGAGGCTTCCCACTCCAGCGTGCAAGCACTGCTCCTCGGCGGCACAAAGCCACTGGCTCTGGCTGGGGGAACCCCATTCCTGAGGGTTGGGGGTGTGGAGGGGGCAGTGCCGCTGCTCCGCGCCCCCATCACCCCGTCCTTGTGCCGTTATTTATAGGCCCTCCACAGGGCCAACAGCTGCTCTCAACATGCGGCAGCTAAAATAGCATTGTCCCGCCGGGACCAGCCACGAGCCTCTGGGCCATTGAGTCACGAGCGCAGCCCCCCTCACCTCATGATTGTGCTGGTGGCCCACGGCCACGGCCGACTTTGTCTGAGCCTGGAGATGGGTCTTGACCTGGTTGGGGTTGGGGGGGACAATGCTAGGTGCCAACGGCCCCACTGCAAGTAGCCCCTCCGGCAGATGTGGGGCACCCAGATGTGTTGCCTAAGCAGCACCTCCGGTCCCAACTCCTGGTCCCATCCCAGGGCGAAGGGCCCCCGCAAAGGCTTCCCACAGCCTCCCCACCCTTTGGCCTCTGCCCCTGCAAAACCAGGGACAACCGTCCCCAGGCTGCTTCTGTGGGGTGGGTGGGATGCGGCTGAGGGTTCCAGGAGGGGGTGGATTTCGGGGAGAAGAGAGTGGATTTGGTGGGGGGGAAGAGGTGAGAGGGTTAAGGGGATGGTGTTGAGGCCAAAGAGGAGGGGGTCAGGGAGAAAAGGGGTTGGTTCAGAAAGGAAAAGGGGATGAGCTGGGATGGAATGAGGGGGAAGGGGACGACATGGGGGGAAAAGGGGAGGGAATGGAGAAGGAGAAGGGGAGGGTTGGGGGAGGAAAGGGGGTGGGTTCATAGGAGAAGGGGTGGGCTGGGGGA
>VXBP01004736.1:128872-152831 GCA_013400115.1 Rhinopomastus cyanomelas
GGTTCAGGGGAGAGCGAGCGAAGCAGCCCCCGTTTCGGGGTGAAGCGCGGCGGGTCGGGGTGCGGGCTGTAGCGAGCGGCGCTGCCGGGACACAGCGCAGCCCGACCTGTATCCCCGCAGCCACCCCTCAACAAAGCGAGGGCTCCGCAGCGCGGCCCCACTCACTCACCAGGTACGCTGGGCTGCCCACGACGGCTCCTACCGCCCCGGCCACAGCCCCCGCGGCCACGGTGCCGCCGGGGTAGCGGCCCCAGCCCTGCGCCTCGGCCGCGGAGAAGCAGTAGAAGCGGCCGCCGTTCATGAGCCCCTGGTAGAGCAGCCCCGCGGCCAGGCCCTGCTGCAGCCCCCGCAGCCCGTCGTGCCGGCACACGGCGCCCACAGCCCGCAGCACCCCCCGGTAGGGCCGCGGGTGGCTGCCGGGGGCGCGCAGCTCGCCCTGCAGCTGCAGCCGCGTCTTCACCACCTCGAGCGGGTTAGTGAGGACACAGGCCATGCAGCCCCCCGCCGCCCCCAGCACCAGGTCCATGGCCGGAGGGACCCCCCCACCGCCGCCGCCGCCTCCCCCTCCCCCATCCTCCTCGGTGCCGGGCTGGGAATCGCGCCGGGGCGGGCACGGGAATGGGTGGGGGGAGGCGGACGGGGAGGTCCCGGGGAAGGGGGCGAAGGACCCTCCGCCCGCCGCCATCCAGCACCTGCCCGCGGCGACGGGACCAGGCTCCGCCCCCCGCAGGAGAAGCAGCCGGGGACGGGCGAGCACCGCCCCCTCCACTGCGAACCCCCTCCAGTGCGGAGCCGCCCCCCCACCTCCCGTTTGCAGACAGGATGTGGGGCAAAGGTCAAGTGTAGGCTCGTGGGGGTGGGGAGGGGGGGGGTCAGTGTGTCCCTGCTCCTCCACCCCCACCCCGCAGCAATCGTGACGGGCGGCCTGAGGACGGGCAGCTCATTGCGCTGGTGGCTGCGGAACGGAGCTCTGGGCTGGGGGAGGCTCCAAGCCCTCTGCACCCTTTGCCAATCCCACTCCCCTGCCTCGAGACTACCGAAAACCGAGAGGGGAAGGGAAGAAATTGTCGCTGTCGGCTCCCCCCAGCGCGCCTGCTCTAGGACTCTGCGGTGACCCCCTGGGTAAACCGCGTTTCTACCACAGTGGAGCCACTTCAGAGGTTACTGAGGGCAGCAGGAACCTCTGAAATCCTTCCTCCCAGCGCAGTGGCTGCCCCATCCCTGACTGCCCCCCTAGCATCCTCTGCTTGGATCCCAAAGGGCCAGAGAGGGCTGCTGGGGGCTGTTTGTCTAGACTGGGACTGTCTCCCAGCCCCAGGGATAAATGGGAGGAGTGGAGCACAGGGCCTCCTCGTGGGATAACTTACGGGATGACCTAAGGGGTAATTCGCGGTTGAGCCACAAGGTTCCCTGCCAGGGTTGCACATTCTCCTCTTCTCTAGCCCAAACATCTTCTCCCGGCCCAAACGACAGGAGGAGGAGAAAAACAGCAGCCCCACTCCCAGCAGGATTTGCCACAGGGGAAGGGGGCCCCCAAACTGTAGTCAACCAGGGAGTTTTATTTGGGAGGGGGAGTCGGCAGCAGCTGCATTTACACAAACACTGTACATTCGGTCATGTTTGTTTCCTCCCAGAAAAAGGCCCCGTGAACGTTTATTACAGGAGGTGGTCTCCCACTTATTAATTAAAAGCTGGGGCTGTGCCCCAAAGGAGAGGACAAGCGGCATGGAGTCCTCGCTGGCCCAGGCACAGTGAGCCGAGCAGATGACGGGGAGGGGGATGTGTTTGACGGCACCTGTGTGACAACACCCCTTAGGACTCCTCAAGAACGTCAGGCTCCATCTCTTCTCTCCCCAGCGCACCGGGCTAACGTCCAAACCCCAAACTGCCTGCTGGGATCCTCCTAAAACCCTGCGGGGACATTTAAGGCCAAACGTGTGGCCCCGCTCCTCCTTCCTTTTTGCCTCAAATCTCATCGGCAGGCTGGGGAGTGGTTTTGTGATGTCCAGAGGTCCCAGACAGGATTTCCTGGTGCTGGAAGATGCCGGGAGGACGAGGTGGCAAAGCGGTGTCGCACTGGTGATTCTATTAGCAAGGAGGGACATGCACAGGCGCACTCTGCTGATCCACTCTCGCTGCCTCCACACCCCGACCCTGTTCTCAAATGAACAGCTCAGTCCCACTCTCCGCTGCTGTGGGGATGGAGGAGATCCTGTGCAAGGGAAGCGGCTGAGCGCGGCCCTCGCCTCCACCCTGGCGGACTGTCCTGTTGCTCCCCAGACTGCGGCGGATGTCCCCAGTGTGGTGGGTGGGGATGAGGTGTGGGGTCCCCACCTGTAGGCACCTGCTCCCTGCTGTGACCACGGGAGGGTTTGGGGCACTAGCTTGCACAGGCTCTGCTCTTCAAAAACAGGCCCTCATCAGCTGTCCTTCCCCGCTGCCAGGGTTAACACCAGGGATCCCGCTCCGCTCGCCCGCGGCAGAGGCTGTCACTGCGCTGCCACGCGCTGTTGATGAGGCTCTGAGCATCCTCGCACTTCTTCTTGATGGCAGCATCCAGGATGGCCTTGTGCAGGAGGTCAACCTGAAACACGTGTGGGGCAGGCAGGAGGGGAACGCATGGGAGACACTGGTTGTGAAACCATCTCAGTCACAGATGAGAGAGCCACCCAGGTGGTAGATACGGGTGACAGGGGTAGTGGCGCTGACCCAGGTCCCTCCCCACTGCCCTCACCAGCCCTGGATGCTCATAGCCCGTGACGACGGTTGGAGGGGAGAGAGGAGAGTTGGACTCCAGCTCTGAATCTCCTGCCCAGTGCTTATGTGGACACAGAGGAGCTCTGTGCTCTCCTCCCTCTGTGGAAAAGCTGGGGTCACCCTACAGTGAAAAATTCACCCAGAGGGCCCTATTTGTCCTCCCTTGCCAGAGGAAGGGCATAGCCTGGCACCCTCACCTGGAAGATGCTCCTCCATGCAGCGTTCAGCGCCGAGAGGAACCTCTCCAGTTCGGTAGTGCAACTAAAATAGAGGACCCAGGGGGGTAGGAACTGTTTGCTGTCCTGAGCAAACTCCTGAACACAGAGAGAGAAGCCAGCTGTTACCACCACGGCCTGTCCCCAGCCCCGGGCTGCCCCACCAGACCAGCCTCCGAGCACCCGGCGCTCACCAGGATACAGTACTCCTTGCCAGCCTCTGTGGAGATGGCGGTGATGTCAGTGAGCTCTGCAATGCCCAGCGAGCGGAAGAAGCTTGTCTGACAGTCCTCATGGCAGGTGAAAGCCTTCTCATCCGTCAGCACAAGGCAGCAGGGGACGCAAGGTGTGGGGGCAACACCCTGAGGGATCACCTGCGTGCGGTAGGGAGTGGGGGGAGGGTTTAAAATCTGCCATGGAGGAGCCCCATCTCCACAGGAAAGATCACCCGACTCAGGAGAAGCCTCCAGTACTGCCAGACATCTCCACTCCCATCAGAGCTCCGTGCTGGGCCCCAGCGCGGCTCCAGGCAGGGGAGGGAGTCGATGTCCCCGCCATCCCCGGCTCACCCCCTTGGACACAGCCTGGCAGAAGTACTGCATCCAGTCGGCCATGTCCTCCTCGTTCTCAGCGCTCAGCTCCAACGAGGGCCGGTCCGTCAGGATCACCTGGAAGGAGTGGGGCCGGTCGGTGGTGTTGGAGCGCCGGCATCCCCCACACTGCTCGCCCCTGGGAGAGAGGAGGATGGAGATCAGTGGGATGGACTGGCCAGTGCTGGCCAGCCTCCCTCTGCCCTCCCTTTTCCCCACAAACACTGGTTTCCTGCCCATGACACCCCCTGTATGAGCCCCAAGAATGGCCTGATCTCTGCATGTGATGGCAGAGCTGGAATGAGCCAGGAGGCTGCCCAGTGCAGTTCCCAGAGGGGGACATCAGCCAACCAGAGCACTATCCTCCATCAAAGGGTGGTCTTAGGGTGAAGAACGTGGTAGAAGGGAGCCCAGCTCCAGGGATCGGAACCAGAGCAGATGGGCACTGTGCCCAGCCAGGAGTGGGCAGGGAGTCCTGCTGTGTGAACTAGGTCGTGACCTGCACCAAAACACCACCTGGAACATGCCAAGGAGCTCCCAAACCCCAGATTTCCTTCAAGGCTGGGTGGTCTGTCCTACCAGGCACTTACCCCATGTTGATGGAGAGCAGAGGGGTGACATCTGTGCGGTCTGGGTACTGGTACAAGATCCCGTTGCTGCCATTTGGGAAGACAAGAAGGGGAGTAACTGGAGTCAGCTCAGCTCTGGTGGCTGCACAATCACCTTCTGCCGTGTCCCACAGCCTCTGCTTGCCCTGTCCTCCCTCTACACAGCCCAGAGAGCTGGATAGCCACAACCGGGTGGCTTTAGCGTCCCAGGTAACAAGGTGGGGTTCTCTCCACCTCCCAAGCAGCTCCTGAGCAGCAGACTGGTCCCAGCAGCTTCTCCCGTGAGGCCGGGCTGAGCCCAGTCCCAACCGTAGTCCTGGTGCCCACCTGAGCACCACGAAGCAGGTCTTCCACTGCTCCTTGCCCAGGTAGGAGGTCCCCGCCTTGTAGTGCAGGATGCCATCCTTGGTGACCGCGTTCTCAGCAGAGCTGTAGCTGTTGCTGGCGGGTCCCAGCGCCTCATCCATGGGGTCCTCCCAGTGCACAAGGCCGTAGAAACGCACCACCACGTTGCAGGCCTGTGAGTCAGGCAGAGGAGTCAATGGGAGGGGGTCTCCCCTGAGCCTCCACCTTGTGAGGTGATGGCTACAACATCCAAACTCACCTCACACTTGGACTCCTGGGCCACAAACTTCGCAAGTGCCAGTTTTTCCATGGTAGCATCGGTGAGGATGCTGGGGTATGGGGGCTCCCGGCACCCTTTGATCATGGCTGACTTCAAGGAGACTAGGAAAAACCTGAGAGGGAGACAGACATCTCTAACGAGACCAGAGGCAGAGTCCCTCATCTCTCTTGTGCTGAAGGAGCTTCCCCTCAACATGGGCCTCTGCTCTCCTACACCAGAGTCTTGAAATCAACCCACAGCCCAAAGGCAACGGAGGACTGCGAAGTTTGAGCTCCAGGAAGGAGACAGCTGAGACTGGGAGATGGGACACTCATCCCAACACAAATCAAATCGCAGCAGGACCATCCAAGCTCTGAGGGACTCGATTCCCTGACAGCACAGAGACACTGAGGGCTGCCTTGCAACTGAGGACCTTGTCCCTACTCATCCCAGGTGACACAAAGGACTTTCAACCTGAGCTGCTCAAAGCCTCAGAGCTGTCAGCCTGAGGGAGAGGGTGGCTGCTGGGGAGACACTCTGAGCTCATCCAGCCCAAGGCAGTTCCAGCTGCCTGCAGGGTTCAGCCGCTGGAATCAAACCAGCCCCTGAATCCCCTGGAGCAGCAGGACTTTGTTTTGAAGGACTGTCAGCAGGTTGTTCCCCCAGGCCCAGGCAGTCCAAGGTGCTGGGCAGGGGTCCGGCACCCCAGGAGCAAGGTGCCACGGTTCACCACCCCGGCCACTGCTTACTCGGTGAGAGCCACGTCCGCGGTGTCGAGCAGGAACTGCTTCCTCCGGTTGGTACACACCAGTGTCACAGTCTGCTGATCCAGCCCGACCTGTGCCACACATGACTGGTTTAGGAAGCCAGGCAGGAAGGAGGGGCAGCGAAGCAGGGCTGAGCCTGGCTTCTGGCCCCAGGGGGAAGAAGGTCAGAAGCAGCAGAGACCAATGAGAAGACACGAGCAAGCCGAGTGCCTGCAGAGGGAGGATCACTTCTAACAGACTCTCGGAGACTCACTGCCCAAAATGCTCCCTGTGGCCAGAGCGCCCCACAAAAACAGCCAGGAGGAGCTCTTGCTCTGCCTGCAGCCAGGGAGGGGAGAACCAACTCCCAAACTCAGCCCCCTCTTCCCCCAACAGGGCTTGACCCAACCTCGGCTGCACTCACTGAGATGTAGTCCAGCTCGTTGTAGGAAACGGCCTCCTCCACCATGTAAGGCTTCTCCGCCGCCCCTGGTACAGACACAAAGAGCAGCAGGATGGGTGAGCAAAGGAGCCCAGCGCTGCCTGGGTCTGAGCCGCTGCGCAGCAGCAGCCACATGCACGTACACTGGGGGCTCTCAGGGGACAATGAACTCCCTGTTGTGGCACCCATCATGCTGGGGGACACAAGGGAACTGGCAGGGGAGGCAGTGCTCTGATTTATGGACAAGCCATGGCTGAAGCAAGCCGTGAACCAGGCAAACCTCCCTCGGCACAGCACAGCCCAGCAGAGGGGCCATGGGATGGGCTACCTTTCCGGATCAGGTAGATATAGCAATCGGTCAGCAGGACATAGATGAGCTGCAGGTTCCCCTCCATATGCCCAGTGCTCATTCGGATCATCTGCATGGGAAGAAAAAGGGCTCTCAGGCTGCAGCAGGCACAGAGCTGGTCCTACACGAGATGCCGATGGTGACCACCTTACCTTGAACAACTGTTCTTCGTTCTCCCGAAAGACGTGGATCATCAGCAGGAGGAGATGGTTGTTATCCACCCTGTGAGGAGAGATGGTAGAGGATGGACACAGACCTGAGGCTCAGTGGGTCCAGGCAAAGCAATTCCCTTCCCTATGGAACTCGCCCATGATTTGGGAGCCTTTTGGGCCCCTGAGACCTCCTGACCCCTTGTGCCTCTTCTTCATGCTGGAAAAGAATACGCTTTGTGACCCCCAAACTGAGGGCCAAGGGTAAAGTACCAGCTTCACAGAATCACAGACCATTAGGGATTGGAAGAGACCTCGCAAGATCATCCAGTCCAATCTCCCTGCCACAGCAGGCTACCCTAGATCCAGTCGCACAGGAACATGTCCAGGTCGGTTTTAAATGTCCCCAGAGAAGGAGACTCTGCAACCCCCCATGGCAGCCCCTTCCAGAACTCTGGAACCCTCACTGGGAAGAAGGTCCTGTTCAGACTGACATGGAATCTCTGTTCAAGCTCACACCCGCTGCTCCTTGTCCTATCCTTGGGTGCCCCTGAGCAGAGCCTGGCTCCATCCTCACGACACCCATCCTTCACATATTGATCAACATTCATGGGGTCACCCCTCGGGCCCCTCTTTTCCCAGCTCAAGAGCCCCAGCTCCCTCAGCCTTTCCTCAGCAGGGAGATGCTCCTCTCCATCATCCTTGTGGCTCTGCACTGGACTCTTTCCAGCAGTTCCATGTCCTTCTGGAACAGAGAGGCCTCAGCTCAAGATTGTTCAGAAGACACTCTCCTTGCTGAGCAAACCCGGTCTCACCTGAACTCAGAGGGGTGGGTCAGCTCCGAAGGGCTGCCCTGCCCTTCCTCCACACCAGAGTCCTCAGCGCTGCTCAGGGAAGGGCTGGGCTGCTCCTTCTTCAGCTCACTGAGAGCCTGGGGGTTGGAGGTTTGTGTCTGGCCAGTCTGGAGCGCATCACTCGCCCCTCTGGACTCCTCTAGTGCCTCAACTTCTTCTCCCTCTCTGCTTGCTTCTTCTTCAGGAGCCTCACTGCTACCAGAAACATGTGTCGGTTGGCCAGGCCCTGAAGAGTCATGGTGGCCACCACCTGGTGCAGCAGTGTTTGGACTCTCGACGGTAAAGCGGTAGAAGTCCATGGGGGCTGAAATCCCCTCACTAATGTCGCCAGAGGACGATCCATCTGGGGTCTCCCCTGGCGTGCCGGTCCGAAAGGACTGCCCCGGGGGCTCGAGGGGAGCATTCCAGCCACCGGGGTCCAGCTGCCCGTTGAGCCGGTCCATGACCTTGCTCAGCGGCTGCCCCACGCTCTCCATGGACATGTCCTTCATCTCAGGGATGTGCAGGGTCAGCTGGCTGAGGGCAGAGTGCTCGCGACTCTCTTCCTGGCCGCCTGGGCTGGGCTTAGCAGCCAGAGCAGCAGGACCTGCTGGGTCTCTCTGAGAGTCTTCTGTGTCACTCAGCCCGTTCACACCACTGTCTCCACTGGCCTGCTGGGACTCGGGTTCAGTGGGTGCAGGGGTGTTGACTGGCTCCTCAGGCTTCAGTTTCTTCTTCTTGCCCGCCTTCTTCCTCTTGGCTAACCTGTACAGCGAGAGACAGCAGAGATATCACTGGCTGTGCCTGCTTAGACTCCCACAATAGAAAGAAAGGGGTCCCAGGAAGATCCTACTCCTTCCCACCAACCTCCCCCGTTCACACTTTTCCCTAGTGCAGAGAAATCCTTATGTCCAGAACATCACAACAACAGCAGGAAAAGTGCTGTCTCCTCCTTATTTGAAAAACAAGAGGCATCTGGACACAGCATGGGTTAACGTCTGGGCTTGATGATCTTAACAGTCTTCTCAAACCTAAATGACTCTATGATCTTAGGCCTCTTCTGGCTGTGAAGGGGATCATAAAGAGATGCAGAGCTAAATCCCTGTCTGAGAGCAAGACATGGGCAAGGGAGACAGTTTCAAGGGCACGGGAATGCTGTCCTCATCCCTGCCTGCCAGAAGAGGGAGACGCAGGAGGCTGGAGCCCTCTCCAGGCCAGCGATCCCAACTGCGGAAGTGTTCAGGCCTCCCGAGGCACCAAATGCTGCCAGGTCACTCTTGACTGGAAAAAGAGCGAGGTGCTCTCCTCCTGTGTCTGCCTGAGAGCATGGTACAAAGTAATCCTGCTCCTCCCAGGAAAATCAGGGCACAGGATCAAAGCATAGCACTACTGGGCTGGTTTTGGGGTGCCCCCATCACTGGGTGTGAGCAGACGTTGCCTTGAGCTGTCTGGGTTTAGGGCTCAGAGGAACCCCTGGGGATCTCCTCTGCAAGCGTCAAACACAGGCCAGCAGTCTGTGGAGACACCTCCCTTGACAGGTTTAGCCACAACTCACTGACAAACAAGAGAGAGGACAGGAGAGAAGATCTGAGACCCAGAGTTGCTGCAAACCTGCCACCAGCTGGAGAAAGGTATGAACAAAACTCACAGCTTCCTCTGAGGTCTCCAGTACAGCCCAGCAGGCAAATGTGTTTGTGTTGAGCCAGGCTGTAGCTCCACAGACCCAAGGGACCAGCTCTGTGGACACCTCCAGAGCACCTGTTTGCATCTGGAGGTATAAACCCACTCAGTTATGGCTGTATAAAGGCTACACCACAGGCACCATCTCTTTTGGGCTAGAAGGGGTGGTTAGCCAACACTCAGGGACAGGTTTCCAGACCAACCAGCTCTGTCCCTACCTGATGACCTCCAGCTCAGTGCAGCTCTCAGACTGGTCTGTTCCCTCGGGGGTGGCTTCTGCCTTCTCCTGGGAAGCCGTGTGCACCGGCGTGGTCTCGCTGGAGGACAGCGCATCGGCCTTCTCTTCATTGAAGGGGTTGTAGCGCTGCGTCGGGCTCTTCATGGGGACTTTGCTGCTGTGGGCCTCTGAGGCGGTGGAATGTGGGCAGCTGAGCGTGTCCGTGAGGTCTCCATCTGCAAAGACAAGAAGCAAAGAGCAGGACTGCTGTCAGCTCCAGCACCTGCATCCAGTCAAACCAAGCAAAGCTGTGCACCAGCGGCTCGGGGCACTGTGTGGTCACCACACTGGTGGCAGTAACACCAGCCTGAGCACTGGCAGAGAGCCGCTGGACCGGTGTAGCCTCAGAGACTGCTGTGAGCAGCAGGGTCTTTGTGAGGTGGGAAGGAGAGGCCAGTGCACGGCCCAGCATCATTGTCACTTAGACAATGCCTGGAAATAACAGCTCGGTCACCCAGCCAGCCAGATTGAGAGGCAGAGGCTGTGTCCTTGGGAAGGAACTCAAGGGGTTTTGGGTCGTGGTGCTCCTGAGCAGAGTGAGCTGAGGAGGATGCAGCCCTGCACTCCTGCTTCTCCCCTGCAGTGGGGTCTTAAGAAGATGCTCGCTTGGCCGCAGGGGCAGAAACAGAGGCAGCCATGGAGCAGAGATCCTTATGGAGCCAGCTGCTTCCCTCTGCTTGCACAAGATGCACCCGGTAGGCTGGGAGTGAGGCGGGGGCAGGTGGCAATCACCAAGGAACACCAGGCTTGGCTCATGTTAGTCTTCAGAGTGAAAACGGGCAGTGAAGAAGGGCTACAGGAGTCATGCTCAAAGTTATCCATCCACAGTCCACGTTAAAGGAAGGTTGCCCACTTCCTTCTCTTCTCCAGCACCCAAAGCTAGCTAGAAACCTCTTGCTAGGCAGGGAGACCCTCCCCTAGAAGGGAACCACAGCTCTGAGAGACTGATTTGGGGACGAAGGCTTCAGGTAGAGAAATAAAACCTCTTCTAAACCAAATGTAGACCTAATAAAGGCAGTTCTGTGACGGCCGATTTCAGAAGGTGGCTTTGCTCCCGCCTGCCCCACAAACTCCAGCAAGGGGAGACTTTTAATCTCTGCAGTAAAAGGAAAACAAACCATTTTAAAGCTGTTTCAGCCCCCAGGCTCCCAGCCTGCATCACCCAAACACCTCAATTCTTTTGCCTAAATCCTGCTGGTTCCATTGAGACAAAACATTTGTCCACAGCATGGAACTCTGTCCCTAAACCACATCTGCTGGAAATGGGGAACTGCCCCAACTTGCTCCTTAACCTCTCGCTCTGTGTAATCCACCAGCAAGAAACCTGGCCAGGGGTCAGAGGAAAACTTCGCTGCACTGGGTTTGGCGATGTGGTTTGTAGCCGTGAGCTCGAGCTCACGTTAAACCACCTCAGTGAGCAGTGCTGCACGTGGGCTAAGAAGGAAGATGAGAGGGAGCGTGTTAGAGCCCCAGAGCCATGGAATTCAGACAGAACTTCCCCAGCCATTCGGGACCTAAAGCTCCATCAAGCTTTTAGCTGTGAAGGACAGAGCATGGATGGGTTTCCTCTGGGGTAAAGCAAAGGGTGACTACTGCTGTGCTGCAGGACTGCACGAAGAGGGAGACGAACAAGTCCCTCTAAAACACTCTTGGCCATAATGGCCAGATACAGCTGACAAGTTGGTTTAAAAGTGTTAATTTTTGTCAACTCAAAACCAAAAAAAGAAGTGGTTTCAAGTGAGCCCAGTCACCTGGTGGACACTGTAGCTTGGAGAGGCGCTTTGACACAGCGGAGCGGCATCCAAACCCAGCGAAACCTCACAAAACAGCCAAAATCAAAGCAAGCACCATCACCCCGGCTGCTTGCCAGTGCTTTCAGGACACCAGGGAAGCTCAATCGGTTTTTCAACCAGTGCCCCCTGTGCTTTACCCCAGGAATCTATGGTGCCAGGTCAACCAGCACAGTCAGGCTCATTCTGTATGGCCGCTGGTCCCTGCCATGGTGGGGCCACAGTGCGGCTTTTCCTTGCAGTCTGGTGTAAAGGCTTCTTTCTGAGCAGCCACGGGACTGCACTCACAACTCCAGCCTTGTGTCAGAAGTGCTCAGAGGCAGGGAAACAGCCCTCTGTGCCAGGACACACAGCATGGCGAGACACCAGGAGCCGGGGAAAGCTCTGCCCGTGGTCTCACCGGTGAGACTCACAACCTCCCACCTTGGTGGATCTATTCTGCTTGAATTCCATTGAGATGTGGTGGCTCTTTGTTACAGAAACACACCCGGGGAGCATGCAGCAAGCTTCAGGTGGCAGCAATGCAGAGAGAAACCCCCAAATGCTGTAACAGATGAGTATGTCCCACCTTCCCAGTCTCTGCTGGGCATGGCCTGCATTGCTGGAAACACATCTCCAAAATCATAATCTACAAAAACGAGGGATAAAACTCAGGATTAGAAACACAAGTAGTGGGGAGGGAAAGAGCGGGGTCGGGGAGGGCACGGGGTGAAGGGGATTTAAAGGGATTTGGGGAGAAACAAAACAATCTTCAGCTGGTATGTGAAATGCACGAGGAGACAGCTAAGGGAACATGGATGCAACTGGGAAGCAGCCTCCTGACGGGTGTTTGTGCTGCGGGAGCTACAATGGGAGTGGTGAAGGGTGAAGGCCCCATTTTGCAGGCTGCTGGAAAGCTAAACAGGGCAAATCAACAGTGGGTGGTGGGTACCTCAGCAGAGACCCCTCGGTGAATTAACTTAGTTGCTCTGTGCCTCAGTTTCCCCACTTCACATTCACCTCCCATGGACACTGTGATGTTTGTCTCATTAATGTTTGCGAAGCCAGGGGGTCTGATTAAAGGGAGTGATTGTCCTCTGAGCCTAAAATCCCCAGCTCTACCCACACTCCCAGGGCAGCTTGGTGCTCTTGTTGGAGTGACAAGCAGTGAAATTGTTCCTGAAATTAAGTTCCTCCCTCTCTGAGGTAGGTTGTGAGACACAGATCACAACCACCACTGCCTGGGCACATGATAATACTGTGATTATATAATGGGCACATGATAATATTGTGATGAACAAACCCTCAATCCACTTCCACAATCTCCTGGAGCTCTACTCCAAACCCCTCTTCTCTTGGGCACTGAGCTTCCATCTACTGGATGGGTTTGGAGAGAGGAGCCAAAACCAAGTGACACCCCTTGTTGGGAAAATGTGCTGGCACCACATGTTCTGCTGAGGGAGAAACACAACCCCAGGGGTGCAGCTGGTGCTGAAATAGCTGTTTGGGACAAACCTCCGGGGACAGAGAAGCTTCTTCCTGCAGCTTCTACTGGCAGGTTCCTCATGTTGTCTCCAACTTACCTGGGATGCTGGAGGTTTGACACGAGTAAAGCCCCAAGAGCAAACCCTGTGGATGCTGCAGATGAGCCCAGAACATCACTGTGCCTCAAAGCCTTTTGCTGAAAGGAGGGGAACACTCATCCTGGGCTGCTGGTTCCTTATCTCATGTGTAAAGGGCAACCAGTGGACACTGATCCCACTGCACCCGACCTCAGTCCTCAATTCCCTGCATCCAGTTAGCAGCACTGTCACCCCATCTCTCCAGAATCCCCTAATCTCACTTTGACATTGAAAAAATGGATTGGGACAAAATACTCTGGCTTAGCAATGACAGCAGCAGAGCTGCGATTTCATGTGACTGTGCTTCACACGGGACAAGAGCTCCCTGAAGCAGGGTAAGGGGCAGATGTGAGGTACATGACTCCTCAGTTCATGGAGGAGCAGCCTCCAGCACTCTCCAACAGGGAGAAAAGGGACTGAGTCCAACAACTTACCAGGCTGCTCAAGTTAAGGTGCATGAAGAGTTAAAACCAACACCTCTGAGACTACTGGTTGCCTCTCCCTCAGACTGGTGACACGGAGGAAAGACTTTGGAAACCGTTCCCTACCACCTCCAGTGTATCTGGGTCTCCAGAGTGCAGAATATGCAGTTAAAAAAGGTGCTGGAGCCCTGGGTACCTGCTCTGAACTGGCATCTACGTTCAGATACAGGTACAGATTCACTCCTTGGGCAGATTTCTCCGGTGCTTGCTAAAACACAACCCTCAGAATGAAGACATGGCCTGAGATGGAAAGTCTTCTCTTGGTTGGAGGTGGAGGGGCTTCCCACAGCTTAAACCCCAGCAGCTCCCAAAGGCCAGACAGGAGAGACTCATAGCCTGACTCATCCAGTGCAGCAGCTTGGCTGAAGGGGATGTGAGAGGACACAGCCCCAGCTGCACAGCCCCAAAGAACCACTGACCTTCACTGGAGGGAGCAATGGCACTGTCATCCCATTCCAGGTTGGTGGAGGTGACTGAGTTGAAGGAGTTGAGGGACAGGCTGTCTGAGCCGTGCACAGAGCTGGGCAGTCGGTCCTCAAAGTCTAAGAGGTACTGGGGTTTGTAGTAATCTGGCATGTAGGGGGCCAGGTCCAGGTAAGGAGCATCCTGGAGAGGAGAGAGCGTGGGGTGAGTCAGGCTCTGAGTCACTGCACACAGTCAGAACCATGGGAGATGTCCTTGAACGTCCTCTGGCCATTTCCGCTGCCATTCCCAGAAGCTCTGTTGCAGCACAGAGGGTGACCCAGTGGCTCTGTGCTGACCTGGAGAGACGCCAGTGTTCTGTCCCACACCTGCAGAGCTCAACGCCTTCATCCCCATCAATCTGCCCTGCAAGTGGTTTCTCTGCTCCCGTCTCGTTCCTCTTCTTGAGCAACAGGAACAAATCCCATTGCTGGATCTCCAAAGGCTCCAGCTTAGAATCTTTCCTAAAAGTGGCAGCTTCATGCTCTCAGCTGAAGACCAAAAGAGGATACACTCTGGGCCACACAGGGGCTCCCCTGCCCCATGTATCCATGATCCCAGAGCCAAGAGAAACAGGTGAAACACTCACCAGATCCAGGTCAAAGCGGATGAACTCCAGTCCAGACACCAGCGTTAAGAACAAGGTCAGATGATCGTGACTGCAAACCAGGGCATTCCTAAAGCACAGAGAAAACAGAAGAGCTTCAGAGATGTGGGAAAGTGAACAAACAGCTCCAAGTTCCTTTCTGTTTTCTTTCTGACCCCAAGCTGCTCTATAAAGACTCTCAGAGCTGTGAGTCTGCTGTTTGCCTCTCAAGAGCACTGGCAGAGCTTAAGGGCAGATCCAGAGCACTCTGTGCTGTTGCCAAACTGAACTACAGCCAGACTTCCAGGTGTCCATGGGAGCAGGGTGTCTCTGGACAAGAGCTCAGCAACAACTTGGAAAACATGGAAGAACATAAAGACTACATTTTGGACTACAAATAACAGCAGTAAGTAAGAGAGCTGGGACACTCACTTGACATAGTACTTGTGCAGCAGGCTGAGGTTCTCCTGGAACAGCCTCAAATAGCTCTCCAATGAGTTTTCATTGAGGGCCAGGTACAGCCATGCCCGGCCTGGAAACAAAGCAGCAGAGAGCTCTGTCTGTGGGAAGTGAAAAAAGCCTGGAAATAACCACAAGTTACTTAAAACGCATCCAAACGTTCATTATATTCGTGTCATTTCAGGGGAGCAGCTGGATGCTGTGCAAACATGTCAACAGGAGATGAAGGGGCAGACTGGTGGTTCGGAGTGGGAAGAAGAAACAGCCTCGGCAGCCAGCTGCGAAGGAGACACACGACTGCGTTTCTCCAGTCAGAGGGGAGCCCTGCTGGCATCTCCAGCAGGGAGGCAGGAGGGACGTAGGGAGAATCACTCTGAATCAGCACAGGTGAAACCTGAGCTACGACACAAATTCTGGTGCAGAGAGAGGTGATGGTGGAAGTGTGGGGTCAGCTCTGCTCTCACCAGTATGGGACTTGGGAGATGGAGGGAGCTGGGCTAATCAGGCAGAGAGGAGGTCTTTGGGTACCGTCCTGCATCAAACCTGGTCTCGATGGTCCCAGACAACTGGCAGCAGGGGAGAAGCAGCAGTAGGCAATGACAGCTACAGTGAGACAATCTGTGGTGAGAAAGATGATGCCTCCCCACCTGCCTGAAACCCTTCCCAGGCTTTGGTTACCGTGTGGCAGAAGCAGAACCACATCTCTGACCCTAAGCCTAAGGCACAGTGCAACTATTGCCAGGGCTGTCACACCAGGCCTCTCCCTTCCTTGGCCAAGGCCAGCGAGACTCACTGGAACAGGCTGCCTAGAGAGGCAGTGGAGGCCCCATCCCTGGAGCAACTGAAGGTCAGGGTGGATGGGGCTTTGTGCAACCTGGTCTGGTGAGAGACAGCTCTGTCTGGTGTAGTGGGAGCTGGACTGGATGACCTCTGGAGGTCCCTTCCAAACCTATGATTCTGTGATTCATTGGGGAGCTGCCTGTTGCCCCCTCCACCTGCCTGCAGCTCCAGCCCTCGAACGCCCAGCCAACACAACTTGCCCAGGCCTTCTGCCTGGCCAGACATTCCCAAATCCAGGTCTGCCCTGCGAGCCAGGGCAGCATCTGCAAACACTCACTGCGTCCCAGGTTGGTGGCCACATGCTGAAGCACTTCAATCTGTTTGATGGCTTCCCGGCGGGTGAAATGGACAACCAGCACCCAGTAGCCCGAGGAAAGATCTTGCAGCCTGGAAGAAGAAAGGCCAGAGGAAGGTTGAGCAAGGGCTTCGTTGTCTCCATCCCAATTACTGCTGAGATGGCTTCCCCACGCTGAGGCTCCACGCTAGGCTAAGTGTGGCAAAAAGCACGCCAGCAGCAGCAGGCTCCACCCTTACCCGTAGAGCAGAGCATGGTCCAGGTGCTCACAGAGCCGCTGCAGGACCTTATCGTGGTTTCTGATGGCCGGTGTCTCATCCTCACAGGCAGCAAAGTAACTCTGCAGCTGCAAAAAGAAGAGATGGGCTGGCTGAAACACCCTTCTGCAGCCCACTGAGGAGGCCACCAGAGATGCCAACACTCACAGCCAGCACTAACCAGCTTCTACTTAATCTTTCAGCTTCCTAACCTCGATGCAGGTCATTACAGGGTGTAGCAACCAGTTTTAAGGGGACCTTAAATGCAGTAACTCACAGGGCAAACCTCATCTGAGTCCTGTATCGCATCCCAGTTGACCCACTGGCCTCCTCCTGCCCCTAGAGCCCACAGATGTATTCAGGTGCCTGTCTCACACATCGTCAGCACTCCAGCAGGGAGGTTACTCACAGGGGTTGTAATCCCAGCCCTATACACCATGTTTGTTTGCTGTGGCTGGTGCCAAGTGGACACAGATCTGCTGAGCCACAACATGTTCCCCCACACATGTTATCTTAGTGATCCAGTAGGTCTTTGTCAAACCTCACTGGACGGTAGACTTCAAAAACCCCACAAACCTGACAGCACTGTGCTTGTTGAGTCTGACCTGTCCCTGCACACTGGTTTCTCCTCCTGAATTATCATTAGAGCTGAAGACTCCTTTAGAAAATCATGCAGTCTGGATGTAAAAGTCATTGGGGAAAAACCCCACAGCCCCTTGGGAACTGTTCCCAACAGCCCTCTAAAGAACGTGACTATGTCTAGCTCCAGCACCTCCCTGGCCTGTAGAATCTACTCTCTAGAGCTGTTGGGTAATGTGGGAGAGCCAGGCGTTTCCCGCATGGAGCACAGCCCAGCCCTCATGTGGGAGAGAACTGCTGAGCTTGGAATAATCACAGCCAAATGCCCTCACCTCATCGCACAGCAAACTCAGCCTGTCCCTGTCCCATCTAGTGCAGAAGGTAAATTCCCTGGGGAAGTAAACAATGACACTGTGCAGAGTCAGCTGGGGTGCCCTGACGACACACAGGCTTTCTCAGGCCACCCAGGTGAGATCCAAAGCGCCTCAGCTCATCCATTTTCAGCAGGAAGTCATCCCAGAAGATTCACAACATTAACGAGGCAGCCCAGACCCAAGCAGGGTGATGAACACCCTACAATCCCACTGTTCAACCACTGCTTTAGGAGCTACCTGCAGCCGGCATTGTGAGCAACCTCCTGCAGTGAGGTCGCCACAGGAAGAACCAAGGTCATTGAGAGCTGCATCCTTCTGACAATAGACAGATGAGGCCATAGCGGGGGTTCTCCAAGAGCGCGCTACAATGTTCTGCTTTTGGGGAAATTGAGGCAGGAAGCAAAGGCCCTGTCAGGACATCAGACAGGATTTGAAGGCAAAATTCCCAGCTTGTCCCACGCAGGCTCTTGCCTCTGCAGGAAGCTGAGGGAACCTCAGAGTAGGATCCTGTCCTGGGTGGTTCTGGACAGAGGAGAACGGAAATAAACAGGTCCTGCATTAGCTTAACCCCAAAACCAAGGAGCAGCTCAGCCAGCTCTGCACTTGCAGCTCAAAGAGGTAATCTCAGAGGTAACTTGGAGCCTGTTTGTGCCACTAGCTGGAGGAATTACCCATGACAGAGAGACTCTGTCTGGGCAGCGAAAGAGATGAGCAAATAGAAGCATTTCTTCTTTTTTCTTTCCTTCCTTCTCCAAAAATAACCTTCCTGCAGCCAAATTACAGCTCTCAACCCCCTCTGTTGCTACAGACCAACCTGCTCCCTTCACCAGAGGACACAACTCACAGTTTCTCATCTCAACATCTCTAAACACCAAAAATCACCAAGGGATTCCAAACAAACAGAATTCTCCCCAGAAGAACCAGATCTCCCTGCCATGAAGGAATCAAGGTTTTGAAGGGCTCCCTCTGCATTATATCAGAGCTTGGTGTTACCTCTGGCTGCTCTGCCAGCAGCCCACTGCTGCAAACCAGCTCTCCCTGCACTGCATCCATTCCTAGCGAAGCAGCTGGAAAACCAAACCCATAGCTACATCCAGACCAAATCTACCCTGAAAAGCTCCAGTGTGAGACATCAGGAGCCAGAGGAAGAGCTGGCGTGGCCATGCTTTGACTCAGAGTCACGGGGTTGCACCAGCCCATGCACGTGGGATCCTGTGAGCGGGGAACGTGCGCTCAGCAGTTTCAGGATCAGATTCAGGCACTCCCAGTCACAGCATTTTAGGGGCTGTTGGTCAGAGGGAAGCACCAAGAGCTCCCTCCTACCTACAAGGACACAGATATTGTCTGGGTGGGCTTGTGTTGACGGATGGTGCTGTTTCCAGCATCTTTCCAAAACAAACACAGCCAGAGGCTTGCAGCCCCAAGCAGAAGACATGCATGGACTGCCCCAGACAAGAGATCAGCCAGGTGAATCCTCCCTGAGCTCTCATGTGTCCGGGGAGGAGGTTCCACATCAATACGAGAAGGAACTTCTTCATGGTGAGGGAGCACTGGAAAGGGCTGCCAAGCAGAGCTGTGGAGTCTCCTTCTCTGGAGATGTTTAAAACCTGCCTGGGCATGTTCCTGTGTGACTGGATCTAGGGGATCAGACTAGATGATCTTTCACAGTCCCTTCCAATCCCTGATGTTCTGTGATTCTGTGTGAAACAAGATAGAACAAGCCACACACTCCACTCCCTAGTGGAGTCATCCCTACAGCAAGGGTGGCAAAAGGCTGTGCGTTGCAAAAGCTGCTGGAGAGGTGTTTTTGGCTGGGGAAGAAGGGTGAAGGGGAAGAAAGGTACTGTGGAACAGCGTCCCCAGTTAGGAGACAAAACCCAGTGGCACCATTCCCCAAAGGCCTGGCTTCAAAGGTTCACTTGGCCAGAATTCTGTAAGAATTATGACCACAAACATCTCGGAACAGAAGCACAAGACCATGGATGGTGCCAGCACAGGCAGGAGTGATGTGACACTGCCCTGAAAACACTGCACTGACATGGGGTGGTTACTGCTCTCCTGTAAAACACTCAGGAATCATTTGGACTCAAGTTCTCCCTAATCATGGCGCTGCAGATGGACCTGTCTGAGAGGCGGTGACCAGACCTGATGGAAGCATCCACAAAGCAGCTCCCTGGGGAAAAATGGGAAGGGGAGAGGACATAAAGCTGAAAAAATACTACAAACACAATTCTGTGATCCAGTAACAATAACCAAACACAGCATCTCTGGGTTTTGTGGAGATGCTCTGCCCCTCATCTCCTCTGGGCTTCCAAAGCAGAACATTTGAAGGCTGGCTTAGATGGAGGACTCATATGGGGCATGGTGAATGCCTGCAGCCCTGACCCAGGGCTATTTATACACATTCCAGTGGCCAAAATAAGCGCTGTCGGAATGTAGGAGGCATCTCCACCATCCACCGAGACTACTTGACAGCCCCGACTGGGCCAGAGCCCCGGTGCTGTGACAGCAAGAGACAAAAACTGGTTATAAAAGCCCAGATACTCAAGGCTGGGAGGTTAAATGCAACTGAGGAGAAAGCGAAACAGCAGGGCGAGTGCCCATAGGGAGCGAGGGGAACACGGGGATCGTGATGCTGACAGTCACACCTCATCCCCAGTGGGTTTAATTGCTGGTGATCAATTACAATGCAGGGCTTCTGACACTTCACACTCTGTGCCAGTGCAAACAAGAGAAGTTATTCCTTGCACAGTTTTATAGCCAACTAATTGCACTGCTTCTCAGCGAGGACAGAGTTCTCCAGGACCGTTTGTAGAGCTCCTGTGCTGCAAGAGATGCTGAAAAACCACTCAGGCAGCCACACTGGAAAGTTATTTCTCCAAATCCATCACGCTTATGGAAATCCCTCTGGTATTTCCAGACTTCATTGATGAAATAGAGTCTCCTGGCCTAGTCACAGGGGGCCACAACCCTATCAAATCTTCATCTCCTCTCTGTAAATCTGGCCTGCAGAGGTTCCACTAGGAGCTGCCTGACTCCCAAGTTCATTTCCTTTGTTAGACTGTGTTTCCTTGGCAGGACAAACGAGGTGAAACAAAATCAAACAGCCCAGCAAGACACTCTGTGCATTCCTCCAGCTCCCTAACCACAGCGCTAGCTGCATGGGAAAGGCCAGAGCTGCTTCCAAACCTGCTGTCCCACCAACAGCATGAGACTGGTGAGCAGTCCAGCTTCTTCAAGCTATCGATGAGGTGAGCCACCAGTGTGGAACTGAAGCCCAGAGGGCCAACCCCATCCTGGGCTGCATCAGCAGAAGTGTGGCCAACACACTGAGAGAAGGGATTCTGCCCCTCTGCTCTGCCCTGGTGAGACCCCAACTGGAGTCCTGTGTCCAGCTCTGGAGCCCCCAACACAAGAAGGATGAGTAGTTGTTGGAAAGAGTCCGCAGGAGACCGACCCCAAGGATGAACAGATAGCTGGAGCCCCTCTGCTCTGCAGACAGGCTGTTCAAGCTGGAGAGGAGAAGGGTCTGGGGATCTTCTAGCAACCTACCAGCCCCTGAAAGGGGCTGTCAGAAGGATGGGAAGACTGTTCCCAAGGGCAGGGAATGGTAGGATGAAGGGTCATGGTTTGAAGCTGGAAGAGGGCACATTGAAGCTGGACAGGAAGAAAAAGTTGTTGAGGGTGGGGGATCTCTGGAACAGGCTGTCCAGAGAGGTGGTGGAGGCCCCATCCCTCAAGCCATTCAAGGTCAGACTGGATAGGGCTCTGGGCAACCTGGTCTGGTGAGTGCTGGCATTGTTTGGGGTAGGGGGGTTGGACTGGATGCCCTCTGGAGGTCCCTTCCAACCCAGCACATTCCATGATTTCTTACAAAGCTCCCAAACCAGCCTCAGCACCCAGCTTCCCATCCTGCACTCAGCACACCTTGCTTTGTGACTTTCCTGATGCAATGGGAAGGCACGCTTCGAGCACCACAACACTGAAGGCACCACAAGTGAAGCTGGAGCAGCCCAAAGAGAAACAGAGCGTGCTCCTCATGCAGAGACAGCAACCTGCACAGCCAAGATGCTCAGTGGCTGGAGACACAAAGCCTTGAAGCATTTGCAATCTGGTGCCACGAAGGCTGTCACCTCCTGGCACTCCTACACTCATCAGCTCCACATCTCCAAGGCTTTTCACAGAATCATAGAATCACTATGGATTGGAAGGGACCTTGAAAGATCATCTAGTCCAATCCCCCTGCATCAGCAGGATCACCTAAAGCAAGTCACAAAGGAACCTATCCAGTCAGGTCTTGAATATCTCCAGTGAGGGAGACTCCACAACCACCCTGGGCAGCCCATTCCAGTGCTCTGTCTACCCTCACCGTGAAGAAGTTCCTTCTCAGGTTGATGTGGAACCTCCTATGTTCCAGCTTACAACCATTGTCCCTCGTCCTATCACTACATGACACCGAGAACAGCCCAGGACTTTCCTTCATTATTCCTGCGCAGCAAACCCCACAGCAGGATGGACCTGTGTGTGGCTCAGCCAAGGGCTGGATTGTTTTCCAAGCAGTGCCACTTGCAAGTGGCAGGGAGCATCTCATTCCTCTGTTATGGCAAACTGAGCATGTGGAGCAAGGGACGGGCATGGAGCTGGCTGCTGTGGAACAGGATCCCTGTGTTCGATGAAGGCAGAAAGAAAGGTCAAGTCCTCAGCACCACAGAAAAAACAGACTCATGGGAAAAGAGCAAACAAATCCAACTGGTAAGCACAGCAAAACCAAGGGAAAGCGGAGTGCTTGTGCCTCGTAAATCTTAGTAATGGTGCTGCTTTCCCAGAGAGCTGCTGCTTGCTCACACACTGGGTATTTGCTGCTTTGAATCTCTCTCCATTGGAAAGACTGAGAACTGTAAGAGATTGCAAAAGGGAAATTGACTATTTCCATAGCGTAATCTCTACAAAATCTGATCTAGGGTTAACTCTTAGTGGCTCGGGGGGCCCAACAACCTCCCTGCAGCAAGTCTCTCAGCCTCCATGCAGTAACCCACAGGACCAGGGTCAATGGGTACAGGCCTCTGTCCGGCGGAACAAATGAAAACAGAGCAAGTGTGCTACCTTAGGAAGTTTACAACGTGCAGTGCACTTGCAGAAGAGGTACGATGCTCTGTGGGAGGAACAGGTCACTAACAAGAAGGAGGATTCAAAGAGCCTAGTAACTGCACAAAAGACAGGAAGTCTCGGGTCAGCCATCATGACCAATCCTGTAAAGAAACCTAGAAGAGTCATTGTTATAGGAGACTCCCTACTGAAGGGAACGGAGGACCTAATATGCAGACCTGGCCCATTCCATAGAGAGGTCTGCTGCCTCCCTGGTGCCCGGGTGAGGGACATTTTGGGTAAAGTCCCCAACCTCGTGAGTCCTTCAGTTACTACCCACTTCTGGTCTTTCAAGTAGGTAGTGATGATGTATCAATGAGAGGCTCATGATCAATTAAGAGGGATTTCAGAGCCTTAAGGGAACTGCTGAAGGGACCAGGGGCTCAAGTTGTGTTCTCCTCTATCCCTCTAACATCAGTGATGGACAAGGGAACATTTAGGAAGAGCCAGCAGCTCAATTCATGGCTCCAGAACTGGTGTCATCAACAGGGGTTTGGATTCTGCAATCACAGCCCTGTTTTCAGGGCACCGGAGCTCCAAACAACCAGTGGGATGCACTTGTCCCAGAGGGGGAAAAGGATCCTGGGGCAGGAATTGGCAGGGCTCATTGATAGGGCTTTAAACTGGGTTTGAAGGGGGAAGGGGTGAATAGTCTCCTGCTGGCTGGTGACAAACACTGGGGCAGCTCACCAGCAGCAGAGGGACGGAGAGCCAATGAGGGCCCTCAACTTGTCCTGGGACAAGCCAGGGATGATGAACCAGGGCAGTCTGGGGAAATCAAGGGCAATTGACACAAGAGGAGGACAGGGCCAGAGCATCTGATGTGCCTCTATGCAAATGCACAGAGCTTGGGCAACAAACAGGATGAATTAAGGGCCACTGTGCTGCTGGCATGTCATGACATAGTGGCTACCTGGTGGGATGATTCCCACAACTGGAATGTAGGGATAGATGGGCACAAGCTCTTTAGGAAGGACAGGCAGGGAAGGAGAGGAGGAGGCATTGCCCTCTACATCAGTGCCCAGCTGGAATCAGTGGAGCTCCACCTTGGGAAGGGTGATGAGCTGGTCGAGAGTGTGTGGGTTAAAATAAAAGGGAAGACAAGGGGGGATGATGTTACTGTAGGGGTCTGCTACAGGCCACCTGACCAGCAGAAACAGGCAGATAGTAGTGGCTTCCAGGTCACAGGCTCTGGTCCTCATGGGGGATTTCAACCACCCTGACATCTGCTGGAGGGACAACACAGCAAGGCACCCGCCATCCAGGTTGTTTTTGGATCGCATAGATGACAACTTCCTCCTCCCAATGGTGGAGGAACCAACAAGAAAAGGTGCTATGTTCTCAGCAACAGGGAAGGGCTGGTGACCAGTGTGAGGCTCAGGGACAGCCTTGGCTGCTGTGACCATGAAGCCACTGAATTTCAGATCCTCAGGGCAACCAGGAGAAAGTGTTCTAAGCTTACGTCCCTGGATTTTGGGCGTGCAGACTTTGATCGCTTCAGGGATCTGCTGGCCAAAGTATCATGGGATGAAGCCCTTGAGGGAAAAGGGGCCCAGGACAGCTGGTTAGTATTCAAGGATCACGTCCTCTGTGTCCAGGAGCAATGTACACCAACAAAGAGGAAAGCAGGGAAGAATGCTAGGAGGCCTGCTTGGCTGAACAAGGAGCTCCTGGACATGCTGTCACACAAAAAGAAACTCTATAAGGAGTGGAAGAGAGGACAGCTAGAGTGGGCGGTGTATAAGGACGCTGCCCGAACAGCTAGAGATCTGGTTAGGAAAGCCAAGGCACAATTTGAATTGGGCCTAGCCAGGGAGGTCAAAGGGAACACCAAGAATT
>VXBP01004736.1:152884-231190 GCA_013400115.1 Rhinopomastus cyanomelas
GAACTGCCAGATGACCCCTGTCTATTCTATTCCAAAAGTCATGGCGGTCTGGTAAAGTCCCCACTGACTGGAAAAGGGGAAACATCATTCCTGTTTTCAAAAAGGTTAGGAAGGAGGAGCCAGGGAACTACAGGCCAGTCAGTCTCACCTCTGTGCCTGGTAAGATGATGGAGCAGATCCTCCTGAAGGCACTACTGAGACAGAACAGTGAAGAGGTGACTGGGCACAATCAGCATGGCTTCACCAGGGCCAAGTCCTGCCTGACAAATCTGGTGGCCTTCTGTGGCCAACATTAATGGATGAGATGTGAGTGACTGATGTAGTTTACCTGGACCTGAGCAAAGCCTTTGACACTGGTCTCCAAGCTGGTGGAACATGGCTTTGATGGGTGGACCACTAGATGGGTAAGGAACTGGCTTGATGGCTGCACCCAGAGAGTGGTTGTCGATGGATCCATGTCCAAGTGGAGGCCAGTGACAAGTGGTGTCCCTCAGGGATTGGTACTGGGACCAGTCTTGTTCAACATCTTTGTTGGTGACACGGACAAGGGCAATGAGTGCACCCTCAGCAAGTTCGCTGACGACACCAAGCTGTGTGGTGCAGCAGATATGCTGGAGGGCAGGGATGCCATCCAGAGGGACCTGGACAGGCTGGAGAGGTGGGCACAGGCCAACCTCATGACGCCCAACAAGACTAAGTGTAAGGTCCTGCATCTGGGTTGAAGCAAGGCTAAGTACAAATACAGGCTGGGCAGTGACTGGCTGCAGAGTAGCCCTGAGGAGACGGACTTTGGGGTGCTTGTGGATGAAAGGCTCAACATGAGCCAGCAGTGTGTACTTGTGGCCCGGAAGGCAAACTGGATCCTGGGCTGCATCAGGAGGAGTGTGGCCAGCAGGTCGAGGGAGGTGATTCTACTCTGCTCTGGTGAGACCCCACCTGGAGTGCTGCATCCAGTTCTGGAGCCCTTATTACAGGAGGGACGTGGAGATTCTGGAGCGAGTGCAGAGGAGGGCCACGAGGATGATCAGAGGGCTGGAGCAGCTCTCCTATGAGGCCAGACAGAGAGAGTTGGGGCTGTTCAGTCTGGAGAAGAGGAGGCTCCCAGGTGACCTTATTGTGGCCTTTCAGTATCTGAAGGGGGCCTACAGAAGGGCTGGGGAGGGACTGTTTAGGATGTCGGGTAGCGACAGGACTGGGGGCAACAGACCAAAGCTGGAGATGGGTAGAGTTAGAGAGGATGTGGGGAGGAAGTTCTTCACCATGAGAGTGGTGAGAGCCTGGAATGGGTTGCCCAGGGAGGTGGTTGGGGCCCCATCCCCCTGGAGGTGTTTAAGGCCAGGCTGGATGGAGCTCTGGCCAGCCTGGTCTACGGTGGGGTGTCCCTGCCTGTGCTGGGGGGGGTTGGAACTGGATGATGGTTCCTTCCAACCCTGAGTGATTCTGATTTCATGGCTTCTCCAGTGAGGTGATCCTGCTGTTGCAGGGGGATTGGACTAGATGATCTTTTGAGGTCCTTTCCAATCCCTGATGATTCTATGACCAAGTGCTCTGACCTGCAGTTATTTCAGTTCCTCCTCTTGGACCAGGATATCAGAAGTGGGAAAAGCAGAAGCCACTCAACAGCTGCTGAAATTGTGCAATTTGAGGCAGAGAGGCTCAAGCATTGCTCCAGCTCCTTGTACAAAGCCCACTGCTAAAATCCAGCTTCTGAAGCCAACTGCTCTTCCAATCACATGCTTTGGGGTGGCAGGAGAACAACTGACGTTTTCTTAGTCCCCAAAAGGGAACCTTGTCCACCAGCAGATTCAGCGGTGTGTAAAGACAAACACCAGCACAGGAACCCATATTATTCAATCCCCTTGTGACTACAGATGAGGAACCTCACAGCATCGCCAGTGTTGTGCTGGGATGAGGCAACAGAAATTTCCAAAGCGATAAACCTTGAAACCCTCAAGCAACCCAGGAAACATCCAGCAGAACCACAACAAACAGCTTTGTTTGCTCATCAAACGGTAGCACAGCCCTCAGAGGACCACCAAAATATGCAGTGTTGGTGCTGCAGGGGTTCACAGGCTTCTTAGAACCACCCGAGTGACCCTCATATCTTCATGGGTGACTTAGGAGTTCCGTGATATTGCTGTGAGCTTGAGCCATGGGGCTCCTGGAGATGAGGAGCACGCAGTGAAGAGGGAAGGTGCCGAGGCATTGTCATCTATCCCCGTGGCAACATGGATGTGGTCTGGAGCAAACATAAGCGAAAGGAAATAACCTGGCAGAGATAAAACCCTGCTGTGGTCTTCATGTCTGCAAGGTGCCCCTCAAGAGGAAGTAGAAGACAAGTGGCTATTTGACTGTTTTCATGTTGCTGCCTCTGTTTAGCAGCTGGGCTAAATAAGTCCACACAGACAGCACCAAGCACCTTCCCTAAGTGATTTGAGATGTTCTACTCCCATCTCCCTGCTTCAGGCCAAGGGGACATGAAGCCATCCCCTAGTCTTGCCACACAGAAGAAGCAGAGATGTTGCAAAGCAGAGCTTGGGGAGCCTGCAAAGGCACTTCAGTGGCAATGGGGCTAAAAATGTGATCTGGGGACAGGCAGAAAAGGCAGCAGCATTAATTCACTGCGTGGAAAGTGGAAACCTACCATAAACAGAGCAGAGCCAGAGCGTTTGGCAAGAACTCCTGCAACATCGGCAAAAACCCTCACTCCACCTGATTGACATGCACCAAGAATCAGCTCGCTGGAGTTCATAGGAATGGGTGTCCTCCAAAGGCAGTGGGAAAGCCTGTCAGACAGAGAAGAGCCCCAAAAATCTGGGTTCTGATCTCTTTTCTGGTTTTAGAGATTTGGCTCCTGGAATTACCGACAACAAGCAGTAGTTAAGGACTTGGCATTTTCACCACCTAATCCCAGGCAGGACAGCAAAACATCTGTCCTTAACCCAATGCCGCATCCAGCAGGGCACTGAAATCCAACCAGAGAGGAGACAACATTCACGCTACCAGCTTCAGCACAGACCAAGTCACCTGCAACAGCTCTTAGTCACCAAGAGATGGTTGGCCAAGGAAGGTCATGAAGCTGTTGGCAGTTCTAGTGCAGCAAGAGCTCAAGTGGCAGCAGCAGCAGGCAGCTCTCATTGCACTGCTGTCACATGCAGTAATATCTCTGAGAAGGAAACAAGCACTTGAGTGAACAAGGGTCTGCCCAAGGGGTGAAATAGCCACTGACCTACAACACACCCATCTCCAGCCTCCTTTCTCAATAAAGCCTTCATTCTTTAAAGGAAAGAAGGGTTAGGCATCACCTTGCAGCAATTTGTGCTGGGGCAGAGCCCTCTTTGCAGAGCACAAGGCGAGGAAGTGCTGCATGGGGAAGGGGAAAAGTCATGAGACAGAAGCAACAAGCTCCACAGCATCAGACTGGCTATGTAATGGGAGCAGAAAGCGTCATCCCCTGAATTAATCTACATCTTCCATGGAGGGCAGAGATGGGAAATGAACCCCAAGCTCATGATTTCCATGATGTGAGCTGGAATTGAAGCAGGGACCCAGTTCACCAGTGCTGAGCATTCCCAAACTCTCTTGAAGCCCGCAAGAGCAGAAAACCCTTTTGACTCAAAGCCACTTCTAACTAAATCTGTTGCTTTGTCTCTCTCTGCAGTCAAGGCCTGATCTCATACCCCAGCAAAGCTACCACTGATCTCCAAGCACATGACAGTACAGCCCAGCCTTTCCTGTGCTCCATCCCTCACATATTTCTAGGAAAATTAGACACAAACAGTTCACTGAGCCTTGATGGATTAGCCTGGAATCAAAGCTCTTGTTTAGCTGTCAGTTTGTACAGAATTTACTCCCCAGTAAGGAGTAATTCCCTCTGGAATTTCAAAGTGTCCTGGAGAAACCAAAGTCACAGCCAGGCAGAGGCATAGCCACAGGTTTCTGTGGCACAAACCCTGCCCAGGGCTCTGCTGCTGCTTGTTGCCTTTCCCACAAGAGGCAGAAGGAAGCTGAGGGGTCTGGATGGTTTTCCCTGGGTGAAAACAAGGTGGCTTAGCTGCTGCTACTCAAAGCCTGATACTGCAACTGTGTACCCTCAGCTGCCAACGGTGGTTTGGCCCAAGGTCAGGTTTAGTCCTGGCCGTCTCCTAAAGCTTCTGACCTGCAGCGCATGGACCGCCAGAGTCCACACACTCCTCTGTGGGTCTGAAGGTCAGAAAAGCAAACCTGTCATCACCTGGGTGAAAAGCAGTGTGGAGAGATGCCAGCAGCACCACAAACACATGCAGACCCTCTGTTCTACAAATCAATCCCACAACAACTGTGCAAGTAAGGAGCAAGCAGGCAGCCCACACAGACAGGAGGTTTTTGAAATCAAGAAGCGAGATACTGGGAAAACTCCACGCCCTGTGATACGACTCCAGCAATAAGGAGTTGGTTACTGTAGGAGGTAAGGAGAGAAGAATGAGAACAGGATTTTCCAGCATGCAGGTAGAGTGCGGGAAGGTGCACCTGTTCCCCTCACCTACTGCCTTACTAACAGGGAGATTCAGGGATTTGAAGGCCGAAGGCAGGCAGGGAAACACTGGAAAAAATTAGCAAATCCATGGCTGAAGGGGAGCAACATCCTCAAGAAGCAGAGCTGCATCCTGGGGTAAAAAGCAGGAGGATGCCAGCACCGGACTTTCCCCCTGCAGCTGAGTTTCATTCCTCTGGGATGAGCATCAGGTCTCATGGAGGTTCTTATATTTCCCTGAGCTTGACTGGAATTGACATATCCACAAATCCCTCTTGCTGCTGGATCTCACTGGAGTTGGTAGACATGCAGGCAGGTCAAGGCAGAGGCGTTGGCAGAGCTGGAGTTGAGAAGTCCTGTTCAAGTACGGTAGCAAATGAAATAAGCATTGAGTTGATTCCACAGCATTTCCAACAGGGATTTCCAAGGATTTTCTGAATGGAAATAATCAATCTCCAATGAATCCTGTGTGGGAAGTAGCACCTCCTCATGCACACGGGGAAACCAAGGCAGTGCTGCTGCAGAACACTGAACAGAGCTCAGAGCAGGCAGATCACCCACTGATTTCCAGGTAGAGAAATCACCTTAACTTCCCTTAACTTTCAGAGGAGACGAGAGACCAGAGGACAAGGTGGAAGAAAAAAAAGATTTGAGAGAGCTATGCACATCCATCCTCCATCCCAGAGGCAGTGTCAGGCCACAGTGCTGCGAGTTTGCTCATGATGGTCTTTGTAAGACAAGTTTTCACGGATGAACCCACAGCAGGCCACAGGAAAATTCCTGTTCCATAAGACGGCAAAACCCAAATAACTAGAGAAATACCAGTGAGTCCATCTCTTTTCCCCCAAAACTTCATGTGGCAACTGGAACAAGATTCCGTCAAAGAGTTTGTTTTCTTTTTCAAACACAGCTGGAGCTCATGTGTGGACCAGGCAAGACATGCGGCTCAACCCAAAGTTTCCAGCACATCCTTACAACTCACTCCCTGTGACCACCCCAGACCCGCACAGACACTCCCACCAAAGAAATGCTCTCACCAGTAACAGATGCCAAGAGGAGAGGAGAAGTGAGAGACAAGAGAAAGACAAGGGTATGACAGGATATGTGTCTTCAGAGTCCTTGTTTTGAAGCTCAGACCACAACACAGCAAACATGCACAGAGTGAGAAAGAGGGTTTCACACTAGACTCATCCCCTCCTGACATACAGCTCTAGGAAAAGGAAACCCCTCAGGATCTCCCCAAGTCCTGTCTACAGGACAAAGAAACTCATTGAAAAGCGAGAACTCCAGAAAGTATCCCCAGTATATCCCAGCCAGCAACAATGCCTCTTCCAGTCTTGACACAGGGGATCTCCTGGGACCATCTGCAAACACATGCAGAGTAACCCCTAAGGTGGCAGGGTGTCCTTGACCTCATACACCTTGTCCAAACAGTTCCTCAGTAGCCCTAGAGTGTTCCCAGTGTCCTACTTCAGGTGCAGTGTCCTCTGATGGTGGTGTGTGTTGGGACATCCCCAGGAGTGTCCCCCAGCCTGAGGCTGTCCCAGAGAAACCACAGGGATACCCCAGGGGTGTACCCAGCCCCACAACTGCAGCAGAAGAGTCTCTAGAGCTGTTCCCAGCCCCAAAACCACCACAGGAGGGTTCCCTAGGGCTGTTTCAAGGCCCACAGCCCTTGCAGAGATGGGCTTCCCACACCCATAGTGTCAGCAGATGGGGTCCCTACAAGCCCACAGGCCCTGCAGAGGGGGAATCCCCAGGCCCACAGTCTCAGCAGGAGGGGTCCTTAGAGCTGTCCTCAGCCCCACAACCACAGCAGGGGGTTCCATAGGACTGACCCAAGGCCCACAGCCCTTATGAAGGGAGGTGCCCCAGGCCCATAGCCACAGCAGGGGTGATCCCTAGCTGTCACCAGGCCCATAACCCTTACAGAGAAGGGGTGTCTCCAGGCCCACAGCCTCAGCACAAGAGCTCCACAATCCTAGCAGAGTGGGGACCCCTGGACTGTCTCCAGGCCCACAGTCTCAGTACAGGAGGTCCCAGACCTGTCCCAAGGGTGTCCCCAGCACAGGAGATTCCAAGGCCTGACCCAGCCCCAGGCCAGGAGGTCCCAGGGGCTGTCCCAGGAGTATCCCCAGCATAATAGATCCCAGGCCTGTCCAGAAGTGTGCCAGGCTAGTCCCCAGCACCACCCCCCCACCCGAGATACTGAGGGGTATGGTTTGGCGTCTCCAGGCCCAGTACCACCCCCACAGCCCCGACTCCCCTCCTCACCCACCTTCTTAACGGACAGCGAGATGTTCTCCAGGATTCGGTCCTTCACCTCCGCCGGCTCCATGGCGGCTCCTCCACCCGCCGCTGCCGCAACCGCCCTCCGCCTCACCCGCCCCGAGCAGGCCGCGTGCCGGCCCGTCCGCCGGGCCCGCCCGCTGCCTCCCGCCTCCGTCCTGCCGCCTGCCCCGGCCCCGGGATCGGCGCCGGGATCGGCCCCGGCCCGGCCCCGGCCTCCGCTCAGCGGTCCATGGCCGCGCCAGGGCCCCCCCGCGGTGGGAGCGGAGGCGAACGGGGCCCCGCGGGGTGGAGGAAGCGGAGAGGGGCGGGAGCGTGACCGGCTACGCACCGCCAGCAACTCAGGGACCGGGAAGGACGGGAGAGGAGGGACGGGAACGGCCCCGCGACGGCTCCGCCCCGCGCGGGAACCAGCCCCGCCCGTCCCAAATGGCGGCGGTGGGGGCAGGGCCGGATGGTGCTGGGGACAGTGAGGGGACACTGAGGGGAGATGGGGTTGGGGACAGTGAGGGGACAGGAGGGGAGATGGCATCAGGCTCTTCTCAGCCCTGGGTCCAGCAGCAGGGTGTGAGCAGGATGAAAGAGATGGTCTAGGGTCCTTCACAGCCCCTGGAGGGGACCGGGTGCCCCTGTGACAGGACACTCACTGAGAGGACACACGCTAGGCCCCGGACTGGAGACACCAGGTGAGGTGGCCACAAGACCCCTAGTCCTCCTAGCTGGGGTGATGGCAGGGTCCAGCCTCAAAGAAAGGAGAGGACCTCCATAGTGTGAGGGAAAAATGGGGGCTTCTGCATGGCACTCCAGCATCAAGGGCTTCAGCAACCCTCGCTGTAACTAGGGGATCCGCCTATCTGTCAAGGTTGGCACCTTAGAGCCCAAAATGGGCCAGATAATCGTTGCTCAAGATCCTAAAGAAAGCCCCACAGGCCAGAACCAGGTGTTGGTGCAGCTGAGGTGGGGGTTGAAGAAATCAAACAGATAAGAAATTCTCCTCCAGAGATTCAGGTGAAGGGTCCTGGTGCTAGGGCTGTCCTTTAGGGCTGGGGCACTGCCCTTGCAACATCCCACCTCCAGAACTGAAAATGGAACCGAAAGGAAAAGCATTTAAAAAATGAAAAGCTGGCTCAGGAGTGTTCCCTGCACCACTGCCACCCCTTCCTCTGTGAACAACCCTCTGGCAGAGAAGGGACAGGATGAACTGGCTCTTCCCCTGCTGTAGCATGAATGGCCCAGCCAGTTGAACGGCTTTGGAAAACCACGGGAGAAGCTTCTGGGGAAGGGAAGAGTGTGCAGCTCTTCAGGGCTTAGTTTAACACCAAGCCAAACCATGAAACCCTTTCTCAGCTCCTCACTAGTGCCTGGAGAAGTGAAAGGGTGACACTGAGTGACATCCCAACAAGGATCAGAGCTTGGCTGACACCTGGGGAACAAGCTAACCCTGTCCTGCTGAAGTGAGGAGAGATAAGGGGGAAACAACCCTATTAAACACACAAACAATGACTACATTGCAGTCCTGAGCATCAAACACTGGAGCCTGATCCTCAACGAGTCACTGGAGAGGTCAGGAAGTTGAAGTCAGCCCTTGAAAACCCACCTGGGTATGTTCCTGTGTGACTTGGTCTAAGTGATCATGCTGTGGCAGGGGAATTGAACTGGATGATCTTTTGAGGTCCCTTCCGATCCCTAATGATTCTATGAGTCTTTGTAAAGAACCCTGACAGGCCCAGCTCATCCTTTTCTTCTTTCCTGTTGAAAGATTTTAGGATTTAAAGCTCACTCAGTGTGGAAGGAACAGCAGCACCAGCCAGCCGGTACCCACGTCCATGTGTCTGTCGGTGCTCTGTACTGCTCTGAGGCACCAGACACAATACAGGCACCTAGCTAATCCCACGGCAGACAGACTTCCTGCTCTCCCTACAGTTTTCCTGGATGTTTTGAATGTTCCTTGCTTTACTCTAAGTAAAATGAGTCTATCGTAATCCCTTAAAGCATCCAGCAGACAATTACGGATTTACATGGAAAATTCCCTACTGCCAAGATTTAAAGACAGGTCCCCTTTTCCCAGGGCAAACTCAGAAGGAACCATCCCACCCAAAAACATGGTAAGCTGCTTCCTACCCATTTCCCAAGAGGTTTTAAACTCCTTGCTCAGTATTGACAGCCCAAAGTTAGCACGAAGGACATCACCCACACAAGGAGGAGCTGTCACGTGCTTGGCAGGAAGGGAAGGACAAGGTGAGTCACTGAGGTGTGTCCCCTCTCCTGCTGCAGTGCCTCAAGCGAAAGACATGATCCTCTGAAGATCCACCCGCTGTCACGCAGCACAATCCTAGGGCATTTCAGTAAAGGTTAAAAGGACATTGAAAAGGCCTAAGGAACATTCCAGGAGGTAACAGGAGAGATGTAAGCAGGAAAAAATTGGGACCAAAGCACGGGAGGAATGGCAGGTTAAATCAGGAGAAGCAAACAGTGAGCCCTGCATCTCCTGAGCAGCACGAACCCTCTGAAGCCAATCTCCATGTCTACCACCAGGCACGAATGCTCAGGTTTTAAAGCACTTCATTGTTGCTTGGTAGTGCAGGGACCTGCAAACAGACACTGCCGAGGGATTTCATCCTACTGCTCAGGGATTTCAACTCCCAACCACTCACATCATTGCCTGGTGACTCAATGCTTCTACTGGCAATCACAACAGCACCTTGTAATTAGTCGGCTTGGCTGTCAAAGGCAATTAGGTCACTACGGAGTGATTTTGCTTCTGAGGGGGTCATTCCCTCCTCAGTTTACCCCCAGGATAGAGCAGATGATCCATGTAAGGCTGCGGAGAATCAAAAGCCCAGTTGGCCAGCAGGACTTGCGAAATCCCATTCTGGTGACAAACCTGCCTCCGAACATGGTTCCCTTGGCCCAGCAGCACCAGGCATGTGCTTGAACCTGCAGCAAAGGGAGGACCTAAGCAAGTGTCACTGCAAAATTTATGGGTGACGGCTCAGACACATTTCTTCTGCTGAACTTCTCTGGCGCAGGGAGTCCGCTCGTGCTCACTGCTGCATCCGGCTCCTGCTCCTCGAGCAGCCATCTCCCAACAGAAATTAAAACCTTCTGGACAACACGAGGCCCTGAGGGAACCTTCTTGTGACCTTCCAACCCCTGGAAGAGGCCGTCAGAAGGTTGGGGAAGACTCTTCACAAGGGCAGGGAATGATAGGACAAGGGGTGATGGTTTGAAGCTGGAAAAGGGGAGAGTGAGGCTGGACGGGAGGAAAAAGTTGTTGAATCTGAGGTTGGGGGATTCCCCGAACAGGCTGCTGACAGAGGTGGTGGAGGCCCCATCCCTGGAGCCATTCAAAGTCAGGCTGGATAGGGCTTTGGGCAACCCGGTCTGGTGAGTGCTGGCCCTGCTTGGTGTAAGGGGTTGGACTGGATGCCCTTTGGAAGTCCCTGCCAACCCTGTGATTCTATTACCAGCCCACACAACTAATCCCTTCCCCTTTCCCACCCCAAGACTTGAATTCACAAGGCAGTTTTTCCCTCCTAACACCCACCTTAATGTCACAACGTGGCTATTGCAGTGACACCAGCACCACATGTGGAAGAAACCACTGTCCAAGAACTGCTCTGTCACAGCAACTGATCCATCACCCTTCGCCTTTTTGTATCTCTGACACTGGCTGCTCTCTAGATACCTCAGATTTAAAATTATCAAAGAGCCTCAGTGCTCCGCAAGACAAATGCTCGTGCTTAGGGTTAGCTGACAAATTCCAGAAGAGGAAGTTCACCGCTAGGACTTTAAAAGAAATGATTGAAAATTGTCACAAGCCTTCCAGGGATAAAAATGCCTGTTTTCTCATGTTCCCGAAGATTTTCTTCTAGCCTCAGCAGAAATATAATGGGCTGTCTCCTCATCTGGCTGTCAACAAGGTGGTTACAGAGCAGACATCATCCACTTCAGTGTTGTGCTTTAAAACTCTTCCAAGTCCTGCCTGAAAGATCCAACAGTCCTGTAGAAGGGGATAAATGAGCTCGTCAGCCTGTTCTCAGGCCCTGCCAACCAGAATCATCTAAGCCAGAGATTTCTACTCATGTTCAAAATGTCAGTATTTATCACAGAATCACCAAGGGTGGAAAGGACCTCCAAGATCAAGCTCAACCCTCAACCCAACACCTCCATGACCACCAGACCATGTCCCACAGGGCCACATCCAGTCGCCTTCTGAACCCCTCCAGGGATGGGGACTCCCCCAACTGCCCTGGGCAGCCTGTTCTACTCTTTAACTGCTCTGTCACTACGTTCATTTTCCCTTATTTCCAACCTGAACCTCTCCTGGGGCAACTGGTGGCCATTTCCTCTGGTCCTGGCAGCAGTGATTTGAGAGAAGAGGCCAACCCTGGCCTCCCTACACCCTCCTTTCAGGGAGCTGTAAAGGGCAATGAAGTCTCCTCAGCCCCCTCTTCTTCAGGCTAAACTCTCCCAGCCTCTCATCACACAAGTTCTACAATCCCTTCACCATCTCCACTGCCTTTCTGTCCTCACTCCAACACCTCGATGCAGTGCCCAAAACCAGACCCAGTACTCAAGGTGCGATCTCACCAGTTGAGGAAATTCTACTGCCAGAGAAGGATTTGAGTGAAGAATTTCTGACTTCACAAACACAGGCCAATCCATTTTATTACGATAAAGTGTTTATTCATTTTTTTAAATATCAAATTTGTTTTTTACACGTCCATTTTGTTGATAAACAGTCCCTTGATATTAAAATAAAAAACCAAAATCAAAACAAAACAAAAGAATCAAGTGTATATTACTTTGGGCAGAATCACATCCCATTCTCCGATGACGCAACCACTCCTCCCCTTCAGCCACCTGCGAGGACAAGTGTGTTCAGCCCAGGCGAGTAAATGACACCAATGCAACCAGCTTTAGGATTCCTGAGTATTGATTCCCTCAAGTTCCTTAAAGTGAGTCTGTAAAACTCTTGAAGCTAAAAAGCATCAGTCAGAAGAGTAACCCAAACTGCTACGCATTTGGATCGTGGACCAAGCCTCGACTACACAGTGCAGGAAGAAGTAAATCTCTTGACCGCTTCGGAGGGGAACGCTGTAGACGAACCCGCCCCCGGTTCCCAAGCTGACTTCCGAGAAAGAGGCAGGTGAAAATACCTCCTGCTGTGGAATCCACAGGAGAGTTCTGGGGAGCCATTCGCCAAGAAGTCCAAGTCTGGTGAAGAAACCTCTTGGGTCTGTTCCTCCCTTCACTTGCGAGTGGCACAGCGTTTGAAAGCAAGCTTAGCATCTGCACGTTAAGCACTCGGCGAGCACACTTCCATATTGCTACTTCGGCAGCAAGGAGGCGGCAAGAGGGACAGACCAGGACAGAAAGAAGGGGATGTATCAGGAGGAACAAGGTTAACAGTCCTAGAGATTGAGCATCTATGTAGAAAGTTGAACACACGTAGCACCAAGGCAGAGACTGGCATGAGAAAGCTGCGTAGTTCAGCTCTGTCCAGCAGCAGGGACATATTTCCTCCTCTTGTCATGATTACCTGCACCCAGAACCTTTCAGATGTTGATGCTCCACTAAACAAACTCACCTACAGCCTTGTGTACTGAAACAGCAACAGACTGAGCGAATTCCTTATCTTTAAAGAAAATAACAGATCGTAGAAACCACCAGTGAGCTAATGACCACAGATGCTCCAGGAACACTCAGGAACAAGCTCTGCAGACCCCACCAGGGTCCCCACAGATGCTCGTGTCTTTATGAAGCACCTTCCAGAGTGCTGCTTTACTCTCTACAGATGGACTTTTCATAGTGAGATCACTTTGCTAAGCTGATGTGACATTAGTGCCTTGGAGTGGTGATGAGTGAGGAAAGGGGAAGAGAGGGAAGAGGCTTGTTTCAGGCCAGGTTACACGGCTTGGAAACGCAACAGCTTTCGGTGTTGACTCTATCCCCTGCTCTAGTCAAAAAGCTGCAGCAGTCTGCTGGGCCTGCTTAAACAGAAGGACTCCTAATTTGAGGGCCAGGTAAGCACAGAGAGCCAGTTAAGGGACTGCGAAAGGCTCAGCGAAGGACAAGCAGAGAGGACACACAATGCACGTTAAAACAGGACAACTTTTAGGCAGCATTTGCTAAATACACCTGCTATTACATTTGAGTTTAACCTTAAATACTCACCACTGCTTCAGTTTTCTTCAGCATAACTCTTGCTCCTAGAAAAACTACTCTAGTTCAGCAGCACACAGCCATTCCCTCAAAGCAAGGCTCTGAAATGACGAGATTTACATCACCAGGCTTGGACCAGCTTGGCAACGAAAACAGTTGCAGAGATGTTTCTTAGTCTTGGGGCTTGGTTCTGAGCAGTTCAGAGACAGCAAATTCTAGTTCTACGGGTAAATGGTTCAGGACAGCTTTGGCAGAAGGGCAGGTTTCAAAAATTATACTGGACAAAGGATAAATCTTGAGCATTGAAGTGAATTGGATGATGCTCTAAAGCTTTTACAGCATAAATTCTGTATGTGCAGCCTAAGTACGTGTGGCCATACACCTAGAGCCTTTAACCTGTTTGATGCAAAGCAGCAGCACTTCCTCTAGCTACGAGCAACTGCCTCTACAAACAGAAAGTGTAAATACAAAAGGGTGCGGTGCCGACGGGACGGACGTCCGACGCTCTGAAGAGCTGGTGGGAGATGAACATGCAGGTTAGTTGTGTGAATTCAGCTCCTGTACAGCCATGAGGGCTGGATCCACGTACCAAGACCACCTCTTTGAGACCCATGGCTGCAGCTGGGAGCAGGCTCAACCACTTAGACTGAGGATTGGAGAGCTGGGAGCCTCAGTGTTGCTGCTTTTGACAGTGAACCAGATGTGGATGGGAATGGGTCTAGTGGACCTTATTTCCTAAAAAAGAGAGCAGCTGACTCCATACTCCTGTACCAGCCCAGATGCTGCCCTTTACTGAGGCGGCTTCTGCTGACTTGAGGTGCTCATTGCTGGGAGGATATTAAAAACCACTTCAGCAGGGGTAGCTCTGACAGCCTGCCTGGACAAGACCATGAAGCTTTAGTTTTGCCCCAGTAACTCATTTTGAACAGAACCTCAAGTGAATTATTTGATGATTCTCTGGCAAAGGGTTCCCAAAGTGCTCCCTAAGTACAAACAGAGCGACTTCTGCTGCTGGCACCACAAGCAGCAGGATATGACCCTGCCCACGGCAGACAGGGTGTGACTAGATGATGTTTAAGGTCCCTTCCAACCCAAAGCTTTCTGAATCAATTAGATGAATGTACCTGGGACCCCCAGGACTAGCTGGTATGTTGACAGCTCAACCAAAAGCTCTCTTTGACAGACAGAGGGCTGCCTTATAGCTCTGCCTTATTCTTAAGGATCTTCTGGCTGCCCAAGTGTCTAAGAAAAATATGACAGTCGCCACTCGCTGACAGCAGACAGAAGACACCCCAGCTGTGGTGTTCTGAAACACGCAAAAAAAAAGCCCAACAAACACGCAGACAGGTCTGGTAAGACGACAGGGAAGACACCAGGAACACAGGCCTGACACAAGGATACCGACAAATGAAACCTATGAACCAAAACACATTTCCAGTCCTGCTGACACACAGCTTTGGGTTTAGCTCAAAGCAGAAAGTCTGAGATGAACACTCAACACAGAGCCACTCCTCAGCTTTGCAGGTGGGACTAAGTGAAAGCTCCTACTTCACCAAGTCGGTTCTGTGTTTCAGCCACACTTCCCTTCCTCACCTCAAGTGTTCTGGGGCTCTGCAGGGCATCACAAAATAGCTAATTCCTTCCCCCTCAAAACAATAAAGCACTGGGAAAGGGCTTTCTACAGCACAGCCTCGGTGAGTCCTCACGGCATGGACTACTCACCAGAGACATCCTGGAAGGCCACGACGCTTACAGTGCAGAAGCCACGTCAGTGCATTTGCTTCACAAACCTTAGTGGGGAGCCCTCACTCTCTCAGAGGTATGAAGTTTGTACCCTGACAGCCACCTGTTTGCGTGTCCCCAGCCAAGAGGCCGATCATCCCCCAACACCCAGAGAAACCAGCGCAGAGCAGATTTCTTCAGCCTTCTATCACCGCTCGCTCGGTATGTCCACCAGAACAGTTTGTCATTGCCCAGGGAAGAGAGGATTAAAAGCTGTAAGACGCAGCTGATTAAACCATTTCACTGGTAAGGTTTTGCCTTAAAGTGGTCGAGCTTGTTCTTTTGTATGGGGGAAACACGATGTGGGCAAGGCTAGAAGAAAAAATACAAGAAAGACTCCTTTTCCCTTCCCACCCTCATTCCCCCTCACCTACAATTAACATCAGCACAACTTCAAGTAAATTGAAACTTTTAAGTTTTGGTAGCACCAAATTCTATCCCTTTCACTTCTTCTGTCCCCGCATTGTAAACTTGAACACAGTGGCCCAAGAGCATTAAAGGGTTTGGCAAACCTTCCCCGTGCACTCAAACGCTTCCAATCCCCCCGCCGCCTTGCTCCTCTGGCAAAGCTTTACATGGCTGTGGGCATCTACATACCTTCTGGAGCGGCCGTAACGTGTTGCATCACTGTCACAGCTGGACTGCTGCGTTACAAAGTGCAGGAGAGCTAAAATCAATCCACAAAGTCCATTGGGGCAGGCGGCGTCTGCGCCAGATGGGACTCGACATGAGCCTCGCATCCCATCCCACATGCACAAGCACCTGCAATTCACTTCGGTGGTGGAAACGGCTGCGATCTGAAATGGCTTCTGCTTTTTTATTCATTAGTGTTGGTGCTTGTCCTAAAATTTACCTGTAAATAAACCCAGTGATTCCCATCCATCCGGTGTCCTTAATTAAAAGCTATCCTGTCCACACAACGCTAGGATGTTTCTCTTTTTGTTTAAAAGGCCAAATCTAAGGAAGAAGACAGAAGGGACAAGTTACTTTGGCTGCAAATGGTTACAAATATCTGGCTTGACATTCTGCTTGGACATGACGGTGCACAATTCAGACAATGTCCTTCAAAAGAAAAGACAGCCCAGTCAGCTCCCTTGTCCACGGTTACGTAGGAACGACGATACTCTTCGCTAGCAAAATGAGAAGAGCAAGATCTGTGTTTCCATCGGCTCGTTCCAGAGCCTCAAGAGCTTCCCGAGTGGTAAAACCAGCGCTGAGGATCCGAGCAACATCTGCTGCAGGGAAGGCAGGTGGTGGGGCAGCACCTGAGAGATGTCCAGCTGGTGGGCTGAGCAGGAGTTCTTCACATCCACCCAATAGCCATGGACCTTCAGGAGCAGAACCGCTGCTTCTGCCAGGTGCTTCTGTGTACAGGTGCGGAGTAGCCTCAGCTGCACCTTCATCCAAAGCCAGTGTGGACAACACAGATGTGTTTTGCTCCAAGGCTGGGCCAGCTGGACTCTGAGAATCTTCTGCCAAAAACTCTTCCTGCTCAGAGCTCTGCTGCTGGCCAGGTGCTGCAGCAGAATTCACCAGGACCGAATCACTCTTACCTGCAAACCTCTGAACCTCTAAAGCACCTTCCCCGAGAGCTGACCGTGTGTGACTGGCAGCCCCAGAGCTGAGGTGTTCTGTGCCAGAACCACTGAGCTGCTTCCCCTCTGCTCTTTCACCTTCAGACCTCACCTCATAGAAGGAACAACTCTGTTCCTGGCTGGCTGGGTCTGAGCCTTTCTCCTCACTGTCAGAAGGTCCTTTCTGCTGTGCTGCTGGCTTCCTGTGAGCCATTTCCGACTGAGACTCTTCCTCTGAAGTGAGGGTTTTACATTCTCCTTTCCGACTGATAATCAAGAGTTTGTGAAGCTCCTTCAAGGCTGATGCTAGAGAGGAACATGGCTCTTCTGAAGGTCTTCCTGGATCTGTGTCCTGCTGACAGATACCAGAGGGGGAAGAGCAGCCTTCAGGCACCAAATCAGACAACTTTGCAGGATTTTCCTCAGTGCTTTCAGGCTGTAGGTCAGCACTGGTGGGAAGCAGATCAGCCAGGGAGGATACAGACTTCAGCATCTCCATCTCCATAGAAAAGGCATCTGAGCTCAGGTCCGATACTCTGCTGCTCTGAGCCTCCTGCCTCTGCTGGCTGGCTGAGCTGTGCACTTCGGCTGCAGACTGCTCATCCACATCAATTTCCATGAAGACTTCTGTGTGCACACAGCTACAGGAAGCCGATGTCTGGATACTCCCTTTCATGCAGGAAAGCCTGGCTTTCTCCCACCCATCGCCTAGAGTTCCCTTAAGAGAATTTTCTGGCTGGTTGGCTTCTTCCACAACAGGTTTCTCAACCCCAGCAACATGACAAGAAGTTTCTCTGTCAGTTGTCTCAGTTTGCTCCTCCAGATGTTCCTTTCTTGGATCTTTGCATGTCTGCTGGCCTATGGGAAGCTCAGGCTCCTGCTCCAATGACAGACATGGGTCTTTGCTTTGCCCCTGTGCAGCGGCAGCATCAGCCACACCGTTTTCTTCTGTCCCTTCCAAAGGCCGTTCCTGACCGTGCTCTTGTTCCTTGCTGTTACATTCCTCTAGACTGTCAGCAATCAAGGGTTCTTTGAGTGTCTCCTGCAAAAGGCAAGCTGGGCTGCAACAGGTTCCCTCTCCTGCCTGGGGAGAAGGGCCGGTATCTGCCAAGGAAGCGTTACTAGAAAGATGCTGTAGTAAGAGATGATCATCTTCTTCTAGGCTGATCTGGCATTTGGTTGAAGATTCATAAGACTTGCTGGCTCTAGGACCAATGGGCTCTGCGAGGCTGGATTCAGATGAGCAAACTGGAGCAGGGGCAGAAACAGAACGATCAAGTAATTGATTTATGGGATTACAGATCTTGGAATTTAGTCCTGAAGACTGGACTGGATTTTGAAACCCATCAGAAGCTGGTAATGAGGGCATTTCCAGTGAGGTAGTTTCTTTGTCACTATTCTCTAGCGGAAGACAGAAAGGAAGAAGTGGTCAGGACACAGCAGAACCACCTTTTTCACTGTAGTAGTTAAAAGCTACAAACCAATGGCTGTAAATACCTGGTCTGTGGCCCACTCCAGCTGCAGTAAACACACACTACATGCATCAAGGCTTCTGACGTTCTGTTTGGATTAGGAAACAAACACACCAAACCAGGGTTAGCATCCAGAGCACACCACATGCATGGTTACTGTCCTGCCTCCTCACAGCTCCCCTCCTGCCTTGTCCATCGGCAGGAGCACCTCACACTCACTAACTCCCAGAAGCAGCCCTGCCTGGGAAATTCATTACATTGAGTCAAAAATAACTCAGCAGAGAACAATCTAAAGGCTGTTCTGTTCTGTCTACGCTGTGCAGCGGTGCGTGGGCAATACTCATGTTTGATAGAAGCACAAGGCACGTGGCTAGCACAGTGCTGGTTTGTTCTCTGTATGGCTGAAGATACTCAGGAGCCGTGTTCCAGGGAAAGGAGAGTTAAGAGCGAGTCACAATTCCTGGACTGTGCTCCCAGCAGCTACTGCTTTGCGATGGCTAGAGGAGGAGAAAGCGAGCAAACACCAATTTGCTGCAAAAGGGAAGCAGAAAAAGATTCTGGGTTGAAAGGCAGGGATATCCCAAAGGAGCAGTTGCCCAAGGCTGCAAAGCGAAGGGAGAGCAGCCAGGAGTGCAGCCCAGCCTTCTTCATACGGAGAAGGGATGAGTTACAGATCTCTATCAGTAGCACCAAACACTGGCTCCAGTTATCAGGAGAGATTTAAAATAAGTGAACTTATCTTGTTAATAGTCTAATCTTGCTAATGTATCAGCTCTTGTGCTCTTGTTAAATCACTGACGTGATCTCTGCTGTATGAGCCACCGCTCTTCCATTAAAGCTCTGCTCAGGTCAGTGTGAGATATCCAGGTTCTGTGCTGCTGTTGCATTACTTCCCTTTCCCCTACCAAACATTCCAAACTCAGTGGTCTTAAGTGCACACCACTCTTTCATCTCAAGTCTTCCTCTTTTTAAAGCTGCCATGAGATTTCCATTAAGTCTGACAACACAGAAGAAACCTGCCTTTTTCCTTTCAGCTACTCTTCTACTACCCATTAAACAAAACCAGCGCACCGAGTGCTGTGATACCACAGCTCTAATCAACAGATTGTGCACAGAGTCATCCTTTCCACTGGCTGCACGTCTAGTCTTAATGAAGCTACAACAACTTGAAGATGCTGGAGCATTAAAAAAGCCAGAATTATCCTGCCAGGGTGGCAAAGGGCCTCGTGACTGTCTACTGATTCATTGGGTCAGCAATAGGTGTCTGATGGAGATTTGCAGTCACTCAGACTGCAAAAGTAGCTGCTGCTCTGCTCCGCGCTCCTCAGCATCATCCTTCTGAGGGTCATCCTCCTTCTGGGGTACCACCAGGAGCCGAGTCCCAGCCCCACTGAGGATACCAATCCAGCTAACACAGGACAAGCTCTTCTCCACGTAGTGCAGAAAAGAAACAAATGGAGATATGGAGGCTGTAGATCACAGTGAAACACACCAGGACTCACTACCACCTTGGTTGTCTTGCCAGGGGTGTGGAAACAGCAGCAAGTCAGCTGACAGAAATCATGAGACTCCCTCCCTAAAGTAGGCTCCTGCGGGATTAAACAAAGCTCAAGAATAATTCAGGTTCTCAAACTGAGACGTTCCACAGGCTACAGATGTAGGCAGCAACTTCTGTCGTACAGTGTCACAGAAGGCAGCACAATTCCGGGTTGTTATATAAGGACAAAGACCTTGGAGGGAGCTGAGCTCTGGCCCTGCATTATGTTCTCTCCCTCTGCAGCTTCCAGTTTTTTCACTGGTACCCTCTAGCAGCAGCTAATCATTTTGGAAGTGAGAAAGAGAGGACATACTAATATTCTGACCTTTTAAGAGACAGCCAGAGGCTCGCAGTGAGTCCAAGACAGCCTGAGCGCATCTAGACAAGCCCTGCCTCAGTTTTGCGCTGCAGGGATGTTGTACGAGCGTCCAGGGAACACACAAACTGCACTTCCTCATCTCTTCAGTCTTTCACGCTCCTCTAGGGCTCAGCATCAACAGAGAATGGCAGACTGCTGCTTAGTCTCAACAAAGCCACTAAGTCTTTAGAACTCTACTGGTACTTGATGTGAGTAATTTTAGCCACTCTTCATTTGAAAGCACTCAACTCAAATGCTTTTATTGTACAGTTTCAGATATTTGGGGCCAAGAGCTTTGCTTTTCACCTGATCTTTTCAGCAGAGAACTAAGCTCAACCAGCTGTGATGTCTGCAAGGTCTCATCCAGAGTCACAGAACCACAGTACATTAGAGGTTGGAAGGGACCTCGAAAGATCATCCAGCCCAATCTCTCTGCCACAGCAGGATCCTCTAGATCCAGTTGCACAGGAACATGGCCAGGCAGGTTTTAAACGTCTCCAGAGAAGACTCCACAACCCCCTGGGCAGCCCCTTCCAGTGCTTTGGCACCCTCACTGGGAAGAAGTTCCTTCTCATATTGATGTGGAACCTCCAAAAACACAGGCTAAATTTCATCGAGCACAACATTTTTAATAGGAAAAGAAAGAATATTTCTATCTGTACCTCTTCTCTGCCAGGTTATGCGGAGAGAAACAGGCGCCGGCTACGTCCTCTCCCTTCTAGTGATGTCAAAACCTGACAGGGGCAAGCTCAAATCTGTCTTTCTCTCTACTTACTGCAAGTTAACAAACATTCAATTTCAGCTTTAACAATCAAACATGTAAACTAGTTCTTGGTGATTCATTACTCTTGAGGTTTGTACATCTCTGGAAAACTCCTGCAATGGAAGAAAATTGTTTGAAATGGACTGATAAAGTGCCTCTTAATGAAATAAAGGGCTCCTGGTGGGCAGCAGGATGGCCAGGAGCCAGCAGTGGGATCTGGTGGTCAGGAAGGCCAGTGGCATCCTGGGGTGGATAAGAAGGAGGGTGGTTACTAGGTGGAGAGAAGTTCTGCTCCCCTTCTTCTCTGCCGTGGTGAGACCACAGCTGGAATACTGTGTCCAGTTCTAGGCCTCTCAGCTCCAGAAAGATACAGAGCTGCTGGAGAGAGTGCAGCGCAGAGCCACAGAGATGATGAAGGGAGGAAGGACTGAGGGAGCTGGTTCTCTTGAGCTTGGAAAAAAGGAGCCTGAGGAGTGACCCCGTGAATGTTGATCAATATGGAAAGGGCGGATGTCAGGAGGATGGAGCCAGGCTCTGCTCAGGGAAATCCAATGATAGCACAAGGGACAGCGGGTGTCAGCTGGAACAGAGGAGGTTCCACATCAATAGGAGAAGGAACTTCTTCCCAGTCAGGGTTCCAGCTCCCCTGGGGCTGCCCAGGGGAGTTGTGTAGTCTCCTTCTCTGGAGACGTTTCAAACCCGCTTGGCCATGTTCCTGTGCAACTGGATCTAGGGGATCCTGCTGTGGCAGGGGGATTGCACTGGATGATTTTTGAGGTGCCTTCCAATTCCAATCACAGAACAATTCAATGTTCTGTGATTCTGTGAAATAACTTTGTTATTTGTAGGAAAGTCACTGCTTATGGCCTTTGGATTAACAAGCAGCAGTACGGAAGTGTTGAGTAGAAGTTCAGTGCATTACAATCGGTCCCAGAGATATGGGGTTATATATGTAGAGGGCTTTATATCTATCTATCTATCTATACGTATATATATATATATATGTGGTGTTTATATATATAAATATGGGGTTATAGATGTAAAAATAAGAGGCTTTATATATATATATATATGAGGTTATACACTTATACATGGTTAAAGCTGGTTATTGCAGTTCAATTGGAAACAGGAGCTTGCTAACATCTTAAGAAATTGGCACTAAAAACATTGAAGAAATCAACTTGATCAGCTCAAACAGCACTTGGTCCATGTTGAAGCTAACAGAGACGTTCAGGCAAAAAACCTCCAGTTTCAGAGCATCTGGCTCACTGGTCAGCTTTCAGTTATTTTGGCTTCTGCACCCGAGTGAATTCTGCAGCCACCAAAATCTTGCGTAGCCCAGCCAGCAGCTGATGGATTCCAGAGGCACAGGGAACAAAGCTACAGGGAGGGTGAAAATTCTCTTTGCAGAACACGAGTTTTCTGCTGCTTCGTTCAAAATTTAGAGTAACAGTAATCTTCAGCAAGAGAAGCAATTTGCCTCCCAAGGGCACAAGCATCGTTCTAAGGAGAAAAAATGCTGAAATAAGACTATATTTAAAAATTCTCATGAGCTTTTGTCCAGAGATTTGTACTTATGGCTGTGGCTCCTCTATTTTTATATGCTGCAGCTATTAAGAACAGGATTTGCGGAAGCCTCTGCACAAAGCTGCTCTGCCATGAGCAGGCTAAAGTACCACACAATGGAGCTACGGCCCTGCCTAGGCACCGCAGCTTGATCTGGTGAACGGGTGCCAGACCCCCATTTGTCTTCATGCCCTTGAAGGTCAAGAAGCCAGAACAGGTGGGAAGCTGCAAGAAGATCACAAACTAAAGAGCGAGCAGCCCGCACTGCCTTTGTGCAGGCGGGTTTTGCTGTACAGAAAGGGACAGCAGCACGGAGCAAGATTAAAGCCAGCTTCTGCCCGCTGTTTACTCGCTGACGTTGCCTTAGATTCCTAGGAGCTGAGAAGGGTGAACTGCTGGCAAACATCCCCATGCACAGCAAGTAAAGGATGCACATTCACATTTCAGTGGGACCCCTCCTGGTACCTGCTTCCTCTACGGACTTCTGTATTGCTTCTGCTAGTTCCTGGTCTGCAATCTCCTCTGGCCGCACGTCTTCCCGCCCGGCCCCGTAAGCCAGCCGGGCACACTCCGGGAGTTCACCCTCTGGGAGGAAAGTGGTCTGCGAGCCAGTCGTGCCGATCACTAGTACATTCTTCTTGAGATCGATTGAACACTGCGAAAGAGCATCAAGACATCAGGAGTCTGCACCAGAGCTGGTCACACCCCAAAGATACAGAGGAGGAGCAAGGTTCAACAGTCCAACAGGAACTGCTCACAGAAGCCGAGCATGGGCCAAGAGCATCAGCTACAGGCTAAGTACCCTGTATGACTTGACTTGTGATGAATCGCTCCGTGGGAAAGCTCTGAGCCTCTCTGATGAAAGCAAACACCTGCAGGGAACAGCCAGACATCCTGCAGCCATCCATGATGTATGGGATGCATGCTCTTTCATAACCGGCTAGAAGGTAATTTATTATCAACCCTCCCCAGAAGAATCCTAATGAATTCCCAGGCCAGGTGTTTATACTAAACTTCACACTTAACCTGGAAGAGCCAGTAACTGCTTCAAGAGATACCTGATGCCTCTTCAGCATATCCAGTCCCAGAAGCATGTCCATGGGCTGCTCTTCAAGGATTGAGAAGGAACATGCCAGGAAATCACCTTCAATTTGGACCTGAGCTGAAACCCAAGGGAGAGAATTTACTGCCTTGCAGTGCTATGGTGCAACAAATCTACTTCCTTCTCTTCCATCTCCTGGGAAAAGTCTGCACAAACCTGCTGGGCCAAGCTGAAACCAGGTAAACCTTCTGGTCTGGTCACAGAAAGTCTAGTCCTGTGCTAGCCCCAGGGACTACCAGGGCTGTCTCAGTCTCAGAGAGCCAATTATTTTCAAAGCTGATCTGCTCTAGCCCCTCAGTTTCTGCTTCTCTAATGCTCTGAACTGGAGGAGCTTGTGAGAGCACAAGTCTGACACACAACAACAGCAAAGAGAATTGATTTTTCAGATGAGGACAATCTTCTCTCATCTAGAAAGGCCGCACAGGATCACAGCCAACTACTTCTTCCCAAAGGAGTATGAAACACTCGGCTACAGCAGAACCCTTCCCAAGCAACTCCTACTGCCCAACAGCCCCACCCCAAACAGGACAGGTCCTGTTGTTTCACATCTGGTGTGATACCGGAGGCCAGAATGAACACATCTTCTACACCCGTGGGAGCTGAGGACTCCCTCACTTAAAAATGTTGAGGTAATCCATTTAAGAAGCCAGGAGCCAGAGTACTGCAGCCGAGACCAAACAAAACACATTCCAGACGCTCTTTTATTTCACTCAGTGGGAATTTCCAACAATTACAGCATCAAACCAGACACTGCACAGTGCCCAGAGTGCGGGAAATGTGGTCAAACTGCTGCTAAAGCAGCCTAAAGAAGAAGGTCAGTACTTACCTAAGTGCACTCTGCCTATTATTTTCTGTGTCCCTACTCCTTTTGCGATGCCAGCCCATCGCCGATCCACCAGCCTCATGATGTTGCATCTTTCAGCACAAGCCTGGCTCATGATGGTCATCTGGGCACCTACCAGCAGCAAGATTTGTGTTAAATCCCCGACAGCTCACAAGTTAAAATTCTATTCTGGAAAGGCTGAAAGCTCCTGCACTTGGGCAACTGGTAACCAGCTGGTGGCTGTGTTAGGGAACAAAGGGCTTTCTGTGAGTCCCACTGTGCTGAACTGACTGAGCTACTAAGATTGGGGGGGGTTGGAGCAGCTGTTGTTATGAGGAGGGGCTGGGAGAGCTGGGGCTGTTCAGCCTGGACAGGCGACTGAAGGGGCACCTCACAAATTACTCCAGGAATCTAAAGGAGTAATGAGTGTCAAGATGATGGGACCAGGCTCTTCTCAACGGTGCATTTCAGTTTGAACAGAAGGAAAAACTTATTTACACTGAGAGTAGCACAGTCCTGGCATAGGCTGCCCAGAGAGGCTGTGGAGTCTCCTGCACTGGAGCCATCCTAAACCAGCTTGGATGTCCCTGTGGGATCTGCTCTAGAAGAACCTGCTCTGCCAGTGGGGGTTGGACTAGTTGATCTCCAGAGGTCCTTTCCAACCCCCAGCATTCTATGATTCGATGACTGTGCACACAGAGATCAGCGCTGACAGTGAAGGACACACTGCCGTAGGGCTGGAATAACCCCAAGAAGTTTCCTTTTAAGGCTGTGGATGGGAAGCACCACATTAAAGGCCGGCAAAATCCTCCCTGTCTGTAAACTGAGAGAAGACACACATGTGGTAGTGACCTTTCTGGCATTGCAGCCCCAGAAATTCTCACAAGAGCCATGATCTGGGCTCACATGTGCTGTGTCTCATAACAGTTTGCTCTGTTCGCCTTCAACAATGTTCAGGCTGCCCTCAAGTCCTTCAAAATCTCTTAACATGGTGCTTTGTTTACAGAACGTCTGGGCAAAATTTCGGGAGCATTTACCGTGTCCCTCAGTGAGAGAGAGTGCAGGGAAAGAGGAAAATGGGGCAATTCACCTGAGTCAACAAAGGCTTTCACTGGATGTCCATTGACTTTGCAGTTAATATACAGCATCACCACCTGCCCAAAGCTCTCAGGGGCCTCTTCCATTGCTATTGTCATATTTTCTTCAATGTTCTGTTGTCTGAATTTAATCGAAAAGAGAGAGAAGAATCAGACTTTCCATTAGCCGAACCTTATAAGCATCCCTCTGGCTTACAGGCAGATCTAGTAATCCCACCCTACAAACCACAACCAGGGCTGCCACAGAGGTGGCTTAGCAGGGCAGTCCCTCACCGTGAGTTTGGCTGAATCCACAAGTTGCTCCCCAGCCTGCTGCTCTCAACACCTTTCCTACATCACTCTGCACCTCCTTATGACCTTCTGTTTGCAACAAGAACCTGCCACCACAGAGTTAACCTGGGGAGCTCGAGAGTGAGAAACGTGCCTGTTTATTAGTTGCTCTAAAATAAAGCGCTGAGGGCATATGATGAGGATGTTGCCAGTAGCTACGATGCTGGAATCCCACACAGCAGCTGAGCATTAAAATCCTCCAACGTTTTCCTGGCATCTTTCCTTTCCCAGGCACAAGATAGGAGGGGTGAGAACATGGCCATGTTCTCTCTGGTACAAGTTCAAGCCTACGAAAGAAACCCTCTTCAAGAAGCCCATCATGGTAATCTTGGAAGTGATGGGTATCTGTAGCAACTGCATCTGAAACAGCTGCATATAAAAGGGATAAAGTCTTCAAATTTTGATATCATTTCATTCTTCTTCCTCAGGAATTGAAGAGTTAAAACCCAGAGGTCCCTCCTTACCCACAACGAAATGGGTGGGGGAGGAAAAAGTGAACAGTATCCAAGACCTTGGCCATGTGGGAGCTCAACCAACCTCCTGCCAGTCTGTCCTGCTTCACACAGGCGTGAAATAAAGACCCACACATTGTTCTGCCTTCTATTGTTTAAGTCAAACAGGACACGCAGAGGTTAATCCTCAAATCTATTCTCTGTGCTCTGCACTCCTCTCCGCTTGAACAACAGAGCTGTGTCTCAGAAAATACGACACTTGCAAAGGCTTCAAATGAATCTTGGGCATTTCTTTACCATGGAAAAACCCACCAATTTTGCTCTGACACAAGGATTTATCACTTGAATTCAGAAATCAAGCTCCAACCCAAGGCAATTCCATTCGGAAGCCAGTAAGAGGGAGCAAGCACTGAGCAGGAGGTATTTCTACAGTACACTGCATCTGATGGCAGTTTGGAGTCTGGGATTAGCCAGAGAGACATAAATTGATGAGCAGGATGCAAAATCAAATCTTGAAGGCAGCTGGGAGAGATGATGCCACCTTGGCTCAGCCCAGAGACAACACAGGCCCAGCAATCTGCTTCAAAGTATATACAAGGCACCCAAGTGCTGCCTCTCCACAGGTGTCAGCTCAGTGCTCTCGCAAGTTTCAGAGCAGACAAGCTCAGACAGCTCTGGGATCTCACAGTGGTGCTGCCACCTCAGCTTCTGTGCTCAGCTGAACACACCTAAAAGACGGGGAGCACCTATGTGTCCCCAGCTAGCACGTGCAAAGGTGGCTCACGGCATCATCTTGCGAGTGAACGTGGGTCATAATGCAGGATCTGAAACACACTCCTTGCTTCCTCCAAGCAAAAAGCACTGTGGATGGAAGCACTCTGCGGAAAAACAGCGCCATGAAGACCTCTAAAGCCTGGAAATGACTTTGGTTTGTTACCTTATGTCTTCTTCTATCTTGGCCTGCGCCTCGAGATCAAAAGGATCAGCAGAATAGAGTCGGATCCTCTCCTGCTCCCGCCGGGCTCGGTCCTGCTGTTGCTCCAGCAACACCCTGGTGAATTTTTCTGCAGTAACAAGGAGAAACAAAAATACTTTTATGGGAAATTATTCTTACAATGAAGTTCTGGCACAGTAAACCCTTGTCTTCACGGCACTGCGCACTCAGGGGCAGACCCAGCAGCCTCCTCTGAAGGCAGCGCGGATGGACCTCAGAGGATCCATATATTTGAGGGGTGGGTGTCAGGAAGATGGAACTGGGCTGCTCTCAGTGTCATGTAGTGATAGGATGAGGGGCAATGGTTGTAAGCTGGAACATAGAAGGTTCCACATCAACCTGAGAAGGAACCTCTTCACGGTGAGAGTGACGGAGCACTGGAACAGGCTGCCTATGGGGGTTGTGGAGTCTCCTTCACTGGAGATATTCAAGACCCGACTGGATAGGTTCCTGTGTGACTTGGTCTAGGAGATCCTGCTGTTGCAGGCGGATTGGACTAGATGATCTTTCAAGGTCCCTTCCAATCCGTAATGATTCTATGATCCGCGGGGTAAGCTTGGGAATCTACTGAGATGAAGAGCAACTGGTCAGCACTCTTTCTCCTTGTGCCTCCTACCCAAACTCAGTACAACCAACCCCAGCTTTCTTGCAAATACATTTTTATAGGGAAGAAAAACACAAACCAAGAAAGAAAATTAAAGACTGTTAAAGGTTTGGGAAGGTACTAGCTATGACTTTTGGGGCTTTTTTTTGTTTAAAATTTGGATTTTGTAGAGCAGGTGCCTTCTGAAGTGCTCATGGGTCATCCACCACAGTCCCATAGCACCTACTGCTACACTGAAGCCCAAGCTGAACTGCATCTGTGCCCAAATAGCAATAGTAGCTGCTGCACAGAACAATGAGGGCAAAACCAGATCTCATAGATTCCCTCCCACAGCCCACAGTGGCCATGTGGGGGTAAAAACATGCATCTGACTCAGGGCTGAATGTGCACAAGGTCAGAAGATGAGCCAGTTCTGGGTGTCTTGATCCTAACTTTTGTCTTGGTGTGCCAAGAGCAGTGCTCCAAAATCAGGAGCTTGCATTCACAAAACCACGACTTACCTGAGCATGTGATATTTCAAAGTGGGGGGTAGAGGGTATTAAGGAAGCCAGGCGGGACACATACACCTAACTTGCCAGCAGTTTGCTCTGTTGGAAGAACTCTGCCTTGACTTCTAACTGGCACCTTGTAGCAGCATCATCAATGAGCCGGCAGTGAACATCCCAACCAGCTAAAAACCTGTGGCTGCCTTTCATCAGAACCAAGTTCAAACAGATTTAAAAGCCATCCCCTGCAGATGACCAACCCAACCTACCGAGGTCTCCGCTGAGCAACGCCTCTGCCAAAGGCGGGTTGCGCTCCTTCAGCAGTGACAGCTCATGAGGATTTGCAAGCAGCATCTCCCGCAGCAGCGCTGGATTGTCCAAACCCTGAGGGAACGGTGCGTCAGGAGGTGACGGGCGAACACGCTGCGCGGGCGGCTGGTGCTGCTGTGTGGATGTCCCGGGAACAGCGATGCTGCTGAAGTCTATCCTTGGCAGACCTTGAGGAGAAAGAGGGGTCAGAGGTGTCAGTGCTTTATGGTGTTGGGAAGTAGATCTTAGCGGTGTCAGTAGATAAGATGCTCAACGTGAGCCAACAGCGTGAAGGCAGCCCAGAAGGTCCAACCAGATCCTAGGCTGGATCAAAAGTGTAATCAGCACATCAGGAGGGGTTATTCTCCCCCTCTGCTCTGCTCTGGTGAGACCCCACCTTGAGTCCTGCATCCAGTTCTTGAGTCTCCAGTACAAGAAGGACCTGGAGCTGTTGGAGTGAGGAGGCCATGAGGATTATTAGTGGGCTGGAGCCCCTCTGCTCTGGGGACAGGCTGAGGGAGCTGGAGCTGTTCAGCCTGGAGAAGACAGGGCTCTGAGGGGACCTTAGAGCAGCTTTCAGTCCCTGCAGGGGCTGCAGGAAAGCTGGAGAGGGACTTTTTGATCAGGGACTCTGGTGCTAAGACAAGCGGACTGGGTCCAAGCTCAAAGAGATAAGATCAGAGACAGAAATTCCTCCCTGTGAGGGTGCGGAGTCCCTAGAACAAGTTGCCCAGGGAGGCTGTGGCTGCTCCATCCCTGGAAGTGTTGAAGGCCAGGCTGGATGGGGCTCTGGGCACCCCGATCTGGTGAGAGGTGTCACTACCTATGGCAAGGGGTTGTCACTGAGTGAGCTCTGAGCTCCCTCCCAACCCAACCCAGTCAGGGATTGTGTGATTCATGTTTACAGTTCTGCTTGAAAATTGAATTGGAGAAAAAACCAAGTGCTGTAGGGCAAGCCACTCTTACTGCTGCAGTATGAGGATGGATTCTGTGAGGAGCAGTTCGTGTCTGAAGCACAACCATGTACTCAGGTTACTGGGTTAGGAATGCTGGCACATATTTATGTAACCGGTCTCACCTCCTTACTGGCCTGTTTGTGTTTATCCCCTGAAATGCACCTAGTGAACCACACACTAGTTATTTCCAGCTTCACAAATGCAAACACCACACAGAGGGATTGCAAGGCTTAAACCCGCTGGCTCTACCCCACTGCTGAATCTCTCTGGTGAAAAAACCCAACAAACTAGGGGGAAAGAAAAGACACCATTTGTGTAACCCTGCCCTGCAGTCCTCATCCTGCAGCTGAGGCAGAGGATGTGTCCAGTTCTGGGCTTCCCAGTCCAAGAGAGACAGGGATCTACTGGAGAGAGTCTAGTGGAGAACTACAAGGGTGATGAAGGGGCTTGAACATCTCCCCTGTGAAGAATGTCTGAGAGACCTGGGGCTGTTTAGTGTGGAGAGGAGAAGGCTGAGAGGGTTCTCATTAATGTCTGTAAATATCTGAGGGGTGGGGGTCAAGAGGAAAGCTCTTGTCAGTGGTGCCCAGTCACAGGACAAGGAATAATGGTGATGAGCTGGAACATGGGAAGTTCTTTCCTGTGACAGTAATGGAGCCCTGGCTCAGGCTGCCCAGAGAGGTTGTAGTGTCTTGTGCTCTGGAGACTTTCAACCCCCTCCCAAGATTGTTCCTGTGTGACCTGCTCTAGGGGACCCTGGTCTGGCAGGGGGGTTGGACTGGATGATGTCTAGAGGTCCCTTCCAACCCCTAACATTCTGTGATTCTGTGATGTGGATTTGCTACCAATTGCTGTGTAAGGCAGGACAGAGGACCAGGCATCTGCTCAGACACTGTCTGAGATTTCTGCATTTACACAGTTACATAACTGGGTTTGTCAAGACACAGAGTCTCCTGGTGCAGATCCCAACAGCCTTTTAATGTCTCTGAGCTACACAGACCTGCCATCACAGCACACCATTTTGTATGAAAATTCACAAGCCTTTACAAAAACCTGCTGTTCTGAACCAGTTACCAGCCTCTCAAGTTCCCCAAAGGAGCAGTAAAATGCCATTTGCCTCCTTGGCATGAAAGTAACATGAAAGCCCTTTACCCAAATATAAAAGCCACTGCCTCACCCCCTTCCCAAGTGTTTTGCTGAGTGAGAGCCTAGAGGAAACTGAGGAGACGGAGCTGGGGTTTGATAAACATTGATGCTCAGAACAGAAGGCAGCTGCCATCCTTCCTCACCTGGAAATCGCATGGAGGGCCGTGGCTCAACGGCCTCTTTCTGCCGCAAAATCACCACATCCCCGTCTTTCAAGCCATAGGAGGCCAAAGATCTGTTGTTGTCAGTCAGAGGTCGCTCCGCATAGACGATCTGTTCAAGGAGAGAGAAACAACACATGTGACAAAGCAGATGGCATCAAGCTTTGCTTTGGTTTTATTCTTTTAGGAAAATATTCCAGTGAATATCCAGATCCATCACAGGGGAAGGTGCACAGCTTCCTCCAGCACCCACAGCATCTTGACAGTTGGATGGACAGTGAGTTGGTCTGACTAAACCCCAGAAACGATTCCTCAAAACCTAGCACCCGGGAGAAGAGCTAGTCTCTCTTAATTAGAGGCCAGAATTATTACAGGGAAGTGAGCATTGCACCAGGGCTCCCTAACACGTGTTTCCAAAACCCAGTCATTACGATTACGCAAGTCTCAGCCATCTTGTACAGCACTGTCAGCACCCACTAATCAAGGACAGAAAGAGAGGGACGGCCTTGGAACAGGTCACCCAGGGAGGGGCTGGTGGCACCGTCCCTGTCTGAGGGTTCAACAAACAAGTAGCCTGGGTGTTTGAGGAGGTGGGTTAGTGGCTGGGGGTTGAAGCGCAGACAGTTGGACTTGATGATCTTGAAGGTCTTTTCCAACCTTGATGATTCTGTGATTTGAAGGATCACCCACACGCATAGAATCAGAGAATTGTTCAGGCTGGAAAGATCATCAAGCCCAACCATTAACCCACCTTGCCCAACCCACCACTAAACCCTTTCCCTGAGCACCAGATCTTAACTGTTAAACACATCCAGGGATTATGATTCAATCCTCTCCCTGGGCAACCTGTTCCAACTGTCAGGGAAGAGATTTCTCCTGATGGCCAACCTAACCCTCTCCTGGTACCACTTGAGGCTGTTTCCTCCTGTCCTATCGCTGGAGACTGGAGACAAGAGACTGACCCCCACCTCTCTCCACCCTCCTGTCAGGTAGTTGCAGACAGCAATAAGGTCTCCCCTCAGCCTCCTTTTTCTGCAGCCTGATCAGCCCCAGCTCCCTCATGCAGCCAGCATCAATCAGGGCAGATTCACAGCTAATCAGTGCCAGATCCATGATCTCTGCTTTCTCCCACGTTTCGCCAGCATAACCAGTTTCACAGTGACCTTAGTGATGTCCAGTTCACTTGGTGATCTAACTGTCCCTAGACAGTTCAGGGGTTCAGCACACAGAGACACCCCTCCTGTGTCAGCCTGTGGTGGAGAATCAACGTCTGACTATGAAACACAATGTCACATCGTTTTCTATTATGAAAATCTGATGATAGAGAGGTCCACAGACCAAACATAAAACCCCATTGAGATAAAAAGGAGCAGTCACCATGGGAACATTTATGTTAATATCAGATCTGTAACAGGGACTTTAGTGAAGGGACAGGGTTTAGTGGTGACCTGGCGGCGCTGAGTCAAAGGTTGGACTTGATCTTAAAGGTCTCTTTCAATCAAAGAGATTCTGTGATTCTGGGATATCCAGATGTACAACATTACAGGGAAGCAAGAAAAAGACAATAAAGAGTTTATGGGAAATGGAACCTCCCAAACATTGCATCTGCTCAACAGCAGGGTCTCTGAGCCTTCATGGTTGCATGAGACTGGGCAGATAGGTTCAATCACCTCCTACCCCTGGCAGAAGCCCAAAGCAAGAGGAACCAGGGAACTCTGGCCTAACCCCCTCAGGCCTACGATCAGATTTCATAGTAACCACCTCGTTCAGCCAGACTGGGGAAAAGGCCGGTTTGGCAACAACAGGTTTGCTGCGGGTTGGGACTGGCAGAGCCACAAGGGAGAAACTTTTTCAGTACTGGTGTGGATGGGATGAGCAGAAGATCCAAGGAGGAGATTCAAACTCCACAGTTCATGCATGTCTTAAGGTCTGGAAGGTGCTACAGGCTTTTGCTGCTTTAATCCAACCCAGGAATGTTACACAGAATCTCACTAACATGTCCTAGCAGTGGAGATCCAGAGGTGCCAAAGTAAAACAAGACAAAAATAAAACCAGCAAGAACCATGTAAGGAAAGGATTAAATAGCAAGAACCATGTAGGACAGCAACCAGAGCCATAAGAATCAGAGAACCAAGCCTGAGCTTTCTGCCTTCACCTTCACAACCCCCCCTCACAGCTGTACTGCACCAGGCTGGGTCCCTTTCAGAGCAAACCCAGGTCCGTTTGTGAGTCGGATTAACATGTGCGCTCCCCACTCCGAGTGGTTTCCTGATGTATTTAAGGTTAAATTGAGATGGGACACGTCCCATTGCATCCTCTCCTGTTCCTGGAAATGCCACAGGATTTGGTAACGCTGCAGAGAAGCACATTAGTACCAAACCCCAGCCATAAACACAAATCTGAACTGGCAGCTTTCCTGCGTAGACACTCTGGGAGAAACAAGTTAATCAGTTTAAGTGAGGTTTTACCTCTGTCATCCTGCTGGGATTGGATTTATGAGCGTCGGGCCTTAACCCTCAGACAATGAATTAAGTGCTCTGCAGCCATCAGCAGCAGGGTTTAACACGCTGCTGTCCCGTCCCGCTCTGCTGTGGAAACAAACCAATTTCATTTCACTGCAGTTCCATTCTCTGGTTCGTAGTAGATTGTTGTAGACTGGTCAGGTACTGGACACAGGATTGTCTGGACACCTGAACATGGATGCAGAATTCACAGAATTCCAGAATGACTGAGGCTGGAAAAGCCCTCTGAGCTCAGCCAGCCCAGACCCTAATATCACCCCAGCAGCCACACCAGGGCACTAAGGGCCACAGTCAGGCTGGCCTTGAACACCTCCAGGGATTCCACCACTACCCTGGGCAGTCCATTCCAGCCTCTGGTCACCCTTTCCTTGAGGAGGGGCTTCCTAACATGCAACCTAACCCTCCTCTGGCCCTGCCCTCTCATCCTGGTGCTGCTTGCCTGGGAGAAGAGCCTGACCTCTATCTGACTACAACCTCCCTTCAGGTAGTTGGAGAGAGGCAGACGGTCCCCCTCTGAGTCTTCTCCAGGCTAAACACATCCAGCTCCTTCAGCCTATCCTCATCAGCCTTTCCCTCCAGTACCTTCCCCAGCCTCATTGCCCCTCTGGACCCACTCTAGTACATCAATACAATACCGTATGGCAGTTGGGTTTGCACAATGCGACCTCCTTGTGAAGTAAGGAACCTCAACAAGGATACTAGACGCCATAAACCCATCCAAACCCAGCACTCATTAAACATTCCCATGTGCAGCAACGATGGGAAATGCCCAGTGTGTGAAGAAAGAGAAACAAAGGAAACAATAGTGCTGCCAGAACGTGGTTCTGCCAAGACCTTCCCTAACCCTCCTGCCTCAAAGCATGAGGAAATGGCTGCAAGCTGAATGCTTTCCCTTCTCCTCACCCAGCTTCTCTTATCACTGCAGCCTGCCTGTAGCTGGCCCTGTTACCTCACACCACCTTCCCCACCTTGCTTACAGCCAGCCCTTAGCAACCCTACAGCCTCCCGCTTGCTTCCACCCCAAAAGCGCAGCACCCTGGATTAATTTAACTGGGGTTAACCTTCTTCCATGCACAGTCCTGTTTTACTCCACCCTGTACAACCTTTCCTATTAAATTCATCACCTTTTTTGCACCAATGTGACACTTCTCCTACAGTGACTGTCTTAGGTCTGGAAAACCAGCAGCAACCCACCAAGCTTGGTAAATGTAGCTCTGCAAGTCTGTAGACGATGCAGTACGCATGCACACTCCTTCTACACAATGAGCTGCTGCACTGGCAACTTGGATTTTTATAACTTTCTCCCCACTGATCATCCTCAAACTGCTTTGCAAACACCAGGCAGAAAGAGCAGAGAAAGGAACAGGGGCCAGAAATAGGGCCAGAAAACATGAAAAGAAATTAAGGATATGCCGTATAAATCCAAGACTGGGTTGGGTTGGGAGGGAGCTCAGAGCTCACCCAGTGCCAACCCCCTGCTATGGGCAGTGACACCTCTCACCAAACCTGGATGCCCAGAGCCCCATGCAACCTGGCCTTTGACATTTCCAGGGATGGAGCAGCCACAACCTCCCTGGGTAACCTGTTCCTGGGCCTTCGCAAGGAGGGATTTCTGCCTCAGATCTCATCTCAATCTCCCCTCTTTGAGCTTGAACCTAGTCCCCTTGTCGTAGCACCAGAGTCCCTGATCAGAAGTCCCTCTCCAGCTTTCCTGGAGCCCCTTCAGGTACTGGAAGCTGCTCTAAGACCCAAAAGCCTTCTCAAGGAAGACCGTGAGCAGNAACCTGGATGCCCAGAGCCCCATGCAACCTGGCCTTTGACATTTCCAGGGATGGAGCAGCCACAACCTCCCTGGGTAACCTGTTCCTGGGCCTTCGCAAGGAGGGATTTCTGCCTCAGATCTCATCTCAATCTCCCCTCTTTGAGCTTGAACCTAGTCCCCTTGTCGTAGCACCAGAGTCCCTGATCAGAAGTCCCTCTCCAGCTTTCCTGGAGCCCCTTCAGGTACTGGAAGCTGCTCTAAGACCCAAAAGCCTTCTCAAGGAAGACCGTGAGCAGACATGGCTACAAAAAAATCAAAGCACTGTCCTGATGCAGCTGCAAACTAACTCTGCAGTTTAATTGCAAAGGAAAGGAACTCCCAGCAAAATATAAGCAAACAAGTCCACGACCTCTCATTATCCTAAAATAGACCCAGAGCTGGCAGGTTACATGACACAAGGAGGACAAAGCTGATGAGGTGTTTATGCTCCATGTGGCTGGAGGTATCAAAGCCACCACACAGTCCTACTCATAGAGGTTGCTTCTGTTACCAGGCACAAATCTAGGTGCTGGGTCTGACACAGACACAGAGGGTTTGCTGGAACAGAGCAGAAGAAAACCTGTATATGAGCTGGTTTCTCCCCATACTCCACAAATGAAGAGTTTTTTCCCCCCAGAAAGAAAAATCCACCTCACCTTGAATTTCTAGCCCTGCTTTGGAGACCACATCCCCCGCAAGACCAACCTCTCACCCCAAAACAAAAATCTTGCTGAGGGCAGAGGTAAAACAAAACAGAGCGGGTGAAGCGTCAGGAACCTGCTCTGTAAGGGAACACATTCTCCTGCCAGGTTAGCAGTTTTTCTGTTGCTGACTAATATTTGCTTGGCTGGAAAAATACTTTTATTCATTTAGACTCAGGAAGCAAAAGGGAATCACCACAACACTCCAGAAACTCTGCCAGGCAGGCACAGACATCGCCCTGTGAACAGGCACCGACACCACCCTGTCTGCTGCTGATAAACAGGCAAGAAATGGCCCCAAAAAGACCATGTAATACTGAACCCAGAACAGTGGACAGCCAGAAGGANGGTCGGTGCAGGGCGCGACCTCCCCCCACCCCAAATAACCCCCAAACTCCCGGATGCAGCAGGGCGAAGGCCCCCGGAGTGGTGAGGAGGGAACCACAACCACAAGGACCCCAACCCCGGGGGTGACAGCAGAGCCCAGCCCTGGTGCTCGGCAGGGCCCGCAGGCTGGCGGGCCGGGCCTNACCCAAAAGCCTTCTCAAGGAAGACCGTGAGCAGACATGGCTACAAAAAAATCAAAGCACTGTCCTGATGCAGCTGCAAACTAACTCTGCAGTTTAATTGCAAAGGAAAGGAACTCCCAGCAAAATATAAGCAAACAAGTCCACGACCTCTCATTATCCTAAAATAGACCCAGAGCTGGCAGGTTACATGACACAAGGAGGACAAAGCTGATGAGGTGTTTATGCTCCATGTGGCTGGAGGTATCAAAGCCACCACACAGTCCTACTCATAGAGGTTGCTTCTGTTACCAGGCACAAATCTAGGTGCTGGGTCTGACACAGACACAGAGGGTTTGCTGGAACAGAGCAGAAGAAAACCTGTATATGAGCTGGTTTCTCCCCATACTCCACAAATGAAGAGTTTTTTCCCCCCAGAAAGAAAAATCCACCTCACCTTGAATTTCTAGCCCTGCTTTGGAGACCACATCCCCCGCAAGACCAACCTCTCACCCCAAAACAAAAATCTTGCTGAGGGCAGAGGTAAAACAAAACAGAGCGGGTGAAGCGTCAGGAACCTGCTCTGTAAGGGAACACATTCTCCTGCCAGGTTAGCAGTTTTTCTGTTGCTGACTAATATTTGCTTGGCTGGAAAAATACTTTTATTCATTTAGACTCAGGAAGCAAAAGGGAATCACCACAACACTCCAGAAACTCTGCCAGGCAGGCACAGACATCGCCCTGTGAACAGGCACCGACACCACCCTGTCTGCTGCTGATAAACAGGCAAGAAATGGCCCCAAAAAGACCATGTAATACTGAACCCAGAACAGTGGACAGCCAGAAGGACGAGAGGCGTCCCCAACAGCACTGCCTGCCTCAGGTTTTGGCACATTTGAGTGAGCCCTGAATATGGGCTGGAGGTGGAATCTTTGCTGTGGAAAAAAAGACCTGTATGAAAAAGAAGAAAAGGTGGAAAAAAGCCTCAGTCTGCTCCTTTCAGATTGGAAATGATAAATAAAGCCTTTCTGAACATTTAAACCTCGCTTTTGAGGAGGCCATGGGCCACTACCATCCCTGCTCACCAACTCTCATTCTTCTAACACCAAATCCTTTCATATTAAAACACCAAATTCACCTGGAAACTCAATAAAACCCTTACTTCTTGTTTCCAACCCTAGTAAAATAAGCCTTTCCTGAAAGGACACATTAGAGACCCGGAATGTGCTCCTGAGGAGGACGATTTTGAGGGGGAAAGGAGGGATTGTGAGGGGGNCGCAGGCTGGCGGGCCGGGCCTGACCTGGCTCTCGGCCGCGGGGATGCCGGACTCCAGCTCGCAGAGGGCACGGAAGTTCTGCAGCTCGAAGTCAGCGTCCACCTGCAGAGAGAAGGTAAGCTCACTGCGGTCGCGGCGCAGGCAGAACACGGTGAGCAGCATGGCCGGGCCGCCCCGCCGCCGCCGCCACCGCCACCGGCCCCGCCAACTGCCGCCGCTGCCGTCAAGCGCCGCCGTCGCAAAGCACCGCCCCGCCGGCTCCAGGGTCGACTGTCAATCACTGCGCGTTCAGCCAATCAGAGTGCGCGAAGAGGGAAAGGGGCGGGACCAGCGCCACCCCAACCCTCAGGGTCATTTCCTTGCTCCCCCCACCAAAAACACCCCCTCAGGGCCAATAGTTCCTCCCGAATCAGGATTTTTATGGCTGCTCGCAGCCCCCACCGGCCCCTCGAGGTGGACGTTGGTGTTGAGGGGTGTCCCTGAACCCACCTGTCTGCTTCCGGTGGCTTTACAGGTGCCCCCTGCTCCTCACTGCCTTTGGCAACACTGCAGACTCCTGGGGTGATTTTTTTGGAGTACTGCCTGTTCCTCACCGTCTTTGGAGCAGTGACGCCTGGGGTGATATTTCGGGGTGCCCAAAGCCCCATAGCTTGTCCCAGACTCCCCCGTTTGCTGTTCAGCATCATCAGTGTCTGACTGTTCCCTCAGACTCATTAAGGCTGGAAAGGACCTCCAAGATCATCAACCCTCAATCCAACACCCCATGGCCACCAGACCGTATCACCTTCTGAACCCCTCTAGGGATGGGGACTCTCCCACTGTCCTAAACAGCCAGTTCCACTCTTTAACTGCTCTGTCACTATAGACATTTTTCCTCATTTCCAGCCTGAACCTCCCCCCTGGGGCAACTGGTGGCCATTTCCTCCAGTCCTGGCAGCAGGGATTGGGAAGAAGAGGTCAACTCCAGCCCCTCTACATCCTCCATTTAGGGAGCTGTCCCTGAGCTTCAGATGTTCATGATTTTGAAACACAGCCAAGGATGGCAATTCAAACCCCTCCCCGGGCAGCCTGTGCCAAGGCCTCAGGACCCTTTCCATAAAGAAGTTTCTTTATGGAAAGCTGTAAGAAGTTTCTTTAGGCCAGCCTAAACCTCCCCTGGGGCAGCTTGAGGTTGCTCCCTCTTCTCTCCCTACAGACCTGTGAAAAGAGACCAGCCCCCACCTATCTACAGTGGGGCTTCAGATAGTTATAGAGCACGAGGCAGTCTCCCCTTAGCCTCAGCTCCCTCAGCCTCTCCCTCCAGACCCTTCCCCAGCTCTGTTGCCCTTCTCTGTACCTGCTCCAGCCCCTCAATGTCCTTCTTGTACTGAGGTGCCCAGAACTGACCCCAGCACTTGAGATGAGGCCTCCCCAGTGCCCAGTACAGGGGGGACAATCCCTTTCCTGCTTCTGCTGGCCAGAGCCCACCCCATAGAACACCCCGAGCACAAAGCCTCATGAGGTCAGTGACTTGTTTCGGGGTGAGACAAACGAGATTTTATTTTGGGAAAGAATTCCTCTCCAATTAGGATCATTCCAACGCGGGGTTGGACGGATACAGAGAACCCACTGAGCAAACACCACCAGAATTGTCTTCATTTTGGGTTTGCAGACTTGAGCGACCGATTCCACCTCCCAAACCCATCCCCCCAACACAAAAAATAAAACCAAACCGCCAAATGCAAATCCACAGCTCATCTGGCACCTGACAGTTCTCACCCCAAGGTCCTGAGTGCTGTCTGGCACAGGGAAAAGGGCTCTTCCTCCCACAGGGAGCTCAGTCAGATTTCTCCTTCTCCTTCATGTGCAAGAAGACGATGCTGAACATGAAGAGACCCACCATCATGGAGAAGGCGCCGGCATAGTAGGGATAAGCCGAGGGGATAAAGCGCTCATACTGTGTGTGCTGGAGGGGACGCACTGACACCTGGCAGGGAAGAGAGCAAGCCGGTGGGTCTGGCAGCCCTGTCTCATCCCCTTTGCTTAAGTGCTTGGGGTTCTCCCCTTTCATAGAACCATTACGGTTGGAAGAAACCTCCAAGATCATCCAGTCCAATCATCATCCCAACTCTACCCTGCCCACTAAACCCTGTTCCCCAGGGCCACAGCTACTAGTTTGTTGAATCAGTCTAGGGATGGCGATTCCCCCCATCCCTGGGCAGCCTGTTCCAATACTCTGGGACTACAGCTGAAAGTCTGGTTATAGAATCCTAGAATCATCCAGGTTGGAAAAGACCTTCCAGATCATCAAGTCCAACTATTTACCCTCCAATCACTAACCCAGCTCCCCAAACACCCTAGCTCCCCAGTTTGTTGAATCCCTCCTGGGACAGTGCCTCTACCCACTCCCTGAGCAGCCTGTCCCAAGGCCTCCAGACTCTTTCTGGGAAAAAGTTTTTCCTCAGACCCTCCCCGGCACAACTTGACCACATTTCCTCTGGTCCTATCACTAGTCTCTAGAGAGAAGAGGCCAGCCCCCACCTCACTGCAACCTTCTTTCAGGTAGCTATAAAGAGCAGTGAGGTCTCTCCTCAACCTCCTCTTCTCCAGGCTGAATAGCCTTACCTGTGTGGAGGAGTAGAGGTGGGTGTAGCCCAGGCGGTTATAATCCACTTTGAACTGAAACACGCCGTAGACGTCCGGCAGCTTGAACCTCACGCTGTATTTGCCCCCTAAGATTGAGACGATGGAGATGTTCAGGGTGATGGGAGCCACTAAGAGGTGAAACCAGCCCCTGCCGGCAGCTACCTACCATTTCTCTTCAGGAAGGTCCTCACAAAGGGATCAATGCGGACAAACTCCAGCTGAATATCATCTCCATCAAAGGGGACCCACTTTCCATCAGAGAGCTTTTCGATGACGATGCTGTACTCCTGCAATGAAACCATCACATGGGCAGTCAACGACTAAGGCCTGAAAATGAACCTTGACCCATCCCCTTGTTCAAATTCTCCCAGACTGCTTGTCCACAGCAGCTCCCTCATCACTGCCTGCGTGGCTGGCGGCCTTACCACAAGATCGGTGACTGTGTAAGCGTTGGGAGGTGTGAGCTCACCCACACGGTGGTGGGAGACAGCTCCGACACGCAGCACTCCCTCCTCCTTGAACACCCAGCGTGACAAGGCAATGGCCAGCTCGTAGTTACCAGTCTGTGAGTACCTATGGATGAAGGACAGATGAGAAAGGGAAGCAGCCACGTCAAGAAAATGCACCATGTGACAAAAACACAAGGAATACAAGTGAAAGCAACAAAGCTTGGCTGGAGTTAAAGAAGGGTTCCCCAAAGCCAACGGGAACGTGTCACTGTGTGTTCAGTTCGAGCTTTCTGCTCTTTCCCATAACTGACTACCTGTTGCCTGTTGTTCAGGACTTTCTGCATCAAACCACTCCTCAAATATTCCTGATCTGGGGGTGCTGGGTGACAGCCAGCTGAACAGGAGCCAGCAGGCTGCCCAGGTCAATGGCATCCTGGCCTGGATCATGAACAGTATAACCAGCAGGAGTATGGAGGCGATGGCCCCCCTGTAGTCCGCACTCGTGAGACCACACCAGTTCTGGGTGCTACAGTATCAGGACATTGAGGAGCTGCAGTGGGGCCAGAGAAGGGCAATGAGGCTGGGGAGAGGGCTGGAGAACAGGCCCTGTGGAGAGCGGTTGAGGGAACTGAGGTTATTAGTCTGGAGGAGGCTGAGAGGAGACCTTCTTGCTCTCTACAGCTACCTAAAAGGAGATTATAGTGAGGCTGGTGCTGGTTTCTTCTCCCAAATTACTCATGATAGGACGAGGAGAAATGGCCTACAAGTTGCATCAGGGGAGGTTTGGATTGGATCTTAGGAAGAAGTTCTTTCCTGAGAGAGTGGCTGAGCACTGGAACTGGCTGCCCAGGGAGGTGGTGGAGCCCCCATTTTTAGAGGTGTTTAAAAATCAAGTAGCTAAAGCACTTGAGGCCACAGTCTAGGGATTACGGAGATGTTGGGATGCGGACTGGACTTGATGATCCTCAAAGTCAATTCCAGCCATGATGATTCTATATGGGGAGGCCAACACACCTCTTGGAGCCAGGGGTAGCCTTCTGCACAGCGGAATTGAAGAAGGCGTCGCTGAAGAAATCCAAGGAGCCACTGAACACGACACGGGCATTGTTCCGAGCTTGGAGTCCAGCGATGAGAAGGGTGTTCTTACCGACTGCGTGAGGGTACTGAAAGAGCAACACTGTTAGAGGATTGCTGATCTGATCTGAGGGCGATTAAAGGAGAATTATCTCTGAGGTGGGACAGTGTGACTGTAGCTAGTACAGGCTGCGGTTAAGGAGAAGCAAAGAAGCTCAGAACAATTCTTCAAATATATAGCAGGTAAAAGTAAAACTAGAAGCAACGTAGCCCCCCTGCTGAATGAGGTGGGTACCCTGGAGAGGATGCAGAGAAGGCAGAGATACTCAACACCTTCTTTGCCTCTGTCTGTACTTCTGGGGGCTCTCTTGATATCAAGCCCCAGACTGCAGAGACTCCAGAGGAAGTTGAGGCAAGAGAGGAGCTGCCTTGGTTGATGAGGACTGGGTTAGGGATAAGTTGATCAAACTGGATGTGCACAAATCCATGGGCCCAGACGGGATGCACCCGCGTGTGCTGAGGGAGATGGCGGAAGTCATTGCTAGGCCACTCTCCATCATCTTTGCTAGGTCCTGGGGAACAGGAGAGGTGCCTAGGGACTGGAAAATAGCAAATGTGACCCCAATCTTTAAAAAGGGAAAGAAGGAAGACCCGGGTAACTACAGACCGGTCAGCCTCACCTCCATCCCAGGAAAGGTGATGGAACAATTTGTACTAGAGGCTGTTTCCGGGCACATCAAGGACAGGAGGGTCATTAGGGACAGCCAGCATGGCTTCACAAAAGGAAAGTCATGCTTGACCAACCTGATAGCCTTTTATGAGGGTATAACGAGGTGGATGGATGATGGCAGAGCCGTGGATGTGATCTATCTTGACTTAAGAAAGGCGTTTGACACGGTCTCTCACAGCATCCTTGAAGCCAAACTGAGGCAGTAGTGATTCTATGATTCTATGAATCAGTAACAGGTTTCATGGTTTCTGCACTCTTCAAATGAATTCCATCAGGAGAAAGGCCAAGCTCTAACAGAGTTTCTCCCAAAGCATTTCCCCATATGGCATGTTTTCCCCCCCCAGGGCAATGTCTACAGCCAGATGTGTCAGCCTGACCCCTTCACAGAATCATTTAGGTTGGAAAAGACCTTTAAGATCATCAGGTCCAACCATTAACCCAACTGTCCCAACCCACCTCTAAACCCTGTCCCTAAACTTCAGGTCACAACTGTGAAACATGGCCAAGGATGGGGACTCAATCACCTCCCTGGGCAGCTTGTTCCAAGGTCTGAGGACTCTTTCCAGGAAGAACGTTCTCCTCAAGGCCAGCCTAACCCTCCCCTGGGGCAGCTTGAGGCTGGTCCCTCTTGAACTATGTCTACTGAGCTGTGAGACCAGCCCTCTCCTCTACAGCAGTCCTTCAGGGAGCTGTAGAGGGTGAGGTCTCCCCTTAGCCTCCTCTTCCTCAGACCAACCAGCTCCAGCTCCCTCAGCCTCTCCCCATCAGCCCTGTCCTCCAGACCTTTTCCCAGCTCCGCTGCTCCAGCCTCTCAATGTCCTTCTTGTACTGAGGTGCCCAGAATTGACCCCAGCACTCCAGGATGAGGCCTCACCAGTGCCCAGTACAGAAGACGATCTCTTTCCATGCTCCTGCTAGCCACACTGGTGCTGATCCAATCCACGATGCTGTTGGCCTTCTTGGCCACCTGGGCACTCACGGCCCATATTTAATCGACTCTCAACCACTGAGACTCATACAACTGGCCTCATCTCACCAATTCAGCCTGTCCTGATCCCTCTGCAGGGCCTCTCTATCCTCAAGCAGATCAACACATCCACCCAGCTTGCTGTCACCTGCAATCTGACAGAGTGCACTCAATCCCCTCATCCAGATCATCAATAAAGATATGAAAGAGAAGCCCTGGGGACACCCCTTGTGACTGGTTGCCAGCTGGATTTAAACCGCAGTGAGGAGATTAAACACCTGAGGATTTTTTTCCAAGTTGCTGAAATGGAAGGGATTTAATCACAGGAGAACAGTCAAAGAGGATAAAAAGTAATAGCACACAGCACATACCTGAGTTATGGGCTTATCTGGGAAGAAAGAGTAGGAGGTGGAAGAGCCTGTCAGGATATCCAGCACCAGTGGGTTGTCAGGGTCAGCCACCATCCTGGTGGGGAGAGGCAGGGTGAGCAGCACCAATACATTCAGACAAACTTGCAGCCACACCAAGCTCCTTCCCCCAGGGATGTGGCAAGACCTCACCAAGAAATGAAACATTTTCTCAAGTTACAAAGTCAAGTTTCTTGTTTACGGTAAGGAACATCCCAAAGCTGTTTGATTTTATTATTATCTGAAATGATGGGAACAGTTGTGGCCAGTAACACCACACTTACCTTGCAGCCAACACCAGTATCCTCACTCTGCCTCCACTAGTGACAGCCACCTCCCCTCCATGTGGGATCACGAGTCACTTACCCAACTCCTCGGAAAAGGATGGGGTTCAGCACTGCTTTGCCCACGATGGTGGGTGCCTTCAGGAGGTTCTCAGCATCCGCCACGATGAGTGTGTGCTGGGAGGAGCAAGAGAGAATGGCGTGATGACTGCCTGTCCGGGCTGGTGCTCGCCAGCTTCTAAGGGCAAACAGCAGCTTCTCTCATTAATTCAAACTTAACTTTGTGCTTTTATGGGAAGACAATTAAAATTGAGCAGCTGTTGGATGATGACACTAAATTGTGTGGTGGAACAAACACACTGGAGGGAAGGGAGGCCATCCTGAGGGACCCTGGCAGGCTCGAGAATTTGGCTGTGCAAACTGCACGGAGTTCAACAAGGGCAGGGTTCTGCCCCCGGGTGGAGGCAATTCCATGTATGAATCCAAATTGGGAGAAGAAAGGATTGAGGAAATCCCTGAGAAGTTCTTGGGGGTGGTGGTGGAACAGAAGCTGAACAGGATCCATCATTGTGCATGTGCAGCCCAGAATGTGAGGGGTTGGAAGAGGCCTCTAGAGATCATCCAGTCCAAACCCCCTGCCACAGAGCAGACACGTAAGAGGGATCCCACATGTCAGGTCACACAGGAACATCCAGGGAGGTTGAAACGTCTCCAGAGCAGGAGACTCCATAACCTCTCTTCGCAGTCTGGGCCAGAGCTCTGTCACCCTCACAGGGAAAAAGGTGTCCCTTCTGTTTCCACAGAACCTTCTCTGCTCCAGTCTGTCTCTGCTGCCCTTTGCCCTACAACTGGACACCCCTGAGCAGAGCCTGGCTCCATCCTCCTGACACACGCTCTTCCCATATTTATCAACATTCACGAGGTCACCACTCAGTTGGAGAGACACAGCTCCCTCAGCTTTTCCTACTCAGGAAGAGACTCTACTCCCTTCATCGTACTTGTGGCTCTGAGCTGGGCTCTTTTCAGCAGTTCCCTGTCCTTCTGGAACTGAGAGGCCCAGAACTGGACACAACATTCCAGATGTGGGCTCACCAGGGCAAAGCAGAGGTGGAAAACTTCTTCCCACCTACTAACCACCCCCCTTCCAATCCACCCCAGGATGCCACTGGCCTTCTTGGCCACAATTCCCTCCTGCTCACCCAGCAGGGACTCAAACCCACCAGTAATTGTGGTGGGACTGCCACAGATACAGTGGCAGTTTGAAAAATCAAATTGGGAAGACTGAGAAAGGTGGATTTGAGGGCAGAGAGCCCAAATGTGCAGAGATCTGCAGTGTTGTTGAGCTGAACTTCTAATGCTTTACTCTCTAACAACATGTGTTTACCTGGCCAGGGTCGGATATATCGTAGTTGTGGTGGTCGATGACAGCTGTCCTTTCCTCATCAAACTCAATCCCACATTCACTGCCCAGCTCTCGCAATGGGTCGCCTGGAAGAACAAAGATATGATGCCAATCTCTGCACTCAAAAGATACATTCAGCTCAGAGTCACACTACAAGGCAAACCCCAAGGAGCAATACAACCACCTCTGGCCAAATTCTCCCTCATAATCCCAACAACAGCTATTTATCTCCTATCTCCTTACAGCACAACCCTTGAGGTTCACAGGAAACTCTTTATTCTCACTAGTTCTGCTGCAGGAACTGCAAGATGGGTGAATAAATTCTTCGCTCATTGCAGAGCGTAAGCAGCACCGGTGCCTGTTACCACAGTGACTGAAACTTATACGGTTTAGGGGTAATTGTGGCAGAGCAGGGTTAATGGTTGGACTTGATCTTTTCCAACTCGAATGATTCCATTCTTTGATTCAAAACACACTGATCTGCTCTACAGAGTGTCTGAATGTACCGATGTCTGAGCTGGCAGCAACAAGGACACTGCCACCGCCATCAATGAAAGCAGTGATGGTCTCTACGTTGATGTTTCCTCCAAAATCTGAAAGCAAAAAAAAAAAATAAATATCATGACTAATAACACCAAGACAGAATTCAAGCAGGTGAAAATACCACATCAGTTTTCTGCTGGCTGACAGAATCACTGCTAAAGGCCTGGAGACATCTGCTGTTTGCTACTAAAGACGCAAAGGGTAACAGCTAAAGCGCAAGATTTAAGATTTCATTCAAATTCACAAAAAACACAACTCCAGACATCATACTTCAAAGGCCTTCATGAGTTCCCCTGCTGTATTTACCTTCTATGGATGGTGAGAAGATGATCAGGTTGTCATACAGAAACTCTCCATATTTTATTAGTGATAAACCAGCATCATCTGCTGTCCGGAAAGTGAGATCGAAGCCCCTCTCTGCAGCCACAAGAAAAAAACGTAAGATTTGCACTTGACAAAACCAACCTGTGCAGCAGCAAAGTGGCATCAAGATCTGGTATTTTATTTCCACCATAAACAGATGTTCTGAAGTGCCCTTAGAAAGCCCCATCAGCTGGAGGCCAATACTGTGAGGAAAAAGCCCCAGTCTCCTCCCTCAGCCTGGTCAGGGTACCTTAAACATCCCACTCAACCCCAGGGAATCTCAATCTCCTCCCTCTGTCTAACAAGGGACTACAACCATTTCACTCATCCTGGTCACCCCAAACATCCGCCTCAGCCCCAGTCTCCTCACCCAGCTGGAGCAGAGAAGCCCAAATGCAGCCCTCAGCCCCAAACTCCTTCCCCCGATCACTCTCCTCAGACCCAGTCTCTTCCCTCAACCTGACCAGGACAGACCAAACAGCTACCCCCCACCCTGAAGAAACCCCAATTGCACATCTCAGTCTGGCATGGAGACCCCAAACACCTTCTGCATCCCCACGTTCTTCCCTCAGCCCAGACAGGGGACCCCAGACAACCTCTCAGACTCCTTTCTCTTCCTGATCAGGGAACCCAAATCAGCCCCTCTCTCCTCCTGATCAGGCAACTCCCAACACCCCCTCAGACCTACTCTAGTCCTGACTAAGGGGCCCCAAACGCTCCTTCTTCCTGGTCAGGGTATCCCAAATAGACTCTCGCCCTGAACAGGAGACCCCAACCCCCCCATTATCCTGACAATGGGACTCCAAATTCCCCTTCTCACCCTGATCACGGTACCCCAAGCCCGCCTGTACCCTGACCATGGGACTCCAGCCCCCGCCATCAGCTTGACAAAGAGACCCCAAATGCCCTCTTCACTCTGACCAGCCGACTCAACCTCCATCTCCCCCTGACCCTGAACAGACGACCCCAAACAGATTTCCACGCTCACTAGGGAACCCCAACCCGCCCCCATCACCCTGACCAGGGATCCCCAGGCGCTCTCCCTGTGTTCCCGGGCCGTACCCGCCAGGCTGCGAAAGAAGAGCGAGTGCGTGTCCCGCAGGTTCCCGTTCTCCAGCAGCACCAAGGTGCGGGGCCCCCCCTCAGCGGCCGCCGCCACCACGAGCACCCACAGGCCCAGACCCAAGACCGCCGCCATCTTGCCCGCCCGGCGCCGCGGTGCCCCGGAAGGAGTCGTGCACCCGCACCCAATCAGCGCCCGGCGCCTTATCCGAGTTTGTCCAATCAACAGCAGACAGCTCCGCGCCGCTGGCCAATCAGAGGCTGCGTGCGCGGCAGTAGGCGGGATCTCAGAGAGGGGCTCCAGCCTGGGTGGGGTTAGGCGGTGGGTCATGGAGGGCGGCTGGAGCTGGAGGGGGCGGTAGGGGCAACTGTAGAGGGCCGGTCATAGGGGTCGGCGATAGGGGCAGCAGTAGGGGGCAGCCGTGGCCTTACCTTGGTGTCAGAGGGAGCGGAACCTATGGGGATGGGCACGAAGTCTCTGGCAGTGATCCTGATGAGGAAATAGGGTGCCCCAGCAGTAAGTCTGCAGGTGGCACCAGGTTGGGTGGGAGTGTTGGTCTGTTGGAGGGCAGGGAGGCTGCAGAGAGACCCAGATTGGCAGGGTCGATGGGCTGAGGTCACTACTCTGCTTCAACCGGATCAAGGTCTGGGTCCTGCACTGGGGCCACAAGAACCCCCTGCAGGGCTACAAGCTGGGGGAAGGGGCTGGAGAGCTATCTGGCAGGAAATGATCTGGGGGGTGCTGGCTACTAAATGTGGGTCAGTGAGTGCCCAGCAGGGCAAGAAGGCCAAGAGCATCCTGGCTTGGATCAGCACCAGTGTGGCCAGCAGGAGCAGGGAAGGGATTGTTCCCCTGCAGTGGGCACTGAGGAGGCCTCGTCTCGAGTACTGGGGTCAGTTCTGGGCACCTCAATCCAAGAAAGACGTGGAGGGACTGGAGCAGGTGCAGAGAAGGACAACATAGCTGGGGAAGGGCCTGAAAGATTCTTTGAATCTAGCCGGTATCTCCCTCTAAAGTGTAAAACTGTCACTCATCCTGTTGCAACTGGCCCTGCTGAAATAGAGCCCCGCTTAAGGGTCTGAAGGCTTCAATAAGGTCTCTCTGGAGCCTTCTTCAGGGGAGCACGGCCCGTGTGTCTGAGGGCATTTTGCAGAGCTCTCTGTCCTCTGACACACAGAGAGACCCAGTCACAGCCAAGCAAGTGACCTTCCACTGACCAGACACAGGCACGGTGCTTGTCTTGCCCGAGAAACAAGAGCAGGAGGCTTGCAGGCTGGAAAAAGCCAAGTTGCAAATAAAAACCCCTCAAAGGTACTTAAAGTTTCAGTAGTCCTTGTTCACTCATCACACAAGTGGAGAAGATCTAGCTGTAGGAACCACAAAAGAGGAGTCTGACCAGAGAGCGAGAAGACTCCCCATGCTCCTCAGAGGTCCTCTGCTCCCTCCCAAGGGAGAAGGGAGCATAGTCTCTTCCTGTGGGGAACTGCTGTCATCCCCGCTGTGGCCCTCTGTGCCAGCTAAGATCTTCTCCATTCCCCTCCAGACACAGACACCCTCCAAGCTGATTGCCTGTTTTTGAGGAGCTCTCTCCTTCCTCCTCTGAGCACTGAAAAGTCCTTAGTTTCTTCTCAAGCAGTGTGATTCACCCTGTGTCCTCCCAGATCTCTTCCATTCCCAGGCTAGATCCTTTCTCTCCTCCACAGCCCACCCTCTGCTCCTCTCAGCGTGCTCAGACCTCCTCTACACCCCTAGTCTGTACAGTCTGATCCCTTCCAGTCCCACTTCCCCAAACAAGTCTGCTCTTCCCACTGCTAACAGCCAGGCAGCAGGACTGCCCTTGATGGTGACAGTGGGCCCGTGAGCCCATGGCATTGCCCCAGCCCATCAGGACTTGGCTCTTGTCTCCTTGGGCTCCTCATGCTGCTACTGGAACATCCCAGCAAGGTCAATGTGGTTCCTCTTCCCTGAGCTCCAGCATTCCTGGGGTGCTCTGTTTCCATCCTGCATCGTGTCTTATACTCCAGCTTCCCCCCGTGACACCTCAGGGACTGGAGGGTGCAAGAGTTGCAAGTGCAAGGGACAGTCCAAGCTGCAGAGGCTTTATGTGCTGGAGGCCACTTCAGCAGAGCCCAGAACATCAGCCTCACACGTAGATTACATACACTGGGCTGTATCCACACAGCCCTTTCTATTGCCAGAAACCCCACGCAGGGGAGTAACGGTCCTCTATTGTGCTGAGGAGCTGTGGGACATCATCAGGGTCTCCTCAAAACACACCCACATCTTGTACTGTGTCCAACACGACAGTCCATGCTGTGACGACCCATTCCTACGGTGGCCCTTCGCTGACCAAGGGCCCACGCGGTGCCTCTCCTTTGGCCTTTGGCTTGTCTGAGCAGAAGGGCTTCCTGGCTCCAGGCTGCAGAACAGAGAGACACTGACCACCACGCTGGCCCATGAGAGCTCAGCAGAGCCTTCACATTGCCCTTGGGGTGTGCGTGACCTTCCCTGCTCCCTAGGACGTGGGCCAAACCCATATCTGCCCTGCACTGCCCTCCAGCTTGGGCAGCAGGGATGCTGCCACCAGCCAAGCAGCAGGGCCCCAGGATGGCAGGAGAAATCCCAGGACAGACAGAGCTGGCTCCCATGCCTTCCTCAACCATCAGCTTGAAGCACCTTGCTTGGACATATAGGTGCCTGCTGACCACCGTGACCTGTCCTTGAGTACTCAGGCACAGGGGTGTCTGGTCCCTAGGGCTCCATGCATCCTCATGGGTCTCACTCACCTGCTCCCCCCTTCTCACCTTGTGCAGTTTGGTCGCTCGCTGCAGCCTCTTCTCCTGGGCCAGCTGGAGCTGTGTCCTCTCCAGAGCCTCTCTCAGCAGAACATTCTCCTCTGCTTTCCTAGAGGCTTCATCTTCTAGTCTGGACATCTCCTCCTGGCACCTCTGCAGGGACGTTTGGTTCTGCCTGTGTACGATGGGGAGGAGGTGGGTGCTATCTGTCTCCTGCACTAACCCCCTGAACCCTGGCAGCAGCAGCTTTTGAGCAAAACCACATTGCTTTTGTGTCCCTCCTACAGCCCCCCACACCATGGGGTGACATTGAGGGGCAGCCAATACGTGTGGGCTTGCACGTGAAAAACCTCCCTTCACCCCACCTCTGCTGAGACGCAGGTGCTGCCTCTGCAAGGCTTCCCCCCACCCATCACAGAGTCTCTGAGTTACTGAGGCTGGAGAAGACCTCTGAGACGAGCAACTTCAGCCTGTGGCTGGAATCACTCCCAATCAGTGCAGCTCGGGCTGGTTGCTGGCTCTGTCGGGGCTTGGAGGTCCTTTGGAAACTGCAGCACAGTCACACCAGCCCTTTCCACGTCACTTTTCTGCTGCCGTGGGCAGAGTGACTCCTGCACCATGAATCCGTGGGTTCCTCCCTGCTCCCTGACGCAGGGCTTTGGTCTGGATCACCAGCATCTCTCCAGCAGCTCCCACACCTGCTTTCTCCTGCTGACACTGTCCCTGCACTCCAGCCAATGCCACTCTGTCCCAGGGTCTGACCACCCCAACTCTGATGCTCCTTAGCCACGCAGAGCCCTGAAACCTCATTTCAGAGAGCTGAGAAGACATGACCTGGTTTCTCCTAATGCTTTGGTTACCATGACCACAGCCTGGCAGGGGGCTACTCTCCTTTTTGTCCTGAGCTCCCCAGTGATTTGGCCTCCTTTGGACTCCCATCCTGGAACATCCACGTTGCTACCTGAGCTGCTCCATGCTGGCCTCAGAATCCTTCAGCACTTCTTCTTTTCTCTCCAGGCAACTCTTGAGGTTCCTGATCTTATCGTAGAGCAGCTGCAAGGCTCTCTGTCTCCGCAGCCCCACATTTCCCCTCTCCTCCTGAGGCAGGTGTTGCAGAGGCTGCATTCCGGACAGCTCCTTCACCTCCAGCAGGATCCCCAGGGCACCAATTACATCAAGATACTGGGGGAAGAGCAGGCAGTGAGTTATTTACTGGGTTTGGCATCACCTGCCACATAACATCACAGTGCTCAGCTGTCTGCTCCCATTCTGGGAACTCTAGTGGATGAAAAGCTGCCCATGGACCACCAGTGTGCAGCTGCAGCCCAAGAGGCCAACCTCATGCTGGGCTGCATCAGGTGTGTGGCCATTAGACTGAGAGAGGGGATTCTGCCCCTGTGCTCTACCATGGTGAGACCTCATCTGGGGTCCTGCGGCCACTTCTGGAGCCCCCAGTACCAGAAGGACCTGGAGCTGGTGGAGCTAGTCCAGAGGAGGCCATGGAAGTGCTCAGAGGGCTGGAGCCCCTCTGCTCTGGGGACAGGCTGAGGGAGTTGGGGCTGTTCAGCCTGAAGAGGAGAAGACTCTGGGGGGACCTTCTAGTGACTTTCCAACCCCTGAAAGGGGCTGTCAGAAGGCTACAGAAGACTGTTCCCAAGGGCAGGGAACAATAGGGTGAGGGGTGATGGTTTGAAGCTGGAAAAGAGCAGACTGAGGCTGGACAGGAGGAAAAAGTTGAATCTGAGGGTGGGAGATCTCTGGAACAGGCTGCCCAGAGAGGTGCTGGAGGCCCCATCCCTGGAGCCGTTCAAGGTCAGGCTGGATGTGGCTCTGGGCAACCTGGTCTGGTGAACAATGGCCCTGCTTGTTGGACTGGACATCCCTTGGAGGTCCCTTCCAACCCTGTTGGAGCGAGTCCAGAGGAGGCCATGGAAATGCTCAGAGGGCATGTGACTCTGTGATTGGTCTCTGCTGAGCAGATGGAGCTGTGGCAAGGAACCTGCTGCACCCTTTCATTTCCTTTGTGCCACCTCCACACTGCTTTCCCTGGCTGAGCTTTGCCCGGCCGTTCATCCCTGCTTTGGAGAACCTCAAGGAGGTGACCAGTGGCACTGGAGCACACCCGAGCTCCAGCCCAGCTTCAGGTGTCCTCACCAGCACTACCAGTCCTTGACTACCAGCTTTGGCTGCCCAGGGAAAGACTTGAGGTGGGAAAGGGAGAAGGACGTGCCCGATTGCATGTTGTGGGGTTCCATGGCATCCCATTGGACCCCAGCACAGCCTGGGCTCTGCAACGCACAGCTCCTCCTCAGAGCCCATTCTGATGGAGCCCTAATGCCAATCCCTTGCTTCTGAAATGCATTTGAGAACCATCTGCCATCAAGGAGTGCCAGGGGCCATATCAACGTGCCCACTGCTGCTGTACCATCATCTCACTGGTGTCTGTCACTTCAGCCATCCCGGAGTTCGCTGCCCCTTTGGTGGTCCCGTGCAAGTCCCAATTAGAAACGTAGCCAGGAACCTGCATGAACAGAGAAAGGCCACCAGAGCCCACAGACCTCCTGGCTTTGCGTTGAGCTGCCTTGAACCTCCCTTCCACCCTTGGGGAAAACCAACCTGTCCACCCCGCTCAGCCTGCAGCATCCTGCAGGATGGGGAAGGTGCTTGCTCCTGGCAGGAGCCACGACCCTCCCTGCAGGCTCTGTCTTCCATCAGGCCGCACCCTGCACACTGCTGGATTTTACCTCTCTCCCTCTCCACCACAGCTGCTGCTTCAGCATCTCTGAAGCCTTATTCTCCCAACCCCAGGAAGTCCTTTTCCAGCAAAACCACAGGCACCACAGACCACAAACTGCCATCTTACCTTGCCAGTAGGTTGTGGATCAGACCTGAGTGCAGGTTCCTCCTCAAGATGTGTTTTCTGGACTGTTAAGTCTTTTGGCAGCACCACCAGTGGCTCCAAACCCTTTGTCATGGCAGCTAGAGGGACACAAACCCCACAGAGCCCTTCCACCCTCTGCGTGATGTGCCGTGGCTTCACAGCTCAGGACGCTCCAGGGTCTCCACTTCTTGACACTGTGAGCAAAGCCCCACCAGCTGTCCCTGCCAACATCACTCTCCAAGGCTTGGGTGCTGCTTTCTCTACCTCAGTTGGATGCAAACCTACCTCACTTGAGTCCAAACCTGTTGCTCAGGGGCAGCTCAGAGATGGCGGCTCAAACTGGTCCTCAATCAGTACCTTGTAACATAGATGGTTCTGCTTTCCCATCCTGCTGTCCCTCCAGCCAAGGATGATGGAGAAGGCCAAAAGAGAATGAGCAAGAGCAGCAGAAGGTTCTCGCAGCACTTGCAAGACTTTCATGGAGCGGGAGGCATTGGACATGATTTCTGGAGATCTAGTTCAACCCCCAACACTGCAAACCCCCAGTACTGGGTTCCTGTAGGTGACAGCTGCTATCTCTTCACAGAATCACAGAGCATTAGGGATTGGAAGGGACCTCGAAAGATCAGCCAGTCCAATCAGGATTCCCTAGATCCAGTCACACAAGAACATGGCCAGGAAGGTTTGAAACGTCTCCAGAGAAGGAGACTCCACCACCACCCTGGGCAGCCCCTTTCAGTGCTCTGGAACTGGGAAAGAGTTCCTTCTCATACTGATATGGAACCTCCTCTCTTCCAGCTGACACCCGCTGCACCTTTTCCCATCACTGGGTGCCCCTGAGCAGAGCCTGGCTCCATCCTCCTGACACCCACCCTTTCCATATTGATCAACATTCATGGGGTCACCCCTCAGGCTCCTCTTTTCCCAGGTCACGAGACCCAGCTCCCTCAGCAGGGAGATGCTTCCCTTCCTTCATCATCCCTGTGGCTCTGCACTGGGCTCTCTCCAGCAGCTCCATGTCCTTCTGGAACCGAGGGGCCCATAACTGGACACATTACAGAGCAGCACCCAGGCGCTGGAGCTATGGGTGCTCCTGCTCACTTCTGGCTTTGATTCCTGGGCATTATGGGCTCCACCAGCCCAGAGCATGGGATCTGCTAAAGGTAGACAGACCCGTCATCTCTCTTTCTAGGCACAGACTTACCAGAGCACTGCCTCTTCTCCAGCACCTTGACTCTCTCCCGGAGCTCGGCCAAGCCTTCTTTTTGACGCTGGATTGTTTCCTCATGCCTGAGCCCTCGGCATTTCACACCGAGCTCAGCCAAGTCCAGCACTGGCTCCTAGAAGAAGCAGCCCAGGTGGTTCTTGTCCAGACTGCCTCTGGCTGACCATGAGCCAGGCTTAAACCTGGCTTAAACCCAGCCCTGGCTGAAAGATACTGACCACTTGGCATGGGTCAAGGGCAAAGGCCATGGAACATCTCAACCTACCTCCTTCTCCACGTATTTGTGGGGCAACAGAGCAGCATCAGAGACCCTGCCACGGTCTGCTGTGCCAGCTGCACCCCAGAGAGGACATAAACCTTCCCTGAAGGGAGGCCGCAGCAAGGTGGGGGCTGGCCTCTTCTCCTTGGGGACTACTGATAGGACCAGAGGAAATGGGATCAGGCTGTGCCAGGGGAGGGTCAGGTTGGATCCAAGGAAAAGCTTCTTCCCAGCAAGAGTGGGGAGCCCTTGGAACAGGCTGCCCAGGAAGGGGGTGGAGGCAGCGTCCCTGGAGTGGTTGAACAACCGGGCAGCCGGGGTGCTTGAGGAGCTGGGGTAGGGGTTGGGGGTTGTAGGGTGGACGGTTGGAACTGGTGATCCTGAGAGTCTCTTCTAACCTCGATGATGCGATGACTCTATGATCCTCACACAACTGACGGCTGCAGACTGCCTGCTTGGTTCTGGCCACCATCACACCCCAGCAATGCCCAGCAAGATGCTGTTTGCTCCCAAACTGCAGCGGTGGCTAAGCTGCACCACCAGTGCTTTGAGCTGCTTGAGGAACAAGATGGGCAACATCTCCTGCTCATCATCTGGCTGTGAGCCACCTCTTGGCCAACACACATGCAGTCCTCCCCACTGGCACTGTCACCGCGTGGGGACACTGTGTGCGATGTCTACAGCCCCTCCATCTGCTGCTGCAGAGCCTTTGAGGTTGACCTGCTTCTAGCACCAGGGAAACCAAAAGGCTTTTCAGCAGAGGAGGGAAAAGAAGAACCTTTATTCTCACCCTGTGCAGGCACAAACAGCAGCTCATGACCAGCAGCAAGAGCAAGCCAGCTCCTGGCCACACAGTGGCCAGAGGTCCTGCCCTCCTGCCTCTAGCCAGCAGTGAGCAGATGTGAGGCTTGGCTGGGCATTGCCATGATGCTGAGGAAGACCCTGTGTGATCAATACCCTCAGCAGACCCAGACCTCTGTGTGGACTTACCCTCTCCAAGGCTTCACTTGCCTGCACCGGTGTCCCGGGGGCACCCTCCAGCTTTTCCACTGGTTCTGGGGAAGCATCTGCCAGCACCTGGCAGCGGGCTTGGGACTGCCTGTTCCAAGAGGGGAGACCCATATGGGGCACCATGGTGGATGAAGGTCGCCCAAACATCACCCCGTGGTGTGGGTCAGATACTGATCAGAGCCTGGACTGGACTGCCCAGGGCAGTGGTGGAGTCCCCATCCATCCCTGGAGGTGCTGAAGGGCAGCCTGGCTGCGGCTCTCAGTGCCCTGGGGTCTGGCCTGTGGGGTGATGTGAGGTCCTGGCCTGGGCTGGATGAGCTCAGAGGGCTGCTCCAGCCTCAATCATTCCGTGATTCGCTTAGTTACGATGCACTTAGTCACCCATTCAGGAGCATGAACCCCACCAACACCCATCTCTGTTCACAGGGCTCTTCCATAGAGGCACCAAATCTGAGCTTGGCTCTGAGGACCTCAGCTCCCCAGGAGAGACCAAAGTGCCACCAGCTGCTGGGAATCGACAGAGCTTTTGTACCTCAGCTCCTCAGCCGCTGCTTTCAGGGCTTGGTCCTTCTCTTCCACAAGACTGGACATCTGAGACAGCTTCTCTTGGAGCAGCTTCAGCTCCTGCTTCTGGCGTTTCAGCTGGCTCAGAGTCTGCTCCCGCTCTACCTTCTGCTCCTCACTCAGCTCCCCTAGGCACAAGATGGCTTTGTGGGCATCTGGCCATCTCGCCAGCCAACGCTGGGGGATCTTGTTTGTGGCCACTCACCCAAGCGCTGTCATAAAGCCTCCCCTCAGAGCAGGACCCTGCTCAATGAGGAACCCCGGAAGAGGCTCTCCCAGTCCATTGGCTTAGGATCCCTTAGGCTCAGAGGAGCTCAGCTAGTTACCCTCCCTCACTACAGAGTGCTTTGGGTTGGAAGGGACCTTTTGAGGTCACCCAGTCCAGTGAGTAGGGGCACCTTCCATGAGATCAGGTTGCTCAGAGCCCAGTCTAACCTGTCTTGGGATGTTTCTGGACCTGGAATGGGGCTTCTACCACCTATCTGGGCAAGTGTTCACCTACTCAAAGGGAAGGGACCACCTGCTTTGTCCCAAGTGGAGCAAAATCACTACTTGAGGACAGCGACACCCCACCAGCCCCTACTGTTTTTACCAGTAGGGAGAAGGATGGGAAGACGAAATCTACACAGAAAGCTTCACCCACCTCTCAGGTCTGACATTCTGGCTCTAGTTTCGTCAAGCTCTTTGGTGAGTCGGTCGATGATGTCCTCCTTGGACTGGAGCATGCTCTGCATCACTGCCAACTCCTCCTGGAACCTCCTGAGAAGTGCAGATCATAGAATCATAGACCCAGCTCCCTCAGTCTCTCCTCATAAGGGCGGTGCTCCACTTCCTTCATCATCCTCGTTGCTCTACGCTGGACTCCCTCCAGCAGCTCCACATCCCACTTGAACTGAGGACACAGGTCGTTGGGAAGGCTCATCCCATGGAGCCTTCCTGAGCTTCATCCCCTGATTCGTACATCCATGATGGTTTTTTTAGCTCCCCTGTGGCGCCAGGACTTGCCAGGTCACTCTCTCTTACCTGGAGCCATCCGGACGGTGCAGCAAACCACTCACACACTGACGGGCACCTGGACACCCTGTGCCCTTCAGATGGCCTCAGCCTTTACTTTTTTCACCGCTGTGACCAAAAAACCCACCTCAGGACGAGCTGCAGTCAGCTCCTTGCTCTTTCTTAGGCTATGCTAGAGAAAAACACTCCTCTCCAAAAGCCCTGCTGAACCAGCCCTGCACCAGCGAGTGCTGCTCACCTCAGACAGCAATGCGGCTGCACAGCAGGAGAAACCTCCAGAGAAGATCCTGATGTCAGCTTGTGGGCTTCACTCTGAAGTCCTACAGGGCACAGGAACAGGCTGATGTCTTTGTTGTAACGCAGACACTGACCTGCCTTCTTCTGCCATGATGGAATCACAGCATCACAGAGCATTAGGAATTGGAAGGGACCTCAAAACATCCAGCCCAATCCCCCTGACACAGCTGGGTCCCCTAGATACAGTCACACAGGAAGAGTCCAGGTGGGTTTGAAACATCTCCAGAGAAGGAGCCTCCACAGTCCCCATGGGCAGCCCCCTCTGGCACTCTCGCTGAGAAGAAGGTCCTTCTCACATTGATGTGGAACCTCCTCTGGTCCAGCTCACATCCGCTGCCCCTTGTTCCATCACTGGGTGCCCCTGAGCAGAGCCTGGCTCCGTCCTCCTGACACCCACCCTTTCCATATTGATCAACGTTCATGAGGTCACCTCTCAGGCTCCTTTTCTCCAAGCTCACAAGCCCCAGCTCCCTCAGCCTTTTCTCTGCAGGGAGATGCTCCCCTCCCTTAATCCTTTCTTTATGGAGATGCTTGAAGACCAAGAACCTCTTTTGGGGGAAATTTGTGTATCTTTGGGTCCAGTTCCCAGTGCTTAGACAGCTCCTTATGCCCTTCCGTGCTCAGGATCTCATCTACCCGGGTGCAGCCCAAAGTGCTCCAGTGCCTCCTCTGTTTGGAGGGTACTGAGGTCTTCTCCAGCGGGAAAGCTCTGTCCATAACCATGGTGCAGCATCGACACAGAAAGGTAACGCACCTCCCTGTGACACAACCTCTTCAGGGCAGACCTGAAACCACCTCACACAACCCTTTCCACAGTGGCCGGTGCCCTACTCCATCCCTTTACAAACTTCACGTTACCTGAGGTAGTTCCCAGAACAGACTCAGCCCAACAACCCTTGGCTACCTTCCATTTTTGCCACTAGTGCTGCATTTTCCTCCTCCAGTGTCTTCTGCTGCTGTTTGGCCACCAACAAGCTGTCCTCTAATGCCACGATGGTCAGGGCATGCTGCTTGCTTTGCTCCTTGTATTCGACTAGTTCTTCCTGCAGCTTCTGTTTCTGTGCCTCGGTCTCCTCCTGCCTGGTCCTGAGCCACTCATCTCGTGTGAGCACCTGCTGCTGTAGCACTAGCTAGGACACAAGACAGGTGATCTCCTTTGGGACGCTGTACCCTTTGGGATCCCTAACACCCTTTGGGATCCCTAGCCACCCTTTGTGATCCCTAACCACCCTTTTGGATCACTAGCCACCCTTTGGGATCCCTTCCTGCTGGAGTGGGAAGGATCTCCGGGAAGGGGGGGGGGGCTGCAGTGCCCCGGCTGCTCCATCAGCAGGGATGGGAGAAGTCTTCAGTCTTCCTCACTGAAACGCCATCTGCTCCCCGTCCTCCGCCTGCACCCAAGGGTTACAGACCCACCTCTCGCGCTACAGCTTCCTCCAGCCTGCGTGAAGCTTCCTGCAGTTTGCAGTCTGTCTCCTCTAGCTCCTTTGACCTCCTTGCTATCACCTACGCAAGGAAACGAGCAGGCGTGGAGAAGGGAACGAGACTGCAGGAACCCACCTTTCATAGAATCACAGAATCATTCAGGTTGGAGAAGACCCCTGGGATCAGCAGGTCCAACCATCAACCCTACTCTACCAGGTCACCCCTAAACCAGATCCCCCAGCACCACATCTAAGTGATTTTTAAACACATCCAGGGATGGGGACGCAACCACCACCCTTTTCCACCTTGGTGTGGATCTGTGTGGGAGGAAACCCCTGCAGAGTCCTTTGATGACCACTGAGCAAAGTCCACCAGCACAGAGTGCTTCCAGGTTCCTTCTGCAGGTGAGCAGCTGTTTCACCTCCCTGTGTGCCACTGACCTCAGCCATGCTTCTCAGATGGCTCTGCAGCTCTTGGATCTTCTTCTGCTCCTCCTCCATGGATTGCCTGCACTTGTCCTTCTCCTCGGCCAGAGCCTTCTCCAGAACCTGAGAATTGAAAAAAAAAAAATCACTGCATCAGGCAAAAGACTGAGTCCCACCAAGAAAACAACCAGCAGGGCCACTGCTCTGGAGCAGGGACACGCTGTGGGGGAAAAGGTGGTGAGACATGAGGTGACTCGGTAAGGGAGGGGAGAACACAGAGTCACAGAATCATTAGGGGTTGGAAGGGACCTCGAAAGATCACCCAGTCCAATCCCCCTGCCAGAGCAGGACCACCTAGACCAAGCTGAGAGAGTGTCTGGGGGAAGGTGCAGAGGTGAGACCAAGAAGGAGCTGCTCACCTGCTCCTTACCTGCTGCCTCAGGAACCTCAACACCAAGAAACCACCGTTCTTGAGTGGACAGACACAGAAGCATCTAGTACCTATCTCCCAAGGCCATCAGGACATGCTGCACCCAACACAACATTCTGACACAGCGAAACACCAACCCACACCCTGGCAAACGCTGTGTCCTGCACCAGGACCAGCAGCCTCCCCAGGACTGGTGCTGGGTTCTACTCTGGGATAACCTTCTGCTTCTCCAGCCAAAACAGACCTGGAAGTTCAGCCTAGAATCACAGAATCCTTCAGGTTGGAAAAGACCCCTGAGATCATCCAGTCCAACCCATAGCCCAGCTCTCCCAAGGGCACCACCAGACCAGATCTCTCAGCACCACAACTAAATGATCTTCAAACATCTCCAGGGATGAGGACTCAACCCCATAGCCCTGGGCAGCCTGTGCCAAGGGCTGAGGACCCTTTCCAGGAAGAAGTTTGCTCCTTATGGCCAGCCTAACCCTCCCCATCCCATGCAAGGTCGCACTAAGCTCATGCGTCTGGCTGATCTTCCTCCCTGTCAGGGCTGACCAGCAGCGGTGCCTCCTGTCCTTAACCCCCAGATGTTTGCCCGTTCCACTGCTTTAGGGAGCTCGAACCACCCACACCAGTAACAGAGGACAGACCAGCTCCTGGCTCTTAGGGAATCATCACGGTTGGAGAAGACGTTCAGATCATCAAGTCCAACCATCCACCTGACAATCCCCAACCACTAACCCATCTCCTCAAACACGCTGGTACTTGTTTGTTGAACCCCTACAGAGACGGTGCCACTGCTTCCTCCCTACAACCCCCAACAACTACCCCATCCTTAAAACAACATCTCCAGAGAAGGAGACTCCACAACCCCCCTGGGCAGCCCCTGCCAGGGCTCTGGAACCCTCACTGGCAAGGATTTTCCTCTCACATTGATGTGGAACCTCCTCTGTTCCAGCTCACACCCGCTGCCCCTTGTCCTATCATTGGGTGCCCCTGAGCAGAGCCTGGCTCCATCCTCCTGACACTCACCCTTCACATATTGATGGGGTCACCCCTAAGGGTCCTTTTTTCCAAGCTCACGAGCCCCAGATTCCCACCAGTGGTTCTCCTAGTGCCTCCTGCCTGCTGCTCTACCTCTCTGCTCTCCATGCCCTTCTCCAAGATGACTTGCTGGATTTTTATCTGCAGGTCTTGCTTGTGTTTCTCTTCCAGTTCCTTCTTGTGCTCTTGCAGTAAAGCCGCCTGTGATTCCTGAACACTTGCTAACTGGTCCTACAAAAAAAAGGGTGGGCACCGAGGTAGGAAAGGAACTGTGTTGGTGGTGGGGCCAGAGACAACCACTGTCGCACCTGTAGCATCCGATTCCTCTGGGCAGCCTCCTGACTGTCGGCCAACAAGTTCCTGAGAGCAGCCAACAGCCCTGCAATAGCCAGTGGAGTCTCACTGAGCCCATGGAGCATCCTTGGATGCCTGAGAAGGTCATTTAGCCCATCAGCCTCCCTCCTACCCCTCTCCCCAATGATTTCAGCCTCCACCTAGAAACCACCCTCTGGCTACTGTTGAACTTCGTGGAATGGGTTGGGTTGGAAGGGAGCTGAGAGCTCACCCAGTGCCAACCCCCTGCCATGGGCAGCGACACTTCTCACCAGAGCAGGGTGCCCAAAGCTCTATCCAGTCTGGCTTTGGACACTGCCAGGGATGGAGCAGCCACAGCCTCCCTGGGCAACCTGTTCCAGGGCCTCAGCAGCCTCACAGGGAGGGATTTCTGCCTCAGATCTCATCTCGATCTACCAGCTATTATGTGGGGTGGCCAGGGCTGCAGAGGCTTGCTAGGCTTCTTTGTTGACGCAGCTTCTCAAGTTTTGGACCAGTGTGGGGAACTGGTTTCCTTGACTGCTGCATCAGGCTGGACTTTCTCCCCTCAACTTCTGGCTAGCCAGGACACCTCACCTGGAGCCAGTTTGCTCCCAGGGCTCCCCAGCAGGACACAGACCTTTTCCAGAAGCGTGCAGGTCCACCCCCACACTGGCCAGGAGCTGCTCCATGCCCTCCAGCCAGGACAAGGGGACTTGCATCATTGCCACCACCGCTGCCTTGATAGCCAAGACGGATGGATCCAGGCACACTGCCTCCAGCCTCCCCAGCTCCCCTCGCAGGCTCTCGCTGCTGCAGGAGCTCCTCAGGCAAACCTGGAGCAAACACAGCCAGCAAGCAGTGAGGAGTGAGCCCGTCTGTCCCCTGAGTCCAAATACACTTCCTTGCTCTGCTCATCTCCTGGGTACTGGTTGGTCGTCAGCACAAAAGGACTGACCTGGAGCTCTTGCAGTGATTTCTTGAGGACCTCAACACTTGCAGACACCTCCTTCTCCTTTGTGAGCCTGGAGCTTAATTCCTCCTGCAGATGCTTCTCTCGCTCCCGACTCTGTTGATTTTCCTCGGAGATCTGCCTGACCCTCTCCATCAGCTGGCAAAAGCACAGGGAGGAAGAGGGGAAGAAGGCACCCTAGTGACACGCTTTTCCAGCTGAGGACAACATCCACTGATGCCTGGAGAGCTGCAGCTTCACGTATGATCCTAGAATCCTAGACTGGCTGAAGATGGGAGGCACCTCAGAGCTCATCTCCTCCAACCCCCTTGCCAGGGGCAGCAATGCCTCTCGACCAGACTGGGTTGCTCAAAGTCTCATCCATCCTGGCCTTGACCACCTCCAGGAAGGGGGCAGCTACAGCCTCTCCAGGCAATTGATTTCAGAGTCTCTCCACCCTGGCACTGAAGAACTTCTTTTCAGACCTAGTCTGAACCTCGTCTCCTTCAGTTCGAAACCAACTCCCTTTGTCCTGCCGCTGGATCCCCTTGGGAAAAGCCCCTCTGCAGTCTTCCTGGAGGTTCCCTTCAGGTATTGGAAGGAAGCTCTAAGGTCCCCCCGGGGTCTTCTCTTCCCTGGGCTGAACAACTCCAGCTCCCTCAGCCTGTCCCCAGAGCAGAGGTGCTCCAGCCCTTGGATCATCTCTGTGGCCTCCTCTGGACTCACTCCAACAGCTCCAGGTCCTTCTGGTGCTGGAGACACCAGAACTGGCCACAGGATTCAAGATGGGGTCTCACCAGTGCAGAGTAAAGGAGGGCAATCCCCTCTCTGGCTCTGCTGGCCCCACTGTTCCTGATGTATCCTAGGACAGGGTTGTCGTTCTGGGCTGCAGGAGCTCACTGCCAGCTCCTGCTGAGATTCTTGTCAATCAACACCCCCCAAGTCCAGGGCTACTCTCAGTCCACCTTGTCCCCAGCTTGTCACCTCTTCTGGGATTGGCCCGACCCAGACACAGGGCTCTGCACTTGGACTTGTTCAACCTCATGCAGGTTGTTGAACCCCATGATCTGGAGCAGCTGGGACCCCGCTGTGCACAGAGCAGACAGCAGCTGGCTGCAACCCCACCAGGTTTTGGAGACACGGAGCAGGTCCCTGTGCTGGGGTCCAAACTCACCTGCTCCTTGGTCACAGCTGTCCTCGCAGCTCCCACTGCTGCCGGAGAACAGATCTGCATCACTTGGCTCTTGAGGGACTCCAGCTGCAGCAGAGGTCAGCACAGGGAAACAAAAGTCACTGATCAGCGACATCAGCTCTGCTCAACCCAGCCATGTACCCATCCGTGCAGCGGGTGCCCTGGTGAGGGACATCTCCGATGCCAAGACTCCTCTGAACTGTGTGAGAGAGCCCAGCACAGAGCTGCAAAGATGATGAAGGGAGGGTAACATCTCCCTGACGAGGAAAGGCTGAGGGAGCTGGGTCTCTTGGGCTTGGAAAAAGGACCCTGAGGGGTGACCCCATGAATGTTGATCATTATGGAAAGGGTGGGTGTTAGGAGGATGGAGCCAGGCTCTTCTCAGGGGCACCTAATGATAGGGCAAGGGGCAGTGGGTGTGAGCTGGAACAGAGGAGGTTCCACATCAGTGTGAGAAGGACCTTCTTGCCGATGAGGGTGCCAGAGCCCTGGCAGGGGCTGCCCAGGGGGGTTATGGCACCTCCTCTGGAGCCGTTGAAAATGTTTTCTGCCCTGGACTCAGTCGTGATGTCCTTCCCCATGGGAAGACTCCATTGCACAGGATGCCCTGGCCCCAGCCTCACAGAATCATTCAGGTTGGGTAAACACCCTTGGGATCATCGAGTCCAACCATCAACCCTACTCCTGAAACCGGGTCCCCGTGTCTCGTCCGTACCTGCTCCCGAGCCAGCCGTAGGTCAGCTCTCAGCAGCCGCTCCCTGCGCCCCATCTCCTGCAGCTGCAGCACCTGCCTGGCACAGTCTGACCTCAGCTCCTCCTCAGCCTGCAGTGAGGAGGGCATTTGCACGTCAGAGGCATCACTCACCTTGGACTTTCTCACTCCCCGCTCACATGAATAGGGCATTCTGCTTCCTGAGGCTCCCCCTTCTCCTGGGGTCAGTGGCAGAGCCCAACCAGCCTGAAGCTCCTGGTCCTCACCCCACCTGCCTGCCGCCCCGTGAGGCCCCGCTGTCCCCCACCTCACAGCCTGCAGCCGGGTGGTTACCTGGGCTTTCGCAGCCAGCTGGCTCTGGGTGCTCTCCCACTCAGCGCGACACCTCTGGAGTTGCCCCTGCAGCCCCTTCACGTTCCGCTGCAGCTCTCCGATGCGCTGCAAGAGTTCTGGGGTGAAGGAGGGTCTCACCACAAGAGCTGGGCATCAGCTCACTGGAGGACTCTGTCTGATGAGCAGGGACCTTCCTCTATCGTCCCACGTCATCCACCCTTAACAGTCTTCCACGCTCTCTCTGCTGTGTCCAGCTGGGCTTGGGCACAGAATTGCAACCGCTGTTTCTGGCAGATGACTACTGCTCTGTGGCTCAGTGTTAGGTGGCCCTGGGACAGGCTGCCCAAGGAGGCTGTGGCCAGTCCATCATCCCTGGCAGTGTCCAAGGCCAGGTTGGACAGGGCTCCTGACATCCTGGTCTGGCGAGAGGTGTCGCTGCCCGTGGTGGTGGGTTGGCGCCGGGTGAGCTCTCGGCTCCCTTCCAACCCAACCCAGCCTGGGATTCTGTGATCCTGTGTTTCACAGGAGCTTACACCTCTCCGGCTCCTTCTGTGCATGAGGTATCTTCTGTGACAGGAGCCAGACTCCAACCGGCTCCCTTAGAGCGCCCAGTTCATCCCTCACTCTCTCAGCACAGCCCTGCAGTCCCTACTCTCCCGTCAGCTCCATCACCTTGCGGACTCACATTTCGACAGGTGGCCATGTCTCGGTCCCCAAGTTCACACCGCAGGTCCTCCTTCATTCTAGAGCGCTGGAAGAAACGGCAACCGAGGGGAAAAGCCATCACTCCTGAAACAGATTGCTCAGTGCTCTCTGCAGCTACCTGAAGGTATGAAGTGAGGTGGGGGCTGGCCTCTTCGCCCTGGGGACTAGTGGTAGGACCAGAGGAAATGGGGTCAGGTTGTGCCAGGGGAGGAACAGGGTGCATCTGATGAAAACCTTCTTCCCAGTAAGAGTGGGAAGGCCTTGGAACCAGCTGCCCAGGGAGGGGGTGGAGTTGACTGGGGTCAGTGCATGGCTCAGGGTACCTGACTGCAGAACCAGGGAGGGAGAGGTTCGGCTCATGGAGGTGACACCACTCTGGGGGCATCACGCAGCTCCTGAACACAACCATAGGCCAGACCCAGTGCTGCAGTTCTGCAGCTCCCATCTGCGTGTGGCCAGGATCTGGTTTCCCCCTCCCTGTAACAAGCTGCTCGCTGGGGACGCTAACCATGGCTGACAGTACCACGAGCTGGTTGTCCTTCTCTCTGTTCTCCTTCTTCAGCTTTTCAACCTCTTCCTTGAGCTGCTGGATTTTCTGCTCCTTCCCCACCACCTCCCTTCGCAGGGTGGTCACTAGCCCTGAGAAGAACAGCTCTGGTGAGAGGGCTCCTAAAGCCCTGCAGCCACCCTCCCTGTGACAACTGTTGGCCTTGGATGGTGGATTCGGCTCTTGGCAGCTGAGCTGGATGTTGCTATGTGACGGCAACGCTAACGAGCTTCCCCCACTATCAAAGCTCCCCATTGCATCCCATCTCATCCCACTGATCCTTGCCTTCCACCCCCACTGTGTCCCTCATGTCCTGTGGAGCTGCAGGACACAGAAGCAGCGGTTGAGTGATTTCTGTGAGCCATCACAAACTGTTTCTTGCCCAAACTCACTAGCCAGAGGCAGTCCCAGAGCTCTCTGCTCTCCCACACAGAGCTGCAGGGGTACAATACCTGCAGCCAAAGCATGGTCTCTCTTCACCTTCTCGCCTTCTTGCCTCAGCTTTCCAATCTCCAGATCTCTTTCATAGAGGGAATGGCTGAAGACCTGGCTGGATCCTTTCTGCAGATCACTGATCTGCAAAACATGGGCTGGCTCACTCGCTCACTCACTCACATCCTCACGAGTCTTTATTAGCTCCATCACAGCACCCTCTGAGAGGGGAATCAGTGCGCCAAGGTCATGCCCTGAAGGGGTCTTCAGCAGTTATTACTTTAGACAGAATCACAGAACATCAGGGATTGGAATGGACCTCAAAAGAGCAGCCAGTCCAGTCCCCCTGCCAGAGCAGGATCCTCTAGACCCAGTAACAGAACCGTAGACCATTAGGGATTGGAAGGGACCTCAAAAGATCATCCAGTCCAATCCCCCTGACACAGCAGGAACCCCTAGATACAGTCACACAGGAACATGCCCAGGTGGGTTTTAAACCTCTCCAGAGAAGGAGACTCCACAACCCCCCTGAGCAGCTCCTTCCAGGGGTCTGGCGCCCTCACCATGAACAAGTTCCTTCTCTTATGTACCGGCTTCTTAAATTTATCTGAAATTATTTCAATGACAACGATTGGCACAGCTGCCAGACAGAGACATGAGCTGAACCTGCTGGAAGAAGAAAGCCCTCATCCTCATTTCCCTGTGTCCCTTATTTCCCTTTGTCCCTCATTTCATAGAATCACAGAATCATTCCAGTTGGAAAAGACCCCTGTGACCATTAAATCCAATCATCAACCCCACTCCACAAGGTCACCCCTGAACCAGATCCCCCAACACTACATCTAGGTGTTTTAAACTCATCCAGGGATAGGGACTCAACCACTACCCTGGGCAGCCCATTCCAGTCCCTGACCAGTCTCTCCACGGAGAATTTCTTCCTGATGGCCAGTCTAACCCTCCCCTGTTGGAGCTTGAAGCCCTTCCCTCTGCTTCTGTTGCTAATGACCTGTGAGAAGAGCCCAGCACCAACGTCTCTGCAGTGTCCTTTCAGATGGTTGTAGGGAGCGATGAGATCTCCCCTCAGCCTCCTCTTCCTCAAACTAAACAGCCCCAACTCTCTCAGTCTGTTTCCATCAGATTTGTTCCCCAGGCCCTTCACCAGCTTTGTTGCCCTCCTCTGCCCTCACTCCAGCACCTCGATGTCTCCCTTGGACTGAGGTGCCCAGAACTGGACCCAATGCTCAAGGTGCTGCCTCCCCAGTGCTGAGTGCAGGGGGACAACCACCTCCCTACTCCTGCTGGACACATAGTTTCTGATCCAGGCCAGGATGCCCTTGTTGGGCAGCTGGGCACCCTGCTGGCTCCTGTTCAGCCGTCTGTCAATTAGAACCTCCAGGTTCTTTTCTGCTAGACTGCTCTCCAGCCCCTCTTCCCTGATTTCCCCTCATCCCTCATTTCCCTTCATTTCAGCCACACAGCCTACCTGACCGAAGCCCTGAGTGTTCAGCTAAAGCCCCCTCGGTGCCAGTTGTTGCCCCTGCCCGCTGCCCTGCGCAGTACCTGCTCCCGCAAAGCTTCGATCTCCCCCGACTTGACCGCCAGCTCCCGGTCGCGGGCGAGCAGCTTCTGCGCCAGCTCCACCTCGTTCCTCGCCGCTGCCTGAGCCAGAGCCTTTGCCATCGCTGCGATCTGCTCCTGCAGGTCTCTTATCGTGGCACCTTTCCGCCTGGATTCCGTTTCCAAACCGGGGACGTGACCCATCTCCTTCTCCGGGAGCGGGGGCTTCGCACCCTGTGGGGAGGTGATGGGTGCTGGGTGCTACTCAGGTCCGTGGGGGGTACTGACTCACGGCCACGTGGACCTGCTCACCCTGGCTCCCCGTGGTGTCCCCAGCCGTCCCCACCCAGAGGTGCAGACCCCTTTGGTGACAAGTCCCTGCACCCTGCAGAGGGACCCGCGCGGCCGGACACCCAGGCACTGGGCAGGGAGTGTCCAGGAGCGGGGCAGGGGTGATGTCCCTCGCACCTTCCCCAGCATCACCTTCTCCCGCAGGAGGAACCCTGCGGCTCCCGTCGCCAGCGAAGGGGCTGTCCCCGCGTCGCTCGCACCGTCCGACAAAGTGCTGGTTGAGACTGCAAGAAAGGAAACGCTACGGCAGGGGCGAGACTTGGCTGCAGGCAGCTCCTCCCAGCATCCGTCTTGCCTGTCCCGAGGCTACCCTCAGCCCGTGGGCTACTCCCAGCCGTTAGCTTTACAGTCCGTGAGGCCAGTGCTCAACTAGAAGACACGGCTGCAGGCTCTGCACCACAGAGAGGAAGAGCAAACTGCTGGGAACCGAAAGGCTGCAGGGCAGCAGAAGCCAGCAAAGAGGCTCCTCTGGCTCTCCGGCACCACCCAGCCCAACAGAAAGCAGCTCCTGGGGCTTCCTCATGGGAGTAGCCGGGCTCATGGCGAGTTCCCGCAGCTCTGTTTCACAGAAAGCAGAGGGCTGTGTGTTGATCTGGAGGGTGCACTTTGCTTCCTTTACCTTCACTGCCACCTTCACCCACACATCTCCATGAGCTGCCGCTGGGACCGGCCAATACTGACTCTGCTCCTGAGCGCCAGCTGTCCTTGGGCACTTCACTATCGACTCTGTGTGGCTTTTGACTGCTCAAATACCCCAGGCCCGGTCCAGCTAAACAACCAGGCTGTGCATCAGGCTATAAGGAGCTGCCTTCAAGGCAAAAGCTGAGTTCTCCAGCTCTACTCTTCCCCTGACGCCTCTGCTCCACCACCACCCCTCCCTGTATTTTCAAAAGCATCTCAGCTACGGAGCTGAGGTTCCTGCTCTTGGGGCAGCCAGGAGCCAACATCTCAAAGGAGGAAGAGCCACGACTTCAAACAGGAGGAAGGGGGAACTGTGTGAGTCACCCGCAGGTAATGTTAGCCACTGCCTCTCCTCATCACACACAAGGGAAAAGGAAGAGGTGACATCCTTCTGGGTTGCATCTCCCTGTGTGTCACAGCCCAGTTCCCAACTGACCCAGGAGCCAACAAACACCTGCATTAGTCCCTGACCGACTCCAGTGGACAAGGGCTCATCATAGAATCACAGACTGTGAGGGGTTGGAAGGAACCTCTAGAGATCATCCAGTCCAACCCCTAGCCAGAGCAGGATCCCCTAGATCAGGTCACACAGGAACATCCAGGGGAGGTTTGAAAGGCTCCAGAGCAGGAGACCCCACAGTCTCTCTGGGCAGCCTGGGCCAGGGCTCTGTCACCCTCACAGGGAAGAAGTTTCTCCTCATGTTGAGCTGGAACTTCCCATGTTCCAGCTCATCCCCGTTATTCCTTGTCCTGTGACTGGGCACCACTGACAAGAGCCTTCCTCTTGACCCCCACCCCTCAGATATTTACAGACATTAATGAGATCCCGCTGAGCCTTCTCCTCTCCAGACTCAACAGCCCCAGCTCTCTCAGCCTTTCCTCACAGGGGAGATGTTCAAGTCCCTTCATCATCCCTGTAGCCCTCTGCTGGACTCTCTCCAGTAGATCCCTGTCTCTCTTGGACTGGGGAGCCCAGAACTGGACACAGTTCTCCAGGTGTGGTCTCAGCAGGGCAGAGCAGAGGGGGATGAGAACCTCCCTAGACCTGCTGGACCCACTTTTCCTGAAGCACCCCAGGAGCTGCCCCTCTTGGCCACAGCTGAGATTAAAACTGCCTCTGCTCAGACCATCTCCACACAGACGTGGTCTCCACCAGTCTACAAGCCACCAGGCTTGGCACTGCGGAGTGTCTGGCCTCACCGTGGAGGTCCTACCGAAGGCATCAAGCGAGGCACTGGTGGCCATGTTCCTTGTCCAGCCACTCACAGGTCGCTTCTGCTGCGGTGGGTGAGGCACGTGACCAGTTGCTTTGGGAGCCCAGCTACCCGGAGAGCCAGGGGAAGGCTGCCACTGCAGCATGGGGAGGTGGCCAGGAGATGCAGAAGTCAAGGTTTTGGGCTCTGTGACCACCTGGAGCTGCCCGGTCCACGCTGTGCGACGTTTCACAGGGGGACAGGACACCTGCAGCGGGGAAAGAGCTCATCAGCCACAGGACGTTAGGAAGGTTTTTAGCCTGTTGAGTGTGATGTTGTGCAGGCCCCAGGTACGGATGTGAGGAGGAGAATCACAGGACATCAGTGATTGGAAGGGACCTTGAAAGATCATCCAGTCCAAGCCCTCTGCCGCAGCAGGATCCCCTAGATCCAGTCATTAGGGCTTGGAAGGGACCTTGAAAGACCATCCAGTTCAACCCCCTGACACAGCAGGATCGCCTAGATCGTGTCACATAGGAACATGGCCAGGGGGTTTTTGAAACGTCTCCACAGAAGGAGCCTTCACAACCCCACTCGGCTTTGCTGCTTTTTGAGCTCTTCCCTTGCTCTCTCATTGACCAGCCTGATGCTGCAAAGCTTGGAGGCCCTTGCTCCACGTGGGCTTCTGGCCGTGGTCAAGTGGTCCTGCTCTGCCCTTGTCCATTTCCCAGGCTGGACTGAAGCCTCTGGCTGCACTGGTGGCTTGTTGTCACATTTGCCAGCTGCAGCAAGGACTCCTTAGAAGCAGAGCCTCTCACGATGGCAGAGCCAAGGCACCGTGAAGCTCCTGCCTGTCAGTGACAAGGGCACGGTGGCCACGGACCTCCAGCACCCTACTGCACCCTGACAACAGAGCCAAGCACCCCAGCACAAAGTCCCCACAGTCCCCCCTGTGCTAGAGACCACGAGCAGGTGATCACGAGGAGGCGAGTTACTCGCCGCAGCCAGCGGGCTCAGGCTGTCTCACCCAAGAAGCATCTCAGAGCCCAGAGCCATGCAGAGGCACCCACGGGGCTTCCTCTGGGTCGCTGCAGAGCTGCTGTGCTCGAAAGGGAGCTGCAGCGCTCCAGCGTTTCCCTACTGCCTCGGTGTCTGCAGCAGAGGGAGCTCCCGCTTCTCGTTTCTCACCCTTCCTTAGCTGAGGATCACCCGGACAACCCAGCTGCCCCGGGCGGCAGCACCCAAACCCTGCCCCGGGCAGCAGCACTCCATTACCTGGGCAGCAGCAACCAAACCTTTCTCTGGGTAGAAGCACCCAAACCCTTCCCTGGGCAGCAGCACCCCATTACCTGGGCAGCCTCATCCAGCACCAGCTCGAAGGCTGCTCCTGCAGTGCCGAACCGCAGGGTATCCCCGGGGCTCACTCTAACAGATGCGTTTTGGACCTGGCAGCCGTTGACAAAGGTGCCGTGGGGGCAGTTGAGGTCCTGAAGGACGAAGCTGTTGTCCGAGGGACTGAAGCTGAGGGCCGCGTGACGATCCCCTACACCTGCGGACTGGCAGCAGGCAGTGACTGGGCTGGCAGAGAGACCTGCTGGGGGGCAGCTCAGGCTGTGTCACCCATCTGCCACCCATCTGCGTCACAGAACCACAGGACATCAGGGATCGGAAGGGACCTCGAAAGACCATCCAGTGCAATCCCCCTACTACAGCAGTATCCCCTAGATCCAGTCACCCAGGCGGGTTTTCAATGTCACCAGAGAAGGAGCCTCCACAACCCACCCTGGGCAGCCCCTGCCAGGGCTCTGGCACCCTCATCGGCAAGAAGGTCCTTTCACACTGATGTGGAACCTCCTCTGTTCCAGCTTACACCTACCTGCTGCCCCTTGTCCTATCACTGGGTGCCTCTGAGCAGAGCCTGGCTCCATCCTCCTGACACCCGCCCTTCACATATTGATCAACATTCATGGGGTCACCCCTCAGGCTTCTCTTTTCCAGCTCAAGAGCCCCAGCTCCCTCAGCCTTTCCTCAGCAGGGAGATGCTCCCCTCCCTCTCCATCATCTCTGTGGCTCTGTGCTGGACTCTCTCCAGCAGCTCCATGTCCTTCTGGATCTGTCCTGGTGTAAGCCAGCCTTGTTTTGCTCGGAGGACCCCAGCACACCCCAACCCACCAACTCATTCCATGACACTCATCCTTCTCAATCCCACCTGCAGGATGATGTCGGACCCTTCGCTCCTGCCAATCGTCGTGGTGCTGGCTTTCAGCTGGAAACTCCCCTCTGAACTTCTCAGGAGGGCTCGCATGGTCCAGCCCGATGAGGATCACGGTCCAGCACCTCCTTGAGCAACCCCCACGCCAAACTGGGACAGGACCAACGACGTCTGGACCAACGTCCCGACTAACTGGGCACTAGGAATCCCACAAGCATCAAGCCAAGGCAGCCCTGCCCTGGCCGCAGGCAGTCTCACAGTAGCCTTGGAAACCCCAGCCGCGCTGGCGTGAGCTGCTGCCCTCCTTGGGGAGCTTTGCTCTTTGTTTTGTTGTGGTTTCTTTAAATCCTTCTCCCTTTCCCAAGCAACTGGCTCAGTGGCAACAACACAGCCCCACGCTGGCCAGCCTTCTCCTTCCCAGCGGGTCACGGGCACAGAGACATCAAAAACAACCTCTCAGGGGGCTGTGGGAGCTGCTGCCGAGCTCTTGCGCCGCTTTGTTGAGGATTTATTGTTTAGTGCTGAGCACAGAGGCACAAACAGGTGTCACTGAGCCCCTCAGGCTGGAAAATACCCCCAAGATCACCCAGCCCAACCCACAGCCCAGCTCTGCCAAGAACACCACCAGACTAGATCTCCCAGCACCACAGCTAAATGATATTCAGACACCTCCAGGGGTGGGGACTCAACCCCCTCCCTGAGCAGCCTCTGCCAAGGCCTGAGGACCCTTCCCAGGGAGAAGCTTCTCCTCAGAACCAGCTGCACCCTCCCCTGGGGCAGCTTGAGGTTGCTCCCTTTTCTATCCCTACTGACCTGTGAGAGAGACCAGCCCCCAGCTCTCTAGTGTCCCTTCAGGGAGAAGGTCTCCCCTCACCCACCTCCTCCTCCTCAGACCAACCAGCCCCAGCTCCCTCAGCCTCTCCCCACCAGCCCCATCCTCCAGACCCTTCCTCAGCTCCGTTGCCCCTCTCTGTACCCGCTCCAGCCACTCAATGTCCTTCTTGTCCTGAGGTGCCCAGAGCTGAGCCCATCACTCGAGGTGCCCAGTACATGGGAACAATCCCTTCCCCTGCTCCTGCTGGTGCTGATACAAGCCAGGATGCCCTTGGCCTTCTTGCCCGCCCTGGCCAGTCATTGGCTCCCATTCAGCTACTGTTGACCAGCACCCTCCCATGTTCATGGTCAATCAACACCCCGAAGTCCACAAACAGAACCTCAGAACATTAGGGATTGGAAGGGACCTTGAAAGATCATCCAGTCCAATCCCCCTGCCACAGCAGGATCCCCTAGATCCAGTCGCACAGGAACATGTTCAGGCGGGTTTGAAACGGCTCCAGAGAATGAGACTCCACAAACCTCCTGGGCAGCCCCTGCCAGGGCTCTGGCACCCTCACTGGCAAGAAGGTCTGTCTCACATTGATGGGGAACCTCCTCTGTTCCAGCTCACACCCACTACCCCTTGTCCTATCAGTGGGTGCCCCAGAGCAGAACCTGGCTCCATCCTCCTGACACCCTCCCTTCATGTATTTATAGACATTAATGAGGTCACTCCTCAGTCTCCTCCAAGCTCAGGAGACCCAGCTCCCTCAGCTTTTCCTCAGCAGAGAGATGCTCCCTCCCTCCACCAGTGGCTCTGCGCTGAGTTTTCTCCAGCAGCTATGTCCTTCTGGGACTGAGGGGCCCACAACTGGACACAATACTCCAGATGTAGTCTCACCAGGGCAGAGCATAAGGGGAGAAGAACCTCTCTCAATCTCCTAACCAACCCCCTTCTGATCCACCCCAGGATGCTGTTGCCCCTCTTGGCCACAAGAGCACACTGCTGGCTCCTGGCCATCCTGCTGGCCACCAGCACCCCCAGGTCCCTTTCTCCTCCGCTGCTCCTCAACAGGTCAGTTCCCACCTTATACTGGTCCCTGGGGCTGTTCTTGACACAGCCCTGACCCATCGGGATGTGGTGACAGGCAAGGGGAGCCGGCGAGTGGGATCCCCACTCTGCACCTCGAGGCCGAGGATTCGGCTGGGTGCAGACAGACTCCCGCCCCGCCGCAGAAAACATTTATTGAGAACAGGTCTGCTCGCCCAGTCGGCTCAGTGCTCAGCTTGCCTCCCGACCAGCCGTGGTGGCCCCTCGGCTCCCACCCCACCTGGCAGCGACCCTCCTGCCTCGGTGAGACCGACTCTCCGCGTCGGAGTGCACAAACCCATCCTCTCCCCGGGCAGCACCGGGGACTTCCCAGGCAGCTTCCCACCGGCAAGTACAGACCTTGGCAGGAGCTGTGGCTGGCCGTGGGCCACCAGCCCAGCAGCGAACGTGAGCAGGGAGAGCTGCAGCGCTGCTTTGGCAACGCAGCCTCGCTCACTACGGCACCAACAAGGGAACCTTCCCCTCTCCTGCTGGTCTGGTATCGGGCCGGCGGCTTGGAGAAGTCCTGCCGGCACAAGGGAGAGAAGGGGTGAGAAGACACACTGGGGTGACCTAAACACCACAAGTGACCCCGTCGGTCCTGCCAGCCTTCGCTTCCTCCGCAGCAGCAGACCTTGCAGCCATTGCGTTTCTTTCCCTACAGCCCCATCCAGGGACAGGGCTCGTCCCGCACCCCGTCACGTCCTCCACCTCTCACCACCCAGGAACCCCCAACCGCCTCCACGGCCGCGGAGCCAGCCACTCTCCTGGGAGGGTTTATGAACCAAACGAAACCCCAGCAGCACCACAGATCCCTCTTGGGGTTTTAAGTCATTTGATGGCTTCCTGGCATCTTCTCCTGGATCTCTTCATACTTGGGTGGCGGGGTGAGCGGTTCTATGGTGATGGGGGTGGTGGTGCTGCTCCCCTGCTCCAGGTTGAGCCTGATGTCCTTCAAGTGCAGCTTCTCTGACTTGATCCTCCGTACCTTGAGCGGCTTCAGGCGCTTGCTGAGGCGTGAGCCCTGCCGACTGGGCTGTCGCTCCGGGCCGGGTTCTGTGCCGGTGGCTCCCGGCGTCTGGGTGCTCTCGTCAAGCCCCGTCAGAGACTCGTAGGAGGGCAGGGAGACGCTGATCCTGTTGCTCCTGTCTGAGTCTCTGTGCTCAGGGTAGGCTGCGTTCATTACCTCCTCATAGCTGGGGACATAGTACTGGGAAGACGTGTCCTCATCCTCCTCCTCCTCTTGACTGGAGAGGGAAAAATGAAGGCTGTCAGAAGCTCAATGCTCCATAGAATCACAGAATCATCAGGGTTGGAAAAGACCCTCAAGTTCACCAACCATCCTCCTTACAACCCCCAACCACTACCCCATCTCAAGGTCATCCAGTCCAACCATCCACCCTACAGCTCCCAACCACTAACCCCTGTCAAGATCATCCAGTCCAACCGTACACCCTACAATCCCCAACCCCTACCCCATCTCAAGATCATCAAGTCCAACCATCCGCCCTACAACCTCCATCTCCTCAAACACCCTAGATGCCCAGTTGTTGAACCCCTGAGAGACGGTGCCTCCACCCCCTCCCTGGGCAGCCCCTTCCAGGGCTCTGGGACCCTCACTGGCAAGGAGGTCCTTCTCACACTGATGTGGAACCTCCTCTGCTCCAGCTTACACCCGCTGCCCCTTGTCCTATCACTGGGTGCCCCTGAGCAGAGCCTGGCTCCATCCTCCTGATACCCGCCCTTTCCATATTGATCAACATCCATGGGGTCACCCCTCGGGGTCCTTTCTCCTCAAGAGCCCCAGCTCCCTCAGCCTTTCCTCAGCAGGGAGTTGCTCCCCTCCCTCCATCATCTCTGTGGCTCTGTGCTGGGCTCTCTCCAGCAGCTCTGTGTCCCTCTGGACCCAAGGGGCTCAGACCTGGACATCAGATCCCAGCTGTGGTCCCGCCAGGGCAGAGCCAAGGGGCCAGACTGCTCCCTCCGAGCGCAGTGTTTGCTCAGATGGTGCCGGCAGCTGCCGCAGCCTTTGCCCCACTCGCTGGAGCCTCCCCGAGCAAACAGGGCAGCCCTGCAGACTTTCACCGGGTCTAAACTCCACTCCCAGCCGCTGACCAGCCGCTCAGCACCTCCAGCTGCACTCAGCAAGGTGGCACCTCCTACACACTCTGCTCCTCTCCCAGCTTTGCCTACTGGCAGCAGTGACCCTGCTCATCCGCGTTAACCATTAACCGCCGTCCCCAGTGCTCCCAGCATGTGGCCAAGCCAGGAGCATTGGGGCTGGGTGATGCCAGCTTGGCCGCGGCTCCTACCGGAGCGCAGCTTACACCCAAACATGACTCCTGTCATCCACAAAACATCTGGTGTCCATCCTTCCCAGCAAACCAAACGTGGAGGCAATGAGTCCTTCAGGCTGGAAAAGACCCCTGAGATCACCCAGTCCAACCCATAGCCCAGCTCTGCCAAGAGCACCACCAGACTAGATCTCCCAGCACCACAGCTAAATGATATTCAGACACCTCCAGGGGTGGGGACTCAACCCCCTTCCTGGGCAGCCTGTGCCAAGGCCAGAGGACCCTTCCCAGAGAGAGGTTTCTCCTCAGGTCCAGCTGCACCCTCCCCTGGGGCAGCTTGAGGCTGCTCCCTCTTGTTCTGTCCCTACTGACCTGTCAGAAGAGACCAGCTCCCAGCTCTCCACAGTGTTGCATCAGGTAGTTATAGAGGGCAAGAAGGTATCTCCTTAGCCTCCTCTTCCTCAGACCAAGCAGCTTCCCCGGCCTCTCCCCACCAGACCTCACTGCTGACCTCTCTGAGGAACAGCAACAGCCCGCAGCTCCATTCCCACCCTCGATCTGCCCCGAGAGCTCCTCTCACCTGTCCTCCTGGTGCGAGGGCTCTGCCGAGGGTTGGTCCTGCACGTGGACGATGTCTTCGCTCTGCCTCTTCCTGTCGCGGACGCTGAGGCAGAGGGAGAGCAGCAGCAGCAGCACGCCAGCGCCCACCAGCACGTACGCCACCGAGAAGGTCTTGCCCTTTGAGATGCCGCCGGTGCCGCGGTCGGGCTTGCTGCTGTTGCCTGCGTGGCTGCCGGGCTTGTCAGTGGGGCCGAAGCCAGGGACAAGGTTCCAGACAGCCATGATGATGCCGAGGACTAGCATCCCCAGCCCGATGGCCGTCAGGGCGTAGTGCGAGCCGTTGGCCCGTGACTGGGCCATGGCTTCTGCTGCCGGGTGGCCGGGCAGGGGAGCCCTGCGTTACGGCACGGCCAGGGTCCGTGGGGCTGTGCCCCTGCCGGCATGCGAGCAGTCCCCTTCCACGTCGGGCGCTGGGAGGAGATGGAAACCGGTGGTTAGTGCATGGAGGGAGGTGGAGGCTTCCCAGCTGCTGAGTTTTACCCACCCAGCGCTGGCTGCTCTCATTGCCCCTCTCAGCCACCCCCTCCACTGCAGCACCCACCCAGGAGACAACAAACCCAACCAGTCACTGGAGACAGAACAAGGGAAGGAGGGTGGAGAGAGGTGGGGGTCGGTCTATTTTCCCCAGTCACCCAACACGGGACAAAACCCATCGAGTCACTGGTTCGATGGTCCCAGCCTCCCCGCTCTCTAGTTTGACTTGAACTCTTGGGGTCAAGTGCCAGGATAAACCAGTAGTCCCAGAAAACAGAGCAGCTCCAGCCACTGGCTGGAAAAGACATGCACACAAGCCCGGAGAGCAACTGCTCAGCACAGCCTGCTTGTCCAGGGCCGTCCCAGCTTGCCCAGGGCTGTCGCAGCTTGCCCAGGGCTGTCCCAGCTCCTTCGGACCTAGAGACCACATCTGGAACACCTTTCAACTCACCAAGGGCTGTCCCAGCTCCTTTGGACCCATCAAGGTCTGTCCCAGCCCCTTCAGACCCACCAAGGGCTATCCCAGCTCCTTCAGAGCCACCAAGTGACTTTCTGTCACCTTTCAACTCATGAAGGCATGTTCCAGCTCCTTCAGACCCACCGAGGTCTATCCCAGCCCCTTCAGACCCATCAAGGGCTGACCCAGCCCCTTCAGACCCATCAAGGGCTGTCCCAGCCCCTTCAGACCAAGCCCTGGCCCCGTATCAGGGCTGCCAGCGCTCGTGCAGATCCCTACAGGGCAAAGTCTTCTCTCTCTCGGGTCTCTGCAGGGCTCCTGGGTGAACAGGAGCAGCCGAGCCCTGCCTGGCAGGCAGAGACAAGCCCTCCATCCCCAGGGGCTGAGCGCCCTGCCCGGCCCCGCTGCCTGGGCTGCTGTCACACAGCCCCATCCACCCCTCCGGAATGCCATCCCCTGCCTCCTCCAGCCCAACCGGTAACCCAGCTCTGCCAGACCCCCCTCTCCAAACTCACTGGGACCCCGCACCGGCAACAATTCACGTCAGCGTCTCCCAGTTGTTAAGCTCCACCCGGAGCTGCAGACCCGGGGGCTCCTGTGGCTCATCAGCGCTTGACTGAGCTCCCCACGCCTCTCACCAGCTTGGCCAAAGCCAAGGGGACACTGGGACGTCTCCAACAGGTAATTATAGAATCATAGAATCATTAGGGATTGGAAGGGACCTCGAAAGATCATCCAGTCCAATCCCTCTGCAACAGCAGGATCACCTAAACCAAGTCACACAGGAACACATCCAGGCGGGTCTTAAAC
>VXBP01004736.1:231236-241447 GCA_013400115.1 Rhinopomastus cyanomelas
CCCTACGCTGAACTCTCACCAGAAGCTCCACATCCCTCTTGAACTGAGGAGACCACAACTGGACACAATACTCCAGGTGTGGTCTCACCAGGGCAGAGTAGAGGGGGAGAAGAACCTCTCTTGATCTGCTAACCACTCCTCTTCTAATCCACCCCAGGATGCTGTTGGCCCTCTTGGCCACAAGAGCACACTGCTGGCTCATAGTCATCTTGTTGTCCACCAGGACCCCCAAGTCCCTTTCCCCTACACTACACTCCAACGGGTCAGTCCCCAGCCTATACTGGTACCTGGGGTTGTTCTTGCCCAGATGCAAGACTCTGCACTTACCCTTGTTATAGCTCATTAAATTTTTCTCTGCCCAGCTCTCCAGCCTGTCCAGATCTCGCTGAATGGCAGCACAGTCTGCAGGGGTGTCGGCAACACCACCCAGCTTAATTGGGGGCGACCCCTTTGCTGAGTGTCTGGCAGGGGCAGCAGAGGCTTCCTCCCCACTTATAGGAGACCCCCCAGCCCTCTGCAGCAGCAGCTCCAGCGCGGAGCCCAGGCTCACGCTCCACATCCCAGTGCTCCCAGCACAACACCAACCCCAGGCGCCGGGGTGACTCACGAGCCAGGACAACGCCCACACCCCTCTGTCCTCCACTACCTTTGGAGCTCTCCCTTCCCGTAACATCACCCTCCTGCTCCAGCGGCAGCGGCTCCGCTGGGGGCATCACGACAGAGGAGCCTGCACGTCGGGGAGTGGGGCGAACCCCAGCGCAGCCGCGGGGCTGGGGGCTCGGACATGGAGTCCCAGGAGAAGCTGGCGGAGGAGGCGTCACTGCTCCCTGGGCTCAGTACCCACCTCCTTCCCGAGCCGCAGCCACGAGGTCCTCCAGCTCCTTTCCGCATCGACACTCAGCTCAGGAGCTTCCCGGCGGGTGCAAGGGACCTCCAGAGACCATCGACTCCAAGCCCCGTTGCCAGAGCGGGGAGATGGCTGCGTGGGACCTTCCAGGGAGCTCCGCACCTCGTGGAGACGGGGCTGCAAATCCCCAGTCCTGGGTGTTGGGTGAGATGCCCAGAGCCCGGTGCCGCTAAGCCAGACTGGGCTCGGACTCTGCCCCAGGCATCGCCAGCCCCAGGAGACCTCCTCCGTGGTGGCGCCGGCACATGAGGCGCTGCCTTCCCCTCCGCTCCGACTCTTTTCCAACCTTCGCAGCTAACTGGTGACCCCGGCACATCCCCCTGTACTCGCAGCTGCGGTAGCTCTGCACAGAGCCCTCATCACACCGGGACGACAGAAACACTCAGAGACACCCAGCGGGGTTGGTGGAAGGTCTGGAGGACAGGGCTGACGTGGGGAGGCTGAGGGAGCTGCTTGCTCTGAGGAAGAGGAGGCTGAGGGGAGACCTTCAGCCCTCTGCAGTGACCTGAAGGGACACTGTGGAGAGGGGAGGGCTAGTCTCTTCTCACACGTCAGTAGAGACAGAACAAGAGGAAGCAACCTCAAGCTGCCCCAGGGGAAGTTGAGGTTGGCCATGAGGAGAAACTTCCTCCTGGAAAGGGTCCTCAGCTCTTGGCACCGGCTGTCCAGGGAGGAGGTTGAGTCCCCACCCCTGGTCGCGTTCCACAGTCTCAGAGAGCTGGAGCATTTCGTTCTTTCCCTTCATTCAATGACCCTTCCCTCTGCAGACAGCACCCGGTGAGCAGCAGCTCTTGCTTAAAGCCCTGCACCAGGGGCTTCCCCCACCCCAGTCTGGGGCCAGCCCACCCCAGGGGGAAACATCAGGGCTCACAGGCTCTCATCCTGAGGTGGACTGGGAGGGCTGTTGTTAGTAGAGAGGTTCTCCTCCGGCTCTGCTCTGCCCTGCTGAGACCACATCTGGAATCTTGTGTCTAGCTGGGAGCCCCTCAGCTGCAGAAGGACACAGAGCTGCTGGAGAGGCTCTGAATGATGGGGGTCCCAAGAACCCCCAACACCTCTCCAGCTTCAGACACCCACCATGACTGCTGCAGCCTTCCTAACTCCAGATGCAGGTGGGTGACCAACTGGCCACCAGTTTAGGAACCAGCATGGGTCTCACAGGCCACAGCCTGCGAACTCTCCAAACCTCAGTCTTCCCCCAAGCCACTTCCTCTTGTCCTGTCGCTTGGGACTGGGGAGGAGAGACCGACCGCCAGCTGCCTGCACCCTCCTGTCAGGCAGTGGCAGACAGCAATGAGGTCTCCCCTCAGCCTCCTCTTCCTCAGACCAACCAGCCCAGGCTCCTTCAGCCCCTCCCTCCAGTCCCTTCCCCAGCTCCGTTGCCCTTCTCTGTACCCACTCCAGACTCTCAATGTCCTTGTACTGAGGTGCCCAGAACTGCCCCCTGCACTCGAGGGGAGGCCTCCCCAGTGCCCAGTACTGGGGGACAATCACATCTCTAGTCCTGCTGGCCACAGGCTGCACCAGCAGAGCATCCCAGCATGAGCCGTCGCCATGTCCCAGCCTGCTGCCAGCAGCCTCCTGTGACTTGTCCAGAGCCCAGCATAGAGCTGGTGCCAGCCAAACGCCTCCAGGCCAGGCTCTGCCCAAGCAGAGCTGGTAGTTTGGGGTGTCTGCACGCCTCAGGCTGCGAGAGCGAGCGGAGCTGCCAGTCCACCCAGTGCGCCCCAGTCTGGGGAGTGACGTTCCCCTGGGAAAATCCCAGCGCCGCAAGTTTGTCCCCTTCCTGCTGGAGTCCTTCGGGTTCCTTCAGTTCCCCGTCATTGGTTGTTTCCTGCTGGAGATAAGGCCAGTGCTCCCAGCAGCCTTCCGCGGTCTCTGGCCCGTGACCTCCCCCAGGTCCAAGCCAGATAACGAACTTCTCCTCTGGAGCCTTTCTGCCCTCACAACGCATTCCAGAGCCAGCTCTGGCACTCCCGCTGCTCCCGGGCACTTCCCAGCCCTCAGGGAGCCGACTTGGTCTAGGGGGTCCTGCTCTGGCAGGGGGACTGGACTGGATGGTCTTTCGAGGTCCCTTCCAATCCCTAATGATTCTATGATGAAGCCCCTAATCCAGCCTCACCAGTGCTGCCTTCCCAGTCTTCACCCTGGACTTCCAGCAACATCCCAACAGGGCAGCCATCGCCTTTCCCTAGGCTTCTCTGACAGCCTGATCCTCCAACAAGCCAAACCCAGAACCAAACCCCACCGCGGGCAGCAGAGTGGAGCCAGTGGGGCCGAGAGAGGGAGAGGTGCAGCGGGAGAGACAGAGCCAAGCGCCGCGCACCGAGCAGCGGTGCTCAGCAAGGTGGACAGAGCCATTCCGATAGGGATGGAGGGCTGCTGGGCGACTCTGCACCAGCTTGACTTGCAGAGCCCGCAGAGACGCTCCAGCAGGGCCACAGCATCAGCTTCCACCTCACGAATAACAAGCAACGCGCTGGAGCACTGTTTGGTGACTGACACGTCCCTGGGCTGCCGGAGGGATCCCTGGTCCCCAGGGGCAAACAGCCCTGCCTGGCCCCGGTCTCCAGGGAGCTCCGTGCAGCACCACCACGGCGCCAAGCGTCACCAGCACTCAACTGCCTTCGGGGCGCCGACGGCCAACTCTTCCTCCTTTGTTGGGCACTTCCCTAGCTAAGGGTTTTCCCACCGGTGTCATCACCTGCAGATGGAATCTCACGCACTTCCGAGTCACTGCAGTGGAGGGCTGGGTTCAGCAGCCCCACAAGCAGGCGCTGCCACTGGGGAGGGTTCCCTTTGTGGCCACCATGCGAAGACCTCCAGGGCCTTTCCTGGCTGCAGCACAGAGGGATGAACTGTGGCATCATCCCATCAGGTGGTGGCCAAGGTGGAGCTCAAAGAGCCTAAAAAGCTGGCAGCAGCTGTAGCCCTGGTGGCTGAAAGGCAGGACCAGACCTCCCAGTGCAGCTCATTCACCACACGGAGCCAGAGCAGCTGGGCTCACACACAGGACCAGCTCGCCCAGTGCTGCCTCCCCACTTAACCCAGCTGGGATGAGCTCACAGACACCTGACCCCACCGCATCGCCTCCTAATAGCCAACACCAGTGTCTCTGCAGTCCCAAACTGGTTTGAGACATGCTGCCCACAGCTGGTTCTGCTCCCCTGGACGCAGGCAGCTCCATCAGGGCATCGTGACCCTCAGCACAGGGCTCCCTCACGCGCGACCGCTGCAGCACCAAGGCACCTCGACCTTCTCCTACCACGGCTGTGTTTGAATTCCCAGAGCAGTTCGGTTTGTAGTCAAAGGGGGGGGCAGCCCCCCACTGGGACTGCACCTACACAGGACACAGACACAGAGAGCTGGCTGGGAAGGGAAGAAGCACCCAGGCTGAGCAACAATGTCCATAAATCGACCCCCAAGCAGAACGTGAGGGGTTGGAAGGGACCTCTGGAGATCATCCAGTCCAACTGCCCTGCCAGAGCAGGGGCTCCAAGATTTCACAGACTGGCTGAGGGTGGAAGGGAGCTCAGAGCTCATCTCCTCCAACCCCCTGCCAGGGGCAGCGACGCCCTCTCCACGAGACTGGGTTGCTCAGGGCTTCATCCATCCTGGTCTCCCAACAGCTCCAGGGAGCCACAGCCTCTCCAGGCAGTCGATTCCAGAGTCTCTCTGCCCTGGCACTGAAGAACTTCATCCTCAGTCCCACTCTGAACCTCCTCTCCTTCAGTTCCAAGCTGATTTGCCAGAGGCCTGGGGAGCTCCAGGTCACCACACAATAGGAAGGGACAAACCCTGCTGAGTGCTGGGGTTCAGGTCACAAACCACCCTGCACAGAGCTGCCCTGCGCAGGGTTTCCTTCTCCAGGTCTTTGTTTGCTCTCCAAACACCTCGCACACACCGTCCCCCGCTCCTGCCTGTGGCTGAGCGGTCTTGGAGCAACGAGCTCGCTAGCCATGACTGCCATCGTGGGAACTGGCCCCAGAGCCACTGGGGGGTTCCCGGAGGGCTCATTCCATACCATCCCCTCCTCCCGTCACTGCTGATAGTGCAGTGGACCCATCCCAAAGCTGCTCGTCCCCCTGCCCGGATGGAGGTGACCTGTGGGGGTTGTTGAGGTGCCCAGGTCCGTGTGTTGGTGACCCCCATGACACTGCCAGACCCTGACCCAGGCCTCACCTCCCAGACTCTGCCCAGGAGGGTTTTCTCAGGAGGGGTTTCTCCCTGATCAGAGACCCCCATGACCCCCACACCAGGTGGGTCTCAGTCCAAGTGGCCAGTGTTAGGTCCAGTGGGATCTGAGCACAGTAGGATTGACCAGACCTGCTCTTGGCCCAGGCTGAGCCTAGCCTGGTCCAGTTCCATCCCCAGTCCCAGTATGGTGGAACTGAGCCGAGCCCGACCCAGTTTTATTCCCAGTCCCGACAGAACTGAGCTCAGCCCGACACAGTCCTATTCCAGGTCCCGGCAGAACCGAGCTCAGCCCGACACAGTCCTATTCCCAGTCCCGGCAGAACCAAGCTCAGCCCGACCCAGACCTATTCCCAGTCCCTGTCCCGGTCGAGCCTTGCTCAGCCCAGCCCCGTTCTCTGCTCCATCCCCACACATTGCCCCGACGGCGCCGAGCCGACCCAGCTCCCACCTGGTTCCCACTCCAGTCCCACCCAGTTGCCCCCAGTTCCCCCCCAGCCCCACGTACCTCCGGCAGCAGCGGCAGCAGCCAGGCCCTCCCAGTCCGGTCCAGTCCCGGCCCGGCCCCAGCGGGGCGGTGCTTGTGGGGCCCGGCCCCGACGGGGCGGGGCGGGGAGGGCGGAACCCAGCGAGAGCCCCGGCAGCTGGGCAGGGGGAGCGCCCAGAGCAGCCGAGGGAGGATGCTCAGGGTCCCAGGAACCCTCTTCTCGCCTCTCCACTCCCTTCTAGCCCCTGGCGGTACTTCCAGACCCCGACCCTCCCTGAGGATCCCCCCGAGAGAAGCGCAGGCTGGGATGGGTTGGAGCTCGGAGCTACCCCAGTGCCAACCACCTGCCAAAGGCAGCGACACCTCTCACCAGACCAGGGTGCCCACAGCCCCACCCAACTTGCCCTTGGACACTTCCAGAGATGGAGCAGCCACAGTCTCCCTGGGCAACCTGTTCCAGGGCCTCAGCACCCTCACAGGGTCCTGCTCCCTTGGAAGCGCCTTTGCACAGCTGACCTGCACCCACCCGGGTTCCTGGGGTGCTTGCTGGCAGGTCCCAGACATGCAGGAGGGGAACAAAGGGTCTGGGTCAGGTCCTGCTCCTCCGGAGTTTGGGGCTGCAAGCAGGCACGAAAGGGACAGACTGGGGTGGCAACCGGGTAAAGCCATTTCCTTTTCCCCTGTGAGTTGTGTGAGAAGGGGATGGGCTGCCCCCCACCTGCTTCTTGGGGGTCCCACCTACCCCCTGCTGCTTCTACAGTCCCTGACACGGGACATAAACCCCTGGGTCTTCCCACGTCTCATCCCAGCTGCAGGTCACAGCCAGGGCTGTAGGTTGGCTCCATCAGAGCTCCCATTTCCAGCTGAAAAACCATCATGTGAGGGATCTGAGTGATGAACCAGCTCAGACCCACACACAGAGCCTTCCCTCAGCTGGGCAGCTCCGAGCACTGGGTGCAGAAGCTCTGTCTTGAGGAACCACAACCCCACATTGGGACAAAGCCAGTGTTGCCCGTGATCCTGCTCTGGCGGGGGACTGAACTGGATGATTGGTCGAGGTCCCTTCCAATCCCTGATGTTCTGTGATTCCCCGAAATCTGGGCTCTTGCTCACAGGGAGCCTGGAAGGAGCTTTTACTGGGCTGCTGCCCTCTATAAACTGTCCTAGTTAATCACCACTTGTGCACTGGGAAGAGCCATTCTGGGTAGGGCTCAGCCGGGCTGCTGGCCGCGTGCCCTGGCCTCATGGCCAGACGGTCCCGTGGTTTCCCGGCAGAACCGCAGGGGCTGACCCACTGTCCTCGTCACTCGGATGTTACTAATGAACAATTAACTTGGGGTCATGGGCTTCTGCAGGGTGGGGAAGTGGGGAGCCTACACATTTCTGGGTGCTTCTGGGGTGACTAAAGCACCTCTCCCTATGTAGTGACAGGACTGTGAGCATCAGCCCGGAGCAGTACAGTGCTGGGTGCAGTGGCACAAGCCCCACTGCATTGCTGCTGGGACCAGTGTCACCTCTGACCAGCTGCTGACCCACCTGCAGCAACTGGGAATTTTACCTAGTGCTTTCCCAGAGCCAGTTCTGGGACTGTTGGGCGAACAGGAGGCTCCAGTGCAATCTTAGAGCAGCTTCCAGCACCTGAAGGGGCTCCAGCAGAGCTGGAGAGGGACTTGCGCCCAGGGACTCTGGTGCTGGGACAAGGGGGCTGGGTTCAAGCTCCAAGAGGGGACATGGAGATGAGATCTGAGGCAGAAATCCCTCCCTTGGGAGGCTGCTGAAGCCCTGGAACAGGTTACCCCGGGGAGGTTGTGGCTGCTCCATCCCTGGCGGTGTCCAAGGCCAGGCTGGATGGGGCTGTGGGCACCCTGGTCTGGTGAGAGGTGTCGCTGCCCCTGGCAGGGGGTTGGCCCTGGGTGAGCTCTGAGCTCCCTCCCAACCCACCCCAGTCTGTAGACACCACAAAGGTCTGAAATGCTGCTGCGATGACACCGAAGGTGGCATTTGCCCACCCAGGAGTGTGAAGGCAGTCCTGCTGCACTGGTGGGACCAGCCGCTGCAGTTTCTTCTGCTCCTTGAGCTGTGCCTGTTCGTGTGAAGGCAAGAACTATCGTGAACCAGCCCAATACAACTTGTCACATCCCCTCTTGTGAATCAGCGGCCGCAGCCCTGCCCTCGGGGGCACCCTGTGCTCCGGACCTGGGCTCGAAGCCGGCTGGTTCCCGCTTCCCCTCGTGGAGCAGGTGGTATTTTCCACTGACTCACCTGCTGCAGCTCCTCCTTGTCCCAGTGCAGGACGGTGCTACCCTTCCCTGCTCGTGACACCCTCCTTCTCCAAGGAAAGGGCAAAGTGCTAGGAAAAAAGAGAGGCAAGAACAGATTAAAGGCCCTTGCAGCTGGATATCGTGGGGTTTTCTTTTCCCTTGTGGGGATTGTTGGGCATTTGCAGCCTTCACCACCGGCTCAGGCAAATATTGAGCCCCCCATCCCATCTCCTTCTCCTCCTTGCAGCACCTTTCGGCATCAACCACAACCCTGTTGTCTCCAGTAGCTCTGGCTGTGGGGAGCTGCAGCAGGAGGTGATTCTCTCTGTAGGTTGGCTGTGAGGAAGCGGGGAGGGGGAACACGTTTGCACAGCGACTGTCAGCCATCCGGAGCCCATCCTGAGGTTCCCCACCCCACAGCAGGACCTTGGGGACCGCTAGTGCAGAGGGGACACTGATGGAGCGGCTCTGCAGAGCCAGAAACAGCCTTTGCAGGGGCAGCCACCTTCAGGGTTGGTCCCTTTGGACCAGCTTTCTCTCTCCTCTTCCTCTATGATGCTGGCTCAGGCTGCTTGCCCACCCTGGATGGCTGCTAGCCCACCTTGGATGGCTGCTAGCCTACTTGGGATGGCTGCTAATGCACCTGCCTTCTTCCACCCAGCGCTTTGCCGTGGGCTGATGCATTTGCAGGGCATTGCTGAGAGTCATTTGCCCTTGTAGCTCCAGCCCTTGTAGCAACAGCCCTCCCAGCTCCAGCCCTTCCAGCTCCAGCGGCCACTCTGGCAGCTCCAATCCTCTCCCTGCAAACAGTCAACACCTGACCCAGGGCCAGCCGCTGCCCCTCCTCTGGGGTGTTTACCCAGCCAAGACACAGGGGATAAAGGCTTTGCTTGTGCAGAGGCACCAAGGAGGGAACAGGAGCCTCACCAGGAGCCCCCAGCAGGCAACAAAAAGGCCTTTCAGAGGGGCACTTGATGCCCCAGTCCTGGCAGAGATGCCGGTGACTCGGGTTACCCTGTTCCAGCAGCACAAATTGTTCACCAGTGCTTTTCCCCTGCCCTTTGCTGCTCAAAGGAAGGGGCTTGATGCGGATGTTGAAATCACCCCTGCAAAGCCCAGCCCTGTGATTGCCCCAGACCTTCCCAACAGGGAGCTGGCACTGCTGCTCCAGGTGATGCTCCACTCCTCCTGGAGCCCTGCAGCTGGTCCTGGAAGACAAAGACCATCAATTTGGGTCCAAATCGTCAGAGCCACCAGGACTGTGTTAACACAGAGGTGTTGCCAGCGGTGAATTAGCACCGGGAGCAGAATGTCTGCAGAGGCGGGAGAACGCTCAGGGCTCTGCTCCCTTCGACTCCTACAACCCCTCAGCTGCCTCTTCCCTTGATCACGGATTCATGGAATCATCCAGGTTGGAAAAGGCCTTCGAGATCATCAATCCAACCATCTGCCCTACAAACCCCCAACCACTAACCCAGCTCTGCGGCAGCCAGGTAAACAAGAGTCCAGTGGTCACCAGGCAACTCATCTGCTGGAAGAGCTGCTGTCTGCCCCAGCACATTGGCCTCGGGACTTCTGCTGTGGCCCCCTGCTCCCAGCCAGATCCTGACCCCAGATTCCCATCCCCATCTGCTGTTCCTGATGTTTCCCCTGTGGGGATTTGGAGGGTGGCAGAGGCCTGGCTTTGCTCCAGCTTGAAAGTTCATCCCATAGGCTAAGCCTCAATTCTAGTTTCCAGCCTGCATGCACTGGTCTGTACTGGTGTGTCTCTTGGTTTCACCGGGAACCTGCTGTGTGACTCACAGGATCCCAGAACATTAAGGATTGGAAGGGACCTGGAAAGATCACCCATTCCAATCCCCCTGACACAGCAGGATCCCCTAGATGCAGTCGCACAGGAACATGGCCAGGAGGGTTTTAAACGGCTACAGAGAAGGAGACTCCACAACCCACCTGGGCAGCCCCTGCCAGGGCTCTGCACCCTCGCTGGGAAGAAGGTCCTTCTCACAGATGTGGAACCTCCCCTGTTCCAGCTCATGCCCGTTGCCCCTTGTCCTGTCACTGGGTGCCCCTGAGCAGAGCCTGGCTCCATCCTCCTGACACCCGCCCTTCACATATTGATCAACATTCATGGGGTCACCCCTCAGGCTCCTTTTTTCCCAGCTCAAGAGACCCAGCTCCCTCAGCACTTTCTCATCAGGGAGATGCTCCCCTCCCTCCACTCTCCCTGTGGCTTTGTGCTGGGTTCTCTCCAGCAGCTCTGTGGACAAGAAGCTGTCCGGGAGAAGCCACAGCAGGGTCCTGCCTTGCTGGTTGGGACGATGCTGCCTGTTGGCGTCAACTCAGCTGAGCGACGTGCGAA
>VXBP01004737.1:0-49371 GCA_013400115.1 Rhinopomastus cyanomelas
TCCACCATTTGGAGGAGGAAGTCATCATCAATGCAGTCCAAGAACATCCTGGACTGTTGGTGCCTTGCTGTGTTGTCTCTCCAGCAGATGTCAGGGTGGTTGAAATGCCCCATGAGGACCAGGGCCTGTGACCTGGAAGCTGCTTCTGTTTGCCTGTGAAGGGCCTCATCTGCTTGGTTCTGCTGGTCAGGTGGCCTGTAGCAGAGACCTACAGTAACATCACCCTCTCCTGTCTTCCCTTTTATTTTAACCCACACAGTCTTAGTTCACTTTGTCTCTTTCCTTCACCACAAAAGGGAAATGAAGAAGGAGCCATGGACACTTTCACTTCCCATATTAATCAAAGCAGTTCTGGATGCAATTTTTCTTCCTATTAATTGTGAGTAGGCTGTCACAGTTTCCGTGAAAACCTAGAGAGCGTGACAGAAAGCGAGCGTGTCCCACAAACAGCGGTGCAGCCTGTCCTTCACTGCTGCCCCTAGATCTGAAGCTGCCTCTGTGCACAAGATGAACGCAGGAATTGGCTCGCTTCCTTTGCTGTTGACATGACAAGTGGGTTTGGGTTCACACTTTCCTCTTGCTTCTTTTTTTGGCATCTTGTGCTACTTTATGGGAAGTCTCAGCAGCACAAAAAGCAGGCAGTTTCTCATAAATTTGCATTTCTCCTGAAGCTTTATTCCAACAAGATCCCTTTATTTATGCACAGGAGGGCCCTTCTGTAGATGCATTCTAGGCCACCAGAGATCTGCTTCTGTTTTGCCCCAGGCTTCTAATATGGCCATACTCCTACGTGTGCAAAGGAAAAGTAAAAGTCTTTTCATACTTCACCCTGGTTCTGGGAGTGTACAATATCTGGGAAGCTTTCTGCTGTTGCACTGAGCACTGTGGAGAGGCTGCAGGCTCGTCGCAGGGACTCGCTGCACATCTTTCCATGATCAGAATTTCTTGCTGAGTTCAACCAAATGAGTGGTTTCCAAGCACTGTATATAAGGATTTGGCCTTGACTGAAGGTAAAGAATCTGGAGAGCACCATTTAGACTAACAAAATGCCTTTTTAATAGGTCTGGAATATGGGCTACCTGGCTTTACTTGCCCATGCTATTTCTCTTCTGCAGCTGTCAGCAGGGATCCCGCGATCTGGGACTCCAGCTTGAATGATGAATATAATAAATGTTCTGAACTCACCATCTGTGGTCATGAAGCCAGAGTTTAAATCATTTGTAACCGTGAAGGAAAGCTTTCGTTCCTGTAATACCTACTTGTATGTATGTATGTATGCATGTAGAACAGCTTAGGTTAGAATCATAGAATCAGTAGGGATTGGAAGGGACCCTGAAAGATCATCTAGTCCAATCCCCCTGACACAGCAGGATCACTTCACTGGAGAAGTTATGGAATCAGTATCACTCAGGGTTGGAAGGGCTCTCAAAGAGCCTCGCCAGTTCACGAGCTAGAATCCTTTTCCTCCCTTTGAGACAATTGTATTCCTAAGGCTCAAGCAAGGCTGGTGTCCTACGAACCTCACCGTGATCAAAGAGCTCAAAATTCCTCCAGTGGCACCAGTCCCTAAACCATGTGTGAACAAGGTGTGTGTTCTGGTTTAGATTACTTTGTGCCAGTTTGGGTTTCTCAGGGTTGTTAAAACACAACAGAAAACCAGACAAAAATAATACAGTAAAAAACCAACAAGACTTATTAACAGAGAGTAAAGAAAGAGTTAAAAAACCTACTGAATAAAACAAAATCTGCAAACTGCTGGGTGAAGAGGTACAGAGATGGAACGTTGGATTGGCTAAGCAGGGCCAGGCCTGGTTTGCTCTTGGGTGGGAGACAGTCTGGGTGCACCAGGTGCTGTAGGCTGACCCTGCTCCAGCAGTGGGGGTTGGACTTAGATGATCTTTCGAGGTCCCTTCCAACCTGTAACTTTCTGTGATAAGGCGCTGCAGCTTCAAGCCTCTCCAGGTCCACCCCTTCCACCCCTTTTCTGAAGCAAAGTGTCACAAAAATGCCATGAAGACACTGATCTTCTGGGAGAGATAGAGACAGGAAAGAGGAGACATCTTTCGCCAAGTCTGTGTGGCAGAAAGCAGTTTTGTTGCTGCCACAATCCAGAAGCAAGAAAAAGAGTGTCTTCCACTTACCAGAGTCTTTGCAGAGTCATGGGAAGGGATACGCAGCTGTGGCACACTGCATGCAACAAGAGCCAGAGGTTATCCCACAACAGCACTTTCCTGTTCCTCTCAGTAATTTCCCCTGCCACTGAAGGGGAACATCACCTGTGCTCCCCAGCCTTCTGCCAAACTCTCCAGTGCCATGAAACCCTTTTTGATTTCTTTTGAAGTTCTCTCATCAACTCTTCACTGCCAACCTACAAAAGCAGTGGCAGGTAATAACTGGAGAGCTGCCTTGCAACATCCTCAACCTAAGCCCAGGGAGGCAAGTAGACTTCCCCATGGGATGGGTCTGACCAACATACTGCCCCTGTTTCCCTCAGGAAGGAGTCTCCTACCACAATCACCCTCCTTTTCTTCCTAACAACAGCAGTCCTAGTGCATGGCACTAACTGACTGCCCCTTGGCAACCACCTGAGTGAAACGCCTACATCCTCTGTAACCCGGCCCACAAGTTCCAGACCCCCATACCTGTTGTGTAAGGGTAATCAGGAAAGTGAGGGAGGCTGGATGGTGACTTGCCTGCTGCCCCAGGCTTCTTGTGGAGTCTCTGCGATCTGCCTTTGCCACAGGGACAATAGGATGTGGCTCCTCCAATCTATCTCCCATTCCTTGATGATCCTCAGCCTCTTCATTTTTAGTTCTGCCACAGTGCTGATCAGATCACTCACCTGCTCACATTGCAAGCAGGTGTGGTCACTGCTATCCTCCAATGCAAGTGAGAAGCTCCAATACTCTCTGCAGCTGGAGACCCAGACATGGTCAGGCATGGGAGCTGCATCTGGGTTGCCACTTTCCTCCTCACAGCAGCTTTTAGCTGTTTTCCCAAACCCTGTTTGCCCACCTGGTTCAACGAGCTCTCTAGGGAGGACTCTTGTACCTGTGGGGTTTTAGATGCCCTCACTCTTGACCTTAATGATGGGTCATTTAAAACTCATGTAGATTTGCTGCCCAGAAGGTGCCCTCACTGTCTCAGCTGTCCATTGACAAACTGCCAGTCCAGGGGACATGCAGAGGTAGCTGTTCTGTGTCAGCTTCAAAACCCCTAAAATAGAGCCTTTTGGTAACTTTTTGCCCAGTTTTGTCTCATCCCAGCACAGACCAAGCTGTGCTGGGTCCTCTCTCCTTGTCAAGTGTGTGTACACAAATATGTAGATAATAGATATGATACATAGAATCATAGAACCATTAGGGATTGAAGGGACCTCGAAAGATCATCCAGTCCAATCCCCCGACACAGCAGGATCACCTAGACCAAGTCACACAGTCAGTCAGGGTTAGAAGGGACCACAGGATCATCCAGTTCCAACTCCCCTGCCATGGACAGGGACACCCCACCCTAGATCAGGCTGGCCAGAGCCTCATCCAGCCTGGCCTTAAACAACTCCAAAGATGGGACCTCCACCACCTTCCTGGGCAACCCATTCCAGGCTCTCACCACTCTCACGGTGAAGAACTTCCTCCTCACATCCAGTCTAAATCTACCCGTCTCCAGCTTTGCTCCATTCCTTCTCGTCCTGTTGCTACCTGACATCCTAAATAGTCCCTCCCCAGCCTTTTTGTAGGCCCCCTTCAGATCCTGGAAGGCCACAAGAAGGTCACCTCAGACCTTATGTATGTATGTGTATGTACGTGTATACGTACCTGTATACGTACCTGTATATGTGCATAAAACTTTATCAACTGAACTACACAAATACATTACATTTTCTTATGATTTGACAGTCAGCAGCTACCTGAGTGTGAGAATTTATTTTTCACATTTCAGAAGGAGAAAACATTCCAATTGTGTCTTTATTTGTGGGAAAGAACAATTTTGATTTCAAGCTTCAGCATACCAAAAACTTCGAAAAAGTAGAAATCTCAAGTCCCTCAAAAGTCAGATAAACACTCCAAATGCACGTGAGTCTTCCTAAAGTTTACTGAACACCTGACCGTGCTTTACCTCATGTCTTCTACCCCTTTTAGATAAAAGACTGACTGTCCTATTTAGTGTTGAAACTGCAAGTCTGGCATTTCAACATCACCAGCCTGCATGCTGAATGTTAAGCTTGTATTTACTGACCTGTAAAATATAACCCCCACTACCTTCTGAATCAGCAGTTGTCTCAATGCTCTGCAGGACTCACAGGATAAGAGACACAAAATTTAACACCAGCACAAAGCCTATGGGCAGCAATCACAGCGATGAAGGGCTGGAACAGCATGACCAACCTGAAAGCTTTATTGGAAGAACGCTGACAGTCCATCTGCAAGTAGGAAAACTGCCTGAAGAATCACAGCTGGTTTTCTGTGAGGTGTGTGTAGAGGTTTGTGTCTTTGATTTCACTGCAGGAGAATGTCCTGTGTGTTTGCACTCACTTGTGCAAGAACAAGTGAAACGCAGCTGTCTGAGAGCTCAGCTGCCTTGAGACAGTAAATACATGGCGAAAACTGACAAAATCCAAACATCTGCACTGAAGAACTGCACAACCTAGGATGTGTTCTAGAAGCACCTTCACTTCAGTGGAGAGAGTAGCTCATTCCTACACAGAAATAGTATGCTCTGAACCCTGATGTAGCTAGGTGATCTCTAAGGTATAAACGAGCGTGCACCCGGAGACCATCCATAGTAAGGTCAGACCTATGACTCTGACTCCAGGACACAAAAGGGTTGCGAACAAACATTGTGAAAAGCTAGTGCAGAAACACCAACATGCCTGGCCTGGGTCCTGTAAACCTTGTAGACTGCAACTAGACCATTTGATTTCTGAAGTTTTGCTGAGGCCATATCTGAGTATGGATTTGCTCTACATTTCTCTTTTGGAGATATCCTCAGGAAAAAAAAAAGACTGAGGAGCTAAAGGTTGTGGAAGTCAGTGAGGTATCACATTAAAAACACAGTGAGAAAGATGAAATTTTGTGCTGGGCTGCTGCAGCACCCAATCATCCCTGAAATGTCTCATTTCTGTCATGAGCAAGTATACTGTACGGGTGAGTAAAAGAGGTAGGAAGAAACAAGTCAGTCTTAAAATTCAGTGAGGATGATGAGGCCACATAACAAATGTTCATGTTTAGTATAAGCAAAAAAACCCAGGACATTGTGACAACAGAAAGACTATGGAATGTTCCACCAGTAGAGAAAGATATGGGAAGTCCACCTGAAAGAAATAGATCCAGAGAATGGAAATACCACAAAATGGGGAGCAGAGACATATAGAATCATAGAATCATTACGGATCGGAAGGGACCTCGAAAGATCATCCAGTCCAATCCGCCTGCAACGGCAGGATCACCTAAACCAAGTCACACAGGAACCCGTCCAGTCGGGTCTTGAATATCTCCAGTGAGGGAGACTCCACAACCCCCCTGGGCAGCCTGTTCCAGTGCTCCGTCACCCTCACCGTGAAGAAGTTCCTTCTCAGGTTGATGTGGAACCTCCTATGTTCCAGTTTACAACCATTGCCCCTTGTCCTATCACTACATGACACCAAGAACAGCCCAGTGCCATCCTCCTGACACCCACCCCTCAAATATTTGTAGACATGAATGAGGTCACCCCTCAGTCTCCTCTTCTCCAAGCTAAAGAGACCCAGCTCCCTCAACCTCTCCTCATAAGGGAGGTGTTCCACCTCTCTTATCATATTTGTTGCCCTACGCTGAACTCTCTCCAGAAGCTCCACATCCCAAAGGTCTTGTTAGTGGGCTGGTAAGGAGCAGACCTGGTTTGGCTGTATCAATCCTGTCAGAATAATGAAGTCCTGATGGAATTAAAACACAGAGGGATTGATCCGAGCTCCGTGTCCAATGAGAAATGGACACCAAACTGGCACCTGAAATACGGTGGCAATGAGGTGAGTGGCTGTCTCTTTTTGCACGTAATGAGCAGTAGGACAAGAGGAAGCAGCATAAAGGGGCACCATGAGAGATTTAGATAGGATATTAGGAAAGAAAAGGTAATGAAATGGTTTTCAAGCTTTGGAACAGGCTACCCAGGGAAGCGGTTGAGCCGGCATCCCTGGAGGTGTTTAAAAGGTGTGTAGATGTGGTGCTCAGTGATGGGGTTTATGGTGGATTTGCAGTTGGACTCAAAGATCTTAAAGGACTTTATCCAGTCTAAACGATTCTATAAGCAAAATTGCCTGTGAGGTGAAGCAATGGGCAGCTAAGCCCACCCTGGCTACCTTTCCTTTTGCCTCTTTCCCTGTCCTTCTCATTGCTGTTTTATGTTGAAAGTTTGTGATAACCTTTGGATGAGGTACTCTGCAGTGGACTAATCTAAACACGAGGGGAAAACCCCAACTTGTGCTCTTAGGGAGCAACTCAGGCATGGTGCAGATGTCTTTTCTTTGCCCTTAAAGTGAAAGCCTAGAGACCTTCTGCACATCTGTGAGAAACCCACAGGTTACTCAAGCACTCTAGCAGTCTGGCCAAGCTGGACTGGTGTGCAGGACCCTGGGGGGGTGATTGCTCCTCTATTGGTGAGTCAGCTCGTGCATCTGTGGGTTGCACAACCTCCTGCCAGACCCACTCTCCTTCCCACCTCCCCACCACATGGGACTCATTGAAGTGGGTCATCCCCAGGCCTTCCTCCTTTACAGGCTGGCTGGCTTCTCAGCTTCTAGAGAATGACTGCTTCCTCTGTACTCTAATTGTCTCTTCCCTTTTCTAGCTCTCAACACTTGCTCTCTCCCCTTCACATTTCTCCCCATTTCTCTCTTCAAGCCACTTCCCAAAAACCTCCACCCCAAATCGCAGTGTTCACACCTCCTGTCATTGAAAGTATCACAAGGGTAAAAAGGAAAGGAAGGGGGAAAAAATAAAAGAGCTGTTTTCCACGGCATGTTTGTAGGATTTAGTTTCATCACAAGAAAAATTTTAGCATTATTTCCCTTTTTTAGAGCGTTCTGGGTAGCAAATTAATTTGTTGGCTTCAAGGGTATTGCACAGATTTATGTCCATTGAGACTTCTTCCATTACTTTCTCCTTTTGTTCTTGTAATCAGAAAGTTGATTATCACTGCCCTGTGAAGAAGATTAACATAATTTAACCCAAGAGCTTTGAACAAAAGCTACTCAGAAGCCTGCAGAGTTTACTAGGATGTAACCACATTTCTAGAGGCTTCTCCCATCTGAATCTGCCCAGAGAGGTCTCCTTGACTTGTGAAGTCTTCTCTGGAGACATTTAAAACTCACCTGGATATGTTCCTGTGCAACTCGGTCTAGATGGTCCTGCTCCAGTCCCTAATGTTCTCTGTTTCTGTGTGATTCTTGAATCTCCCCCTTGAAGCACCGGTGGCAACGGTATGTTTTGCTCTGTGGTTCTTCCAGCTGGTACTGGACACTGTTAAGAAAACTATCCTTTCTTACAGCACTCTGAAGGTCCTGTCTATAGTGCCTGCAGCTCTGTTGTTGTTGACACAAGCCAGGTTTGGTTTAAGGATGTCACAGGACAGACTTCAGTTTCCACTGGCACATCAACAGCACCTTTCTGCCTCAGACACTTATTTTTCCCTCTCGTATGAATTCAGTCAAACTGGTCTGGGAGGAAAGAGTCTTTCTGCCTGGCACCAAGTTTGCACAGTCCAGTTCTGCAAGTACAGCTATAAACACATTCAAGCAAAGTCTGCAAATGATCAAAGGCAATTAAATACATGCGTATTTTCTGTTTCTCTCAGCCTTGTAGCTGTTCTCAAATGCTCTTGACAAATAGCTCCTGTCCCACCCCCTGGCTCCACCTTTTTCTGTGATTCATGCAGCTTCAGGGATGACACCAGGCAGTAAATCTTTTAGATATCTTTCCAAAAAAGCAGCATCCATCCTGTTAATAAAACTATCTCTGTACTGACAACTCAGATTTCCTAGCATAGTACCCTTCTCCTTGAGAAGCAACAAAAAAGGGAAATCTCAGTCTACATTTAGTTTATGTAAATAACTCAAGGTTTTTGACTCTTGTTTTTCAGTTAGTCGGCTTGCTCCTGTTACCTGGAGGGAGCTTTGTGTACAAGCAAGATCAGTATTTGCTTATTTGTAGTTAACTCATTGAACAAAAGCCTATATAATGAAAAAGTTTGACATGTACAGATAAAACTGAGTGACATGGGATCTCTTGTGTTCTTCCACTGTAAGCACCTCATCCTTGGTCATATCAGAATGTACTTGCTTCTGTACTGTGATGCCTTAAAGTATTTTCCGTGAGATACCCCCCATGAGTAAGGATTGAAGGGCTCAGTACACCAGCTACATATGAATGTCTCAATAGTAACCAGCATTAGGGATTTGTTAGGATCATATAATAACTACACTTGCCCCTCCTCTCCCGAAATACCTGCTTACTGCAGAAAAGAAGAAGCACATGTGATGATATTTGTAAAACTGAACACAGATGCAGAGATCTTTTCTTGCTCTCCATTACAATTGCTACATAATGTTCCGAGGGAAGCTGGTCTCATACGCAAAGTCTGATGTAAGGTTTTGAAGTGATTTGCATTTAGAAAAAAATCCAATCACAATCTCAAAAATGTTTCTTTCTACTCTTATTTGTCCTAGAACACACATACAAGAACTAGAAGGATCCATCAGACTTTAGACTAAGATCAATGTCTGCACCCTAGAGCTATTTAGTCCATGTGCAGTGGCAGCTCCTAGGGGCTTTGGTGGAGGTCTGGGTGGTTTCTACCTGTGGGACTCATTCTCTTTCATTATAAGTTTATAAAAGTCTCCTTTCATGCAAGGATCCTGATGTCATCATCAGATTTGCAACAGAATAGTAACAGAAATGGCAGCTCCTGCCCTGTAGTGCCCACGGTTCATGTTTCTTCATTTTTTCCACCCCAATAATAAACAATTAAATCATCCTAGTTAACTAGGTATTATCCTTTTCACAGACAAAGGTAGAATTGGCTCATTCTTATGGTTGCTTGAACTGTATGGAGTAGGCACAAGCTTATTTTACTGCGTAAGCTTTCAAAACGCTGTGCAGTGATGTATACAAATACATTTAATGGATCTGTTGTACCATTTCAGAAGTTTAATCCACAGCACTTCCACACTAGAAAGTTCATGACAAAATATTAGATGGATGGGAAAGGGTTAAAATTTTGAAGAACACTTATGGCAGGAACACTTTCATTCTGTTGGGTTCATTCAGAAGCTGCTCAGAGTCTTTACAGTAGCTTATTCTAAATCTAATAAGTTAAGCCTAAATGGAAGAAATTCTGAGTAAGATCTCAGGATAAGAAAGGAAAGGGTTTACAATCCATTCTGATTTGAATATAATGAAACTGGAATCCATCTGTAAACCCTTTGTCTTCACATTTCCACCTCTACATTTTTGTCCTGACTCATGGCTGGTGAAAGACAGAAAATCATCTAGCATCCACAAAATGTTTGGTTGTAACAGGTGTTTTTTCACTGCATTTCACATACAGAGAAGCTTTGATGGGGTGTGTTGCTTGCGAGTCACAGAGGGTGAAGTGGAAGGCACAAAACTCCGCAGGACATCGCTTCTGTGAAGACACCTTCACACGCACCTCAACAAACTCTTTTTGCAGATTAATCCAATCTGCATCTGGCCTGAGGTTGAGTCCTGCGTCCGCACGTTTTGGCAGTTCCACGTGTTTCAGTACACCCAAGGCCTCTGGAAGGCATTTTTAATTGACAGTAATTGCGTGTCAGCCTCTAATGAGTCAGATGAGCTCTTGCTTTCCTTCTGCATTCCAATGAATTCATCTGGGTGTGAGAGCTGGGGAAATCTTGTTAAATATAGAGCCCTGGCACCAAGAGACAGATGCAATGCTGCGTGATCACTGCTATTTCTTAAGAGTTTGGGCTGGGCAACGGGGTGCCCTCGTTCATATTCTTTCATAACTTTTTTCTAAGTAAAATAGAAAACCTTGAGAGCATTAAACTTACATTAACATGATTTTCTTTCTGCCTTCATTTGGATCTTTAGAAATACAAACAAACTGTATTTGGATGTTACCTTTTTAGACAGATGCCACCACCTCTTTTATAGGCACTGGAATTAAATAGATTTAAAAGTCTATACAATATAAAAGTGAAAAAAGTCTTCTCATTGATTACTGAACTGGCCTTGATGGAATTTTGCAAGAGAGTGCTTCCTAGCAATTATGGCTTTTTTTCTTGGTGCATTAAATACAGCTAATGTTTACTGAATAAACAAAAATCAGATCTTGAAAATATTCCCATGGAATATCATCATCCGTCATCTTTGCCAACGTGCAAGTGCACAGCGTGGCTGTGTCTTTGCTTTATACACAGAGCTCATCTACAAACACAGCATAGTGCAGGTACTGCTGGAGGCAATGCACATCAATCTCAATCATGATTCCACAGGCCTTCTGTACTTCCAGAGCACACTCCATGTATCAGTGTAGCTCTGTAGGAGCTCCCTGGCTAACCTGGGATGACCATCCAGGTGTCTGGGCTTCCAGTCTGGAAGGCTGCCTTTGCGAGCACATTGTGTGACAGCACGGTCTCTGTTATGCAGCAGAGGATTTCGTTTGGAGGTTGTTATTTTATAGAGAGAAGTTTCAAAAAGCAGAGCGCGCTGCGATAACAAAACAGCCACACGGGACTGTGGCTCATGTTCTGTGTGTCAGAAATGTCCACCATGTCCAACTTTGATGTGGAAAACACTTCCAAGGCGCACTGTAATCTTCAGCAGTGACGCCTGGCTGCAGCACCCTCGCGGTCACCACATGACAAAGAGCATTTCTAGTTCATTTCAAGCAACACGCTCTGGCTGCGTTGTCAGGACACAGAAGAGATTTACCTAATGGTTGATGGATGCTGCACTGGCTCACTTGCTTTTCGGCCGTTGCCTTCAGTAACAGTTCAGCTGGATCTGTGCTAAAGACCAAATCCTGCAGTGTTCTTTGAGGCTCTGATAAAGGGCTTACAGAAATTTCGTTACGGCAAATTCACATCATTACTGGTTAATTGGGATCAACTCCCGAGTACAATGTTGTGCTCAGGAAACACTGCAGACACCAGTACAGTGTGTAAATGAAGGCAGTAGGTATGTCTTCAAATGGACAATGAGGTCAGGGTGTCTTGTTTCTTAGTTTTAATTGCAATCCCTTCTTTTCCATGACACAGCTGCAGGAGCAGGTAGTATATAACAGCCCATCAGTGGCTCTGATGGCATTGGCTCGCACTAAAGGAGCAGGATAATGCGGTGTTCTGTGGTGAGCAGCACCTTCTTCCCACTCTTCTTGAGCTTTGGTTTCAATATGCTGACTTGTTCTGTCTCTTCTCCTCATTCGTGATGCTTTCTTCCCACACTCATTGACTTTGCCTGTTCAGTAAATCCTAGCCTACAATTCAGTATTTCAGACTCCTTATCCAGCCCATTCTTTCTCTCTCCATTTTACTTCTGTTCCCTCTCTCACACACTTCACACCTGTGGTCCCACATCTCTCCCTCAGCTTCCTCATCTGACCTGCCTTTTTCCTTCTCTCACCATACCTTGACTTCTTCACCTCTTGACATGGTCAGGCAAGATGTGTTCCATGTGTATTGGTTGGGCTGTTTCTCTTCCCTGGCAGAAGACAGAATTTGGGATTTATCTCCCCAAAAAACAGCTGTATAAACTACTGCACCTACCATCTGCTGGCAAGCGAAAGTGAAGAGATGCTTTTCTCTACTACCTGTACCAAAACCACTCACATGATGTCTTCAAAGAGAAAAATGGGAATTACTTCCCAAAGATAAGTAAAAATGTTTACAAGAAAGGCCATAATTCCTCTTCCTGTGTGCAACTGTCATCTTCATGTTCTCTACTTCTTCACTTGCTCAGTTGATGTAGTTGCTGGCCACCTGCTGCCTGAAGTGTGCAGGGCATCTGCTTGAAAGCCCGTTTCACGTGAATAGCGCTGGAGTGATCACAGTGCACATACTGTGGAGTACACAGCATTTCTTGGGAACAGGCCCCACCACAGTAGCAGAAGTCCCTGAACCTTGCTCTTGGTTATTCATTTTTCTTCCTCCATCAGCAGCAATAACGGGCTTTCAACTCCATCTAGTTCTGCATTTCCCTGCACACTTATTATTCAGTTGTATTTTAAGTGCTCTTCCAGTTTTCTCTCTGCATGTGACCACCCACTTCTCCACCTACAGTCTCTATAATGTGATTTCTATCTTCTGTAGCTTATAATGGTTTAAATTATGTTAATTGTATTCAGACAATAAAGTAAAAATCAGTACGACTATTATTCTGCACATATACTGTACCAGTGCTGGTAGTTATTCACTTGAGAAATGAGCATGGCTAATAAGATAAGAAAATTACACTTTCATACTGTTAGTCAGTTTCATATTTAATTAATGAAAAAAAACTATTTCCATGTCTTCTTAACTGAGGCAGGATTAACTCTTTTGACTCTGTCTCTGGGGCTTTGAGCAACCTGGTCTAGTGGCAGTAGGGTTGGAACAAAGGTTCCTTCCAACCTGAACCATTCTGATTTCAAAAAATGGGTAGACATGGTGTATCAGGAGACAATTTAGTGGTTAGGGTTTGTAGGGAAAACTGTTGCCCTTGATGATCTTGAAGGTCTTTGCCAACATCCATGAGTCTATGATTCTACAATTTTGTGGTTCTGCTTCTATGAATCTGCGACTATGCTCACTGCTGAAGCTCGAGTTCATACCATGCAAAGTGCTCTCCACAACAGCTTGAGATTTGGTTTCCTAAATCACTTTGGCTGTTTCAGTAAACACTTTTTTTTTTGGAAATGTCATAGGCAAACACACTCAGAAGACACCACGGTGAACCATCGAGGCCATGCCTTAGGAGCACACACACCAAGTAGCTCACTCCCGACAGTCTTGCTGTTATAAAAGCATGAGAGTTCTTTCCACACACATTTCCTAGTCTAATTTTGTTAAAGTGTCATGAACAGACCGGTCTTCAAATCACTCTCAAATCTAAGACTAAACTTCATGAACACTTACTGTGGCAGCAGAAAACAAGTGCTTTCAGAATGTAAGATGGCCATGATATGCTGTCAGGAGGCCAACACACTCCCACACGTGCTATAAATACCAAAGCAGAACACAAGCTCAGGCTAGATTTAACCGAACTGCTTCGATCGCTGCAAAGTACGCTTTGCTGCATGTTGAAGGGATAACGTGTCACAACACGTTTTGCATAAAGTGAAGAATCTAGCTATGAGAAACACTCGTGTTTTGGATTTCCCCCAGCCCGCATCACGGCAAGGAGCCTCTCACTAAAAACCGTCTAAATCCCAGTCTGAAGCAAGTGGACGCCACTTCACCGTGGCAAACCGAGCTCCAGCCATCCCTGTATGGGTGGGTCTTGCCATATGGAGCTTGACTCCGGTTGCAGATGGATGGGAAGAGTGCTCTAAAGGCTCTTGTACTCTTCTTGTACAGAAGTTCACAGTATCTTTTTAATTTTTGATAAAGCCATGGGTAAGGGCAGAGGATCAAGTCTGCCAGAAGGGTTTGATTTCATTTACCTGTGACCTTTCAGAATACTTAGGGCTGAGGTTTTCAAATGTACTTGTCACCAGTGATAAAACCCTGCTGCAAACAGAGTGTTGTGTCCTGTGAAAGACGCTTTAGGTGCAGACTACTTTGTATTGGGACACCTCTGGACTTGGGCATCCTAGGACTGTGCTACTTTTGGAATAGTGGCAGGGGGATTGGACTAGATGATCTTTCAAGGTCCCCTCCAATCCCTAATCATTCTATGATTCTAAAAATCAGTTCACTGAAAACTGAGCATTCTTCATTACACATTGCAAGTGTATCCAGCTGTGGCTCCAGAGCTTAATCCATCATGAGCTGCTCAAACCTGAAGCAGGTTCGGCTGTGTTAGCACAAACTGGCTTTTCCTTTCAGCCTTTTCTTCTAACAGCATTTTGCAGCCATCTCCACACGACCTCTGCTATAATTGCTACCAAAGAGGTAGGGTAACAGAAAATCAATCAAAACTACTACAGACACTCTGCCTTTCCTGTTACTAGACTTTCATTCCTTATTTTGTTCTTGTTGAGCCGCTTCTTCCGATGCTGCAAAATGTATTTCTTTCTCTAACAGGATGTTGAAATGCTCATTATACCTTGATGAGCTACAAGCTACATGTCCAGTCTGCATATTAAACACTAAAATTTTAAGTAACTTAAAAATGGAGTGTATTTATCAAAAAAAAACACTGGAGAAGTTCTATTACTCTACACTCCTCTAGCAATTCCAAAACAGCATTGTCAAGCACACATGCATACGTGTGCCTGCCTTGTTATCCTCCATGTGTTTGCTTTTTACCACCATTGCAAAACCTGCAGTAGACCCACCTAGAATATTAGGAACATCTAATCTGTTGGCACCTGCAGAAGAACCTTTTTTGTAATAACAAAATCTGGCTTCCTTCCTGGGACGCTAAATTTCTTTCAAGCTACCATGGTTGTGGAGACTTTAACACCTGACTTACAGCTGCCGTCATTCTCTGTAGCACGTTGAGAGCGCTTCTGTGCATGTGACTGAGGAAAAGAGCAGGAAGTTGGAAAACCCAATTTAAAAGCAAAATTTTAATAAAATTTAAGAGCTATAAATGCGTTGCTGAGTTATATTATTTATATAATAACTGCAGTTAACTATCCCAGACCACTGCAACAGACAGCGACTTGGAGAAATTTTGTGTGGCTATGTCCACGTAGCCACCCTAAGACGCATAGCTTAGATTGTGCCCTGGCATGGAATTACTCAGGCAAAGATCAGCACCTTCATTTGCTTGACATGATTACTTGTCCCTCCCTTTTCCTCCCGCAGCATCCCAGATCTCCAGGACTGCTCAGCACCACCTTGCCTCTTATACTCTGCCACATCTGTTTTCCCACAGGGGGTCTTTCTTCTGCCCCCCACTCCCTGGGCTATACCAAGCCTTTGCACTTGCTCATGGCAATACTCTGCACTTTCTCCATGCTCCCAAGCCTAGGGTTAGTCTCTGCTGTTTGCTTACAAGTAGGCTCAGTCTGTGTTTGACAAATCTGTGACCCAGTCCAGCGAGCATGGCTAGCAGCAGGAAGCTCTTTACATAGTGTAGGGATAAGGTCACATAACTCATCATCACTGAAATGAAGGAGAACACCTCTGACCAAAAATACCCCAACAGAAAATCCAAAGGTAGTGAGAGAGTTCATAACAATAGAAAAATCCACCCAAACCCATGATAGAAAATGACCATTAAACTCACAGTGCAGGTCATTGTGTGAGTTTGGAGGGAGAAGGAGAATCCCACAGAGAGAGACAACACAGCTCTGTCTCCCCAAGATTTCTCTGCAAGCAACCTCCCTTTTATACCGTGGTGTGGTGCCGCTTCAACAACTTCCCCCCTGCAGCAGACACCTGTTGTTATCCAGTCCAGACTCTCAAGGTTGCTTGACTCTGGGAAAGCAAGCCAGGGGAGTATTTTTCTCCACACTCTCCCACAAGAATCTGGACATTTGTGGTTTCTCATCACAAAAAAAGGAATCATCCATGTGTCAGCCTCAGTTCTCAGCACTGCACCCTGCCAGGTGCCGTGTGAGGAGATTAACAGGGCAACCTGGGATTTCAAAGCCAGAAAAGCTTCTGCAATGCCTGGTGAGTCTGTGAGTGTGGTCAGCAAGAGAGCTTAGCAGAGCAGCACACAGCACCCCAGAAACAGGGCACATCCAGGCCTGATGACGAGTTACTCTATTCAACATATGCAAACATTTTGCTTTTTAGAAGTTCAGTGTAAACTCCCATCCCGTTACAGTCAGCAGCAAAACTCTCTTAACTGCAGTGGGGAATTAGAACTTCATGAGACCATGAGCAGAAGTTACCCTCCCCAGGAGCTGTAGTGAAACAACCAAGCTGAGAAATAGTAACCTCCTTTCTGGAATGGTCTGCTAGACATTGGTCTTCAGGGCAAAAGTTGTGTGGTCTCCTGCTCATCACTAAGCAGCTTTACAGAAATTGTTCCCATTAATGATTACGTATTCCTGATTTGGAAGCCTTGGCACGACGTGCATGACAATTGTTCTGTTAGCAGGGTAACGGGTTTTGTAGCATCACCATCAATTTACAGCCTAAATGAGTACCAGCCCAGGCATTACTGGGTAAAAATTGTGTGGGAATAGCTAGAAGTTGTAGAGTCAACTAAGTTTTGGTCCCGCTGTCTCAATATGTCACTCAACATGTTCTAATTTGACTTTATATACCTGCAGTCAGACTCCCTAAGTCCTGGACTTTATTCATTTAAGTTTCCTTGAATCTCTGAAACTGGATCTCTCAGTAAACTATCAGTGTTGTCTTTAAGGAAAAGCATTGAATCATAGAATAATTTAGGTTGGAAAAGATTATTGAGTCCAACCATTAAGCTACTCTACCAAGCCCATCATTAAATCATGTCCTTCAGAACCATATCAACATGAATTTTCAGTTTTCCAACCTTAATTATTCTATGAATCTATATAGAAACATTTGTTTTGTCTTTCACAGCAGATACCAGGTTGAATTCTTCTTGGGCTTTGGCCCTTCTAATTTTCTCCCTACGTAACTTGACTAAGTATTTGTAGTCCACATGAGCTGCCTGCTCCATCTTCCAAAGGCCATGTAGACATTGTTGTTGTTCCTGAGTTCCAGCCAGACCTCTGTGTTCAGCCAGGCTGGTCTCCTTCCCCACTGGCTCATTTTTCAGGACATAGGGATGGACTGCTCCTGCTCCTGTAAGTCTTCCTTCGTGAAGTTTGTCCAGCCTTTCTGGACTTCCTTGCCTTCAGGACTGCCTCCCAAGGAATTCAGTCAATCAGTCCCCTGAACGAGCCAAAGGCTACCTCCTGCAAGTCCAAGGTGGCAGCTCTGTTGATCCCCTCCTTACTTCTCCAAGAATCAAAAACTCTCTCACAATCACTCTGCCCAGGTTGGCCTCCAGCTGTTACACCTCCCACAAGTTCTCTCTTCACAAGTAGAAGGTAACCTTCCATAGATGGTTCCCTCACCAGCTGTATCAGAAAGTTCTTTTCCAAACAGTTTAGGAACCTCTGAGACACTCCGCTGTATTGTATTTCATGCAAACATGTTGGAAAGCTGAAGTTCCATTCAAGAACAAGGTCTGGTGACCATGAAACCTCTCCCAACTGCTTATAGAGTTTGTCATCTGCATCTTCATCCCTGTTGGGTTGCCTATTACAAACTCCCATCATGATATCTGCCTTGTTGGCTTTCCCTTTGATTCTTACCCATAAACACTCAATATCAATAACACATCATCATCATCATCACTACTTTGTAGACATTCACATCCCTCTCTAACATAAGGGCCACTCCATCATTTCTCCTTTTTGATCTATCACTTCTGTGAAGTCATTGATAGCAGCACTCCAGTAATGTGTAATCCCAACACATTTCCATGATGGCAACTATATAATAATTCTCTTGGTCTCCAGCTCCTCCTGTCTGTTACTCATGCTACATGCATTGATGTAGTTGCACTTCAGCTGGGCTAATGGTCCCGCCACTGTTTTGGAGAAAGAAGCCCTAATGCCCACATGACTGTTCTCAGACATTTCCATGGTCACCAGCCTTCGTGTCTTTGCTGCCACATGGATCACCATCTCCCACCTCCATTGAGATAGCAATGTGTAAGACCTTACTAGCATACTGTCCCACTAACACTGGCATGCAGCCCCCAGACCCTTCTCTAGCAAGCCTGGTCATATCCCCATTTCCTTTCAGACCTACTTTAATGCTCTTTCAGCCCTGCTGCCACCTCTTTCCAGTAAGTGTACCCTGTCTGTTGCAAGCAGGCCTGGTACCTTGAGTTTCATAGGATCGTAGAATCATTAGAGATTGGAAGGGACCTTGAAAGCTCATCTAGTCCAATCCCCCTGCCACAGTTTAAACCCTTCCCTCTGGAGGAAAAGTCACATTCTGCATGAAAACTCTTCGTGATAGGCTGTGGGCCAGGACTGAATAGCAGCATTTTACAAGAGACCAGCTGGGACTCTCAGAAGTCAAAATACTGATTCGCTGCTCTACAGAACAAAACACCTCAGTAGATCTCAAATGCTTCAATAAAATGGGCTGTCCCTGAGCTCCCCTCCATCACAACAACCCCAGCTGGGCACTAGGGATCTCCTTGCACTCCTCCCATCTTCATCTGGCCTCTTGCAAAATGCTGCCACAGACCCCCCACACGTCTCCTGGGGACCCTCCATATGCAGAGAGGAGGCGAAGGCTCAGGCTTGGCAGAAGATAGAGCTCAATACTTTCTTTCTGCTGATGAAGCAACAAAATGTCACGGAGCAATTTGTTTTTGCCTGAAGTAGTGATTGCAGTGTCACAGGAAAGCAACTGGTGCCAGAAAGTTAATCATCAGACCCTTAACACACTTGCTTCCCACACTGAAAATTCCTTTCTGTGTGTTCCTGCAGGCTCCTCATCTTGCCACTGCAGCCATGAAACCAAACACTCTTTCCTGCCATAGTCAAGGTGTTGCCAGGTAAATTAAACCTGCGCAGGTGTGTTGGTGCTGAACCGCTCAAATTAAAAACTACCACAGTACAATGTTGTATTTTGTTGTTGTGCCAAAGCATGGACTGCCAAGCTCAGCCAGAGATGCTCAAATGGAAAAGAATGCAGCCGCTTTTCACGCAGACATAGAGGTCCCTTGTGAGGGTTGTACAGCTAAATGGTACAGAAATCCCAGCTACTGCTTGTGGAAGGTCTTTTTGGAGAGGACTGGAAACACAGGGAAACCTGCAAATCCTGTGCTTTGAAAGCTCAAACCCTAGTTATTCTTACTTAATGATATCTTGTAGGATGACTCTATGCAGCTGAGGAAATAAATCCCTTACCTCTTTATGAGTCCAAGAGTAGATTTTTCTGCACACAGCAACTGCTGAGACCCTTGCCCGGATTAACACAAGTGCTTTCTAGAGGATCTCATCTCTGCTCAGAGGATCTCATCTTTCCAGTACTAGTTATGCTCAGGAAGGTGGCGGAAGCCCCATCCCTGGAGGTGTTTAAGGCCAGGCTGGATGAGGCTCTGGCCAGCCTGATCCAGGGTGGGGTGTCCCTGCCCATGGTGGGGGAGTTGGAACTGGATGATCCTGTGGTCCCTTCTCACCTTGACTGACTGTATGACTTGGCCTGGGTGGTCCTGCTGTGGCAGGGGGATTGGACTAGATGATCTTTCGAGGCCCCTTCCAATGCCTAATGATGCTATGATTCTATGATCTGAACTTTTGCTTAACTGCTTTGCTCTTCTCCCTGTAATATTGATTTTGATTAAAGGCCAGAAGGAGGGTGGAGGTTTCCAACACTTGAGCCACAGCCCCCTGGGACTGCAAGGACTGCAGATATGAAGGGGGAAGGCACCCACTTTTCTGGAGCCAGTACTTCACAGCTGGCAGGTTTCCTAGAAGTTCACAGCCATTAGCTAATTGCAGAGGCTTTAAGCAGCTCCCACTTAACTCCTCTTTCGCAAGGCCTTTCTTCACCTACTTGCTCTGTCACAGTTTGGATTTCTTGGTAGAAAATCTCTCTATTCAGAAAGTTAAGGGAGAAGTTACAAGCCCCACAGATAGGTATTGTTGTGCCTTGGAGCTAACTACATGATGCTGCTCTACGAGGCAATGCAGGGAGCCCAGAGTGGTTGTTGGGTTGCCCAGAGGGAGCGCACACTGGTGGGGTCAAGGTTCAAGCACAGACTCCATCCCTCCCACTCCTCCCAGGTTTGGGGTTTATTTCAGAGCCTGTCTACCCCAAATAACACAAATTTGAAACAAGCCTCCAGCTACATCCCTGCAAGGCAAATACACAAAATCACAACAGAAAGTTTATCTTCTTATCCTCTGAGACAAAAAGCTTGTTTTTACTTAACAAGACTTCAGTTTTCTTTTTCAGATAGTGAGAAGATCTGGATTCAGCCACAGGTAGCTGTTTAGCAGCTGGGCCTGCTGTCGTGTGTGCCAGGTTCCTCCTGAGCAGTGATCCCACAGTGCTGTCATGCTGTGGGAGCAATGGCTCTCCCTGACTTTTGTGTTCTTATCACATCTTTTTCCAACAGAAAGTCAAAAGCTTGAACTGTTTGTTGGGAGAAGTCACGTTTCTTCAGGATCTCAGGCAGGCAGGCAAATGCTTCTGGGAAGGGGAACATGAGATACTGAATTCAACTCTGTGCTGGCTGCATTCAGAACAGCACTTTGAACAGCTTTAAGGAGGGAGAGCTCATGCACCTTAGGTGATCTCAAGGTATTTGGAAGGAACAGCTTGTACCAACTAGTGTTGTCAGAAAAATAAACACCGGGAGTAGCAATCTTCTTCGGGTACTTGGTACCACTTTCAGTGACATGACTGGGCCAAATCTGGACATTAAGCCGTTCTTCCAGTCTAGGCAGCATGTGACTCCAGTCCTGGTTAATCATAATAACCATGCTGTGCGAACTTCTCCCTTGCTTGAGGCTGACAGGCCTGGAAATCAAGAAATACTACTCTGATTCTCATCAGATTAGCTCTTCTGTTGTGTTTCTTTCACCCAAGGTACACAAAGCCTTCATTAAACATGAAATAACTGATCTTGACCAAGTGTTTGTGAGATGGACCAATACCATTCATGTTATTGCCCTCTACAACTACCTTAAAGGAGGTTGTAGCAAGGCTGGTGTTGGGCTCTTCTCTCCAATTAGTGATGATAGGACGAGGGGAAGTGGCCTCAAGTTGCGTCAGGGAAGGTTTAGACTGGATGTTAGAAAGAAGTTCTTTACTGAGAGGGTGATTAGGTGCTGGAATGGATTGCCCAGGGAGGTGGTGGTGTCACCAACCCTGGAGGTGTTTAAGGAACGGGTGGATGCAGCGCTTGGGGATATGGTCTAGCGGTTAGGCACTAGGAGAAAGGGCTGGACTTGATGACCCTGGAGGACCTTCCCAGCCGTGATGATTCTATGATTCTGTGATTCTATTTATACTGGAGGCTGGGGCTTGAGGAAGCTGGATAGACTGACCACTGTAACGCAGAACCAGGAAATCCGTGTTCTTCATTATAGTTATCTAATGACAATTTGCTCTTTAGCATTTCATCCCTAGATTTATCTGCTTTCAGTGAGCAGCTTGTGTGGCTGTCCCTGATTTAGCTTTAAGCTGCATGGCTTGCGAGCAAGGTAGCTCTGTTGGTTTTGAAACAAGATTTCTCTCCTCTCTCAAAGGTTCAACACTGAGGCGATGGGTTTTCCAGCAGTTGCTGATTTTGCAGTTTCCCAAGGATCTTATTTAAAATCTCATGGTGAGTTCAGACTATGTAACTCAGAGCTTCCCGTTTACCCGTAGCATGTCCAATGGAGATGCAGCAGTTCTCTTTTCAGGAGTTAATAATGTCCTGTGTCCATCCCTCAAAAGGGATGGCAAAGCAACATGAAACTTCCCCACTGCAAGAGAGTTTCAGCTAGGAGGTGAAACCCCACAACTGGCTGGTTAACTGTCCTTCACTGCATCTAAATGTCACGGCTGTAGTCTTCTATCACCAGCAGCAGAAATGAAGATACACGTGAGACTGGCATGCCTTTACTACTTCATTCTCCCAAATTATGATTTTACTTCAAGCTTTGAGATCTGGATCTCAGATACCGCAGAAACAAAAAATGCCAACCCTGTGTGAGCAATTCGTTTTATCCACAACTCCTGTTGAATGAATTTTATCCCTGCAGATTTCATACCAGCTTTCTTGAGCCTCCCATGTACAACTCTGAAGTCTCTTCTTGCCTTCTTCCCCTCTGTGAGCATGGGATCATCAGACCTGGAGAAGAAACAATGACCAGTGGCAAGCAGTGTGTGTTCTTAGTAGGACGCAAACCACCAGGCTGATGCTGACAGAAACTGGCGGGTGGCTACAGTCTCTGAATTTTAGAAAGTTCATGTCCTGCTCCATGTCTGCACCCTCATGATGGCTTCCTGCCATCTAATTCCTGCTGAATTCTTCCACTTCTAGTCTTTTCCACTCCTTCACTTTTCAGCACAGCCCATGAATCAGGGAAGAGAGAAGTCGTGTAGCCCGTGGCGTTTGTACACCGGGCAGAGGTCTCAAAAGCATGGGGTTGGTGCCAGTGCATGGAAGCACAAAATTAAAATGGTGTCAGTTTTCAACTCCTGTCCATGCCTACAAGTTCAGCTCCTGGTGCCACCTGCATATGGGCTGATAGACACTTCCCACAGACTCCCAAGTTTTGTGGGCAAATAAGGATGCTGCAGTCGCATCAGAGGTACGGTTGCAGCCACGGTGTGACTCCAGCCTCTCACTGTGGGTATCTCATTCCTTTTGGTCTCACAGACATTGCATAGGTACAGCAGGCAAACAGGGCTCTGTGGAGAAAGCTTGGCTGTTCAGGGTTGAGCCTGTATGTGTAGGAACCTCTGCACAGTAAGCTGCTGAGGCCCTAAGGGAAGAATCCTAGATGGGGAATATGCTGGCTCACAAGGGCAACCAGCCAAGGTTAAAGATTTTCACAGAGCAACAGAAGCACAGCACTGATATGAGGCAAATGGATCTGAGTGTGGAGCAAAAGTCAGGCTCAGGATGTATTGTTCATAGGTAACCTGCACCTAGCTAGCGTACCTGAGGTTTACTACAGGACAACATCCATCCTGGGGCTCCGCAGTGGCTTAGTGCACAGAGTGCCTCACAGTGGAGGGATAATGCTGTAGAGCAGGCATGGCACTGCCAGCATCCATAGGGAATCCCAAGCCTAAAAACCCCACAGAACTATTTTGTATCCCCACCTACAGCAGTACTGTAGTCTATACATTTTGTATGTGGTCACTGTGTTCTTCCAGAGCGTGTAGGTGGCTGTCAGCTTCCTAATCCTGAATTTACTGGCAGCAATGAGAGGAGAGAGGAGGCTTTCGTCAGTGTCCAAGAGAAGACTATTTTCAGCACTTCAGAGCACTCGTCTGCTGATGGTTAAATGCAATGGAGTCCCCACAGGCATCCATGAGTGTCCACCTTCCCAAACCTGAGGATGATCCATCTTCGACAGCAACCCCCTCATGTTTCCAGTACCATGCAGACCTCAGTTTTCCTCCCTTACTCAACTTGGAGACACGCATCCAACCTGTCCCCCTCCTGCAGCTCAGCAAAAGCATTCATTTGTGGCACTTTTTGCTGTGGCAGGAGTCTAAAGCACCGTGGAAAGCCAGCAGGTAACAATGGCGCTAGTCCCACCTCCTGACTCTCCAAATCACAGCTGCTGGCACCAGGGTACAAATTACTGTCAAATGAATGAGTGTTTCCTCACTGTTCTCCACGGATTTTAGCATTTCCTTCAGAAACAAGAGGACTGATTGTCTGTTCATGCCGCTGAAAAGGAAACATGCCTTGGTCTGGAGTGCTCTTCTATAAAACAGACATTCAGAAGAGAAGGAAAAGCAAGGGAACCCAGAACTGTTTCCTTGCATATTCACGTGCACTTTGTCACTTAAAGCTAGTCAAGCTCAGTTTGAGTTTCTCGCGTTGTGCAAACATGTGAGCATCTGGCAGAAGCACATAACTTACGCATTGCTGGTGTGAGTGAGCAGAACGCTTGCATCTAGCGAAGGGCAACAATTGTCATGCCATATAAATAAGTGACAGCTTTGGAACTTAATTCATTTTCGAAGAGCTTGTCAACTTGAAACCTAGCCACTTTGCAAAAAAGCATTTCAAAACATTTTCAGGTTGATATTTTCCCTGATTTTTCCCTGTCACTCTTAGCATCTCATTTTTGCAGCATTTAAANATTCAGGTTGATATTTGATATGTCACTCTTAGCATCTCATTTTTGCAGCATTTAAAGTCGCTACCTCTTGTTCTGTTGTGAAGAATACACAGACACACAAAAGAAGTGACGGGGGAAAAGCAATCATCTCTGCAGATTCATGTGATAAGACAAAACAAGGAGTGTGTCACGGCTGAGGAAAAAGCTAACAAGATAAATAAACGTGAATATAGCTGGTCAAACAACTGCTTTGAAGAATGGGAGAGGGTAGGCAGGACAGGGTGGTAGGTGACTCTGTAAACTGCTTTCTAAAATAACTGTTACAAAATTGGCCTCATCTGTTTACTAGGACAAGCAGCTCCAATGCTGCAAGTTCTGCACAGACTCCTGAATTGACGCAGAGTTGCATTACTGACTATTGAAAATAAATGTTTCAATAAATATACTAACAGTGCATTTTAGAGCCACCTTCAGTGTGCTGTCCTTTGGTGCGGGGAACTGGATTTTCACAGCCCTTTCTGCAGCAACCCTGATTCCAGGCAAAAGGGTTTCAAAAGGCTCTTTTCTGCATTTCCTACTTTGGCTTCATTTAATGCTAAAAATTGAGTCTGCTTAAGCATAACTCACAGTTGTCTCTTTCAGATCATCTGTAAAATGTTAATGTAATACATTTCCATTTAAAGATCCCTTTGCACTGCAAGAGTAACATGAAGCAGTCTCTACAGGCAGGAGTGTGCCCAAATTAACCTGACATGGAAGAAGGAGGAACGATGTACGTCTGCAAAAGGCACAGCAAAACCCGCCCAGCGCAAGGGGGACCATTCGCTGTGTGGGCAGGTGGCGACGGGCAACGCTGTCCACCTTGGTGCCAGGGAGCTTCTCGGTCCGATTCTCCGAACCAGGCAAGACGTGACTCACGCAGTTTGCTTGCAGAGAGGGAGGACCATCTGCTAGTCATGAGCAGATGACAAATTCACTGCAGTGCGTCTTGTCGCTACTTCCAAATTTGTAAGTAAACACATTTTGTAACCTCTCGCAGAATATTTGAGAGCTTCGACAATGGAAAAGTTTAAATTTATGTAACGCATGGGATGGGGGGAAGTTTTAATTCTGAATGGGGTTCGAAAGAGCCTGCTCCAACTTGGTGGTGCCAGCTTTTGTAGACTCTGTCCTGCCAAGCTAGCCACGTCCCTTGGGCGGCGGCCGGCGAGGCTCGGTGCGGCGGGGCTACTGCAGGTGGCGGTGCCTGCGCTCCCCCGGGCGGCCAGCGCCCCGCGGTGCAGCCCCGACCGCCACCGGCTCCTCGCTGCCGCCCCCGCGGGAACCCTGAGCCCATCGAGGGTGCAGCCCGAAGCCAACAGCCCCGGGCCTCGCACACCTCTACTAGGAATGGGGCAGCTCTCATTGCCTGGGTATCTCCCTGCTTTTTGAAGGACAGAAGACTGTGGTAAAACAAAATGTTAGTTAGAGGTATGGAAGCTGTTCATTGAATGCAGGCATATGAAGGTCCAAAATCATAGAAGCATCTTCATCTTACCTGAGTCCAGCCCTAGCTGATCTTAGACACGCTGTTCCCCTTGAAGGTAGATTTGTTTTGAGGAAGGGTCTGTCCTCATACAATCAGCCTCATGGTGAATAACTGCTTTTGCTCTGAGTCTCTGCCATCTGGACCAGACAGGATGATGAAGGACTAACCACACTGTCTCTGAAAATCAGTGTTGGGGGAGTAGGATGATGATGAGCCTTGTGGCTGTGCAATTCACATGTTAGCTAGCATGAGGAAGCCCTCTCTTGCTATCTGCCTCATCTGTCCCAGCTCTTTGTATCCTGCAATGCAGCTACCTGACCGATTTCCTGATTCGGGCATCTTTCAGCACCTCTGCTTCTTCAGAAATGCTGATCTTCCGGATGCTGGAAGATAATGCAAGATATCCCAGGCTGTCTGTTTGGTGTTCACACCTGAACAAGGAAAGCAGAGCAGCTAAACAGAGAAGATAAAAGTCAGAGATGAACCAGCAAGAGACTTCTGCAGACCAGCTTGCAAAATCCCAAGAAGTGGCTCACAGGGCTCTGGGGGAAGTATCTGAATCTTTCACTGGCCAGGCACCCATCAAGCCATCATCTTCTCTTGGCCTGCTGCCTTCTCATAATTGATCAAGTCTTCTGCTTATAGATGCTTCTCTTCACCCACCCCATCTTCTAGGGATATGTACATATCCTTCTCTCTCCTGCTACTCTATGTGTCTGCATGCTATCTGTGCACAACCTCACCTACAAGCTCAAATTCACTTTCCTCATCCCTGGTGTTTAAAATCTGCTTCTCCACTCCATCTATCTCAGTGGAGCCCTGTCCTTTTAATGCCACCCAAAAGACACCAACTCCTCCAGCTGAAGCCCAGCATGGTGGCAAAAAAGCTGCTCAGCTGACTGCCCTGGGACATACTGCATGACCTCAGGAGCATGCTGCCTGTCTTGCAGACACCCCTAGAGTCTTCTTTGTCTCAGACCTCTCACATCCTCAGTAATTTTGTTTTTGCCTGGATATTGTCTTTATCCTGTAGCCTTTAGTCTCTTTTCGGCCATGATACATGTGAAGTCTTCTGGCATTTTGAATCTCAGCTCTCCCACCTTTTTTCTTTCTGGCCTTGACAAACACTGTCTCATCCAACTTGTACCCAGTTCAAACACTGCTATGAGCATACTCTCCTCATGCATGGCTTAGGCTCTGCCCTCCTTCCCCTGCTCTGCTAGAAGCAGTGGAAGCCCCTTCCCTCTGCTCTCGAAGCCCCTCAGTGTATCACTCTCTAACCAGATTACATTTCTGCCTTCAGGTACCCCTTAATATGAACCCCATTTGCCTAGCTCGAGGGATTTTCAGACAAGTACCTTTGCTGTTCACTCCCACCAGTTCTAAGGTGTGAGACAGACACACCACAAACAGCCCGTGCAGCTACTCCCCTGTTTTCAGTCAAAATCATCATTAGAAGCCTCTTGCCAGTACTCAGAAAAACTTTACTGTGGACTTCCCTGGCACCAAGCTCATTTCTGATCTGCCAAATGATGCAGTTCCATCATTCCCTTTTGTTTTCCCTTCTCCTTACCTACTTCATCATTTCCCATAGCTTCTGCGTCGGTATTGAGATCTCCAGCTCAGGGCCCATCTTTTCTCCTTAAGCATTCAATGCTCAATCTGATTATGTCCTTGAGTAAGATTCCTACAAACTATGGTGATATAAATAGTAAATAGTTAGGATTGATACCCTGGTGCTAAGCCATCACTCTTGGCATTTGCTACAGGTCCTGGCAGTAATGTGTCCTGAACTTTGCTTCAGCACCTGCGTTCTGAACCTAGGAAGTGTGCGATGTCAGGTCATTACAACAGATAGCTGGCATTAAAAGCCCTGGTAGATAACCCGTAGAAATAAGTGCCATCATTCGTTGTCTCAGAATGAAGATAGCATTTTCTTTAGTGTTCAAACCCATTTTGCTGAAACTATATGTAGTCATTTAACATCCAGTTGCTAACCCCTCACCTAGTTCAAATGATTCATCCCCGCTGCATTCACCGCCCAGGAATGTTGGCTTTCAACAAACTACAGCAAATAATATAAAATAAACATGAGTGAGCTTTCATCTCACAACAACCTGGGTTAAGTACATATTTCACACACTGCACCACGGGATATGTTAAATTGACATGAGAACCACCACAATTAAAAATCCAGTGCAAATTCAAACCATTGCTGAGTTAGTTCTGCATTCACTTCTGTGCAGTAGTGGGCATGAGCAACAGCCATGGCGTTATTCACCTGAAAATGTGCCCTCTGACAACTTTGGTTCTCCATTAGTTGAGGAAAACCAATCGTTTTGATTTGAAATTACTCTTCATAGAAACTACTCTGATATACTGAGTGTTCTGATCTCCTTGAGCAGATCTGAGAGCCTACAGAATGTTGTATCTGCATTTTCCCCTTACTTTAGTGCTCTAGATTTTCACAATTACTTTCAATCACTCTCTGAAAGAGCAACCTGGAATGGCTTCCTCGAAACAACACACGCGGCTGCAAACATCTGCAGTTCATGCTGCCAGAATCAAGCTGCTTGGGTCTTGCGTGTATTCGTCTTCCAGTAAAAAGATGTAGGGGAGATACATTTGAACAAAACACTGTAAAAAACAGGTTGCAGAGACTGGGATCTGAGAAGCAGATGTCTGTGTGCTGGGAGAGCGTCAGATTTAATGCCCTCTCCCTCTAGATTTCCATAGTGTAGCATTTTATGAATCGAGATCCTCATTCTGACAACGCCAGGATAGGAATCGTGTTTGATTTGTTTTGAAGATATGCCCAACAGGCATTATATTTCCTTTAGACTTCAAACACAAGAGCAGAGATTCCCTAATATTTAGAAAGGCTCTCTTTCAATGCTGTGCTGCTATGTTTAGTCTTCAGTGGAGTCTAATTGCCAGAAATTAAATTCGAGGGCTAGCAAGCAAAACAGGATATCACAGCTCACCTCTTTCCTTTCTCCATATTATGCCTTGATTAGAATATTGCTTTCCCTCTGCTTGTCTGCTGGAAGGCATGAGCACAGACTAATGCTAATGCTCTTCTTTGATCACAAGGCTTGGCCTTCTTGGAGCCACTTGGAAGAAGCTGCCCTTATGGAAATGAATGAAGTGTCCTGGGGACAGAAAAAGGAGCGACTTCATTCTAATAGGTTAATGGCTCTTGGATCCTGAAGTACCAACCACTTGCCAAAACTTCTGCTTGCTTTTCTTCTTTCAGCTTTCATGCTGCTGTAAAGCTGGATGTCTTTCCCTAACAAAGGGAAAACACTGACCTTTACTGGTTTTGACAAATAGAAGACACAAGAAGACAAACCCAGATACAAATATTTTCATTCATTGCCACAGAAACTCTCTGAGAGCCATGTAGCCCTGTCTGGTCAGGTGAAATGTAAGCACAGACCCTTGGCTGAGAACGAATGGAAAACCTTTCTCTCACTACTAAAGCAGCACTATGTCGTCTTACATCCAGCACACAAGGAGCAAGGTCTCTATTCTCACAAGGCTATTTCATTTCTCTTCTAGCTCGGGTTGTGTATAGGCAGGAAAGTGATGAACTTAGTCTTCGACTAGAGGCTGGAGGAGGTGGTGGTGAGAACAGCAGAGCAGTTGGTTTTAAGATGTACAGGTCAGGCATTTTATTCTAGCTGAGACCCTGAGAGACAACTGAATGTTTGGATTCCCAGAATTAGAACAGCTTTTTACAGCTCCACTGCTGTAATTTAGGTTTGGAGCTTGGTTCAAAACCCAGTACTACCACAACTGGCAAAGAAAAGAGAATAAATAAGGTGGTAGTTTTCCTTCTTTCAAAATTTTAAAAAATGGTAAATGTCGGGATATTCAAAATTATGGGACAATTCAGCCTAAGAGATTTTCTCAGTTGGCTTTGACAGGTTTTGGATCCTTTCCTTGGAGACAGTACTACTTCTAGAGCAAAATGCAATGATCAAGGAGAAGAGCACTGACTCTTATAGCCACCGTAGAGCAGAAGGGCAAGTAGAGTCTGGCATCTGGCCAAGAACAACCTCAGGTACCAGTATAGGCTGGGGACTGACCTGCTGAAGAGCAGTGTAGGAGAAAGGGACCTGGGGGTCCTGGTGGACAGCAGGATGACCACGAGCCAACAATATGCCCTTGTGGCCAAGAAGGCCAATGGCATCGTGGGGTGGATCAGAGTGGGGTTGGTCAGTAGATCAAGAGAGGTTCTCCCCCTCAACTCTGCCCTGGTGAGACCACACCTGGAGTATTATGTCCAGTTGAGGGCCCCTCAGTTCAAGAGGGATGTGGAGCTGCTGGAGAGAGCCCAACACAGAACCATGAAGATGATGAAGGGAGTGGAACTTCTCCCAGCTGAGGAAAGGCTGAGGGATCTGGGTCTCTTTAGCTTAGAAAGAACAAAACTGAGGGGTGACCTCATTAATGTCTATAAATATTTGAAGGGTGGGTGTCAGGAGGATGGAACTGGGCTATTCTCAGTGTCATCTAGTGATAGGATGAGGGGCAATGGGTGTAAGCTGGCACACAGGAGGTTCCACATCAACCTGAGAAGGCACTTCTTCCCAGTGAGGATGACAGAGCNGGACAGCAGGATGACCACGAGCCAACAATATGCCCTTGTGGCCAAGAAGGCCAATGGCATCGTGGGGTGGATCAGAGTGGGGTTGGTCAGTAGATCAAGAGAGGTTCTCCCCCTCAACTCTGCCCTGGTGAGACCACACCTGGAGTATTATGTCCAGTTGAGGGCCCCTCAGTTCAAGAGGGATGTGGAGCTGCTGGAGAGAGCCCAACGCAGAACCATGAAGATGATGAAGGGAGTGGAACTTCTCCCAGCTGAGGAAAGGCTGAGGGATCTGGGTCTCTTTAGCTTAGAAAGAACAAAACTGAGGGGTGACCTCATTAATGTCTATAAATATTTGAAGGGTGGGTGTCAGGAGGATGGAACTGGGCTATTCTCAGTGTCATCTAGTGATAGGATGAGGGGCAATGGGTGTAAGCTGGCACACAGGAGGTTCCACATCAACCTGAGAAGGCACTTCTTCCCAGTGAGGATGACAGAGCACTGGAACAGGCTGCCCAGGGGGGTTGTGGAGTCTCCTTCTCTGGAGATGTTTAACACTTGACTGAACATGTTCCTGTGCATCTTGATCTAGGTGATCCTGCTGTGGCAGGGGTATTGGACTAGATGATCTTTCGAGGTCCCTTCCAATCCCTAATGTTCTGTGATTCTGTGATGTCCCTGTGCAGATCTACATAACGGGAACAGCTTTGCAGCTCATGTCAGCAGCTGAAGCCCTTGCTCTCTAACCTCCATTTGTGCCTGCGTTACAGGTTAAGGGAGTGTGAGGGCACCTTTGTCTTAGGGGATGGGGGGCAGAAGCAGGTGCATCATTCTGAAAGAAGAAGGCTGAGGGAGACCCTAGTGCCAATTTTGATCCAAACACTACTCTTCAACACCTGATTGGTAAATCATGCAGTTATCTCCGAGGACCAGCCCACAACAGAGCTGAATGCAAATCTTCTTTCCCACCAGACAGAAATATGCTAATTTGTTAAAAGCAGAGACTTTTATCTAAGTGGGACGAATTTGAAAAATGACTAATTTTGAGAAATGAATTTTAAGACAAAGTCTTTCAAGAAGATCTCACCTGAACTTTCTGGAAGCAAATGATTCACTTTTTCTCTATGAAAGGACAGTTTACCAAAGTTTGACTCTTCTTTCATAACATTTAAAAAACCTAAAATTCTAGCTGCAGTGCATTTTTATCAAAATAGAGAGCAATTCAGAAGGGTTTTTACGAGTGCTTTTCAGGGATTTAGCTTGGTCTCATAGGAAGTTTTGGATGCCAAAGGAGTGCCTTTGTTCCATTCTGAGAAAGAAGATCTTTTCAAACCCATTTCTTTCTCTGTAGAACAAAAACCCCAAGGTTTCACCCATCCATAATACTCGGGAGAGTTGTGACTTTTGCGGTGGTGGGGCTAGAGTCGTGCAGTGTGTGCGTGGCTGGAGCACAGCCAAAGCAAAGCTCCATGCTGACAGGGGAGCAGAATCTTCAGCTCATGGCTAGGAGAGGGTGAGCCTGAGAATTACCCATGCTTGTCTGAAAACTGGTAGCCCGGCTGGAAAGCATCCAGGATCTGCAAGTGCCCCAAGTTTACTGGCCAGCCTAGGAAACAGCCTGCCATGACAGCTTTGGGACACCCGGGAGGCCTTTCTTGGTTAAGTGCAAACCCTTACTCACATGCACATGCCCCACCTTGAGCAGCAATCCAGTCATTCTCAAAGAATGTGTTAAAAATAATTAAACAACTTTACATCATGTTCCAGGAGATTAACTTTTTCAGCCTGGCACATTTTTTAATCTCCCAATCTACAAGGTAGCACGTCAAAGTAACAAAGGCACTACTTGCTGCCTCCAACAAGGAGGAGTAGCCTGGTACCTTATTACTCCTTTTCTTTGCTAAGGAGAGGACCCAGGGAGGTTGTGGAGTCTCCTTCACTGGAGACTTTTAAGATCTGCCTGGGTGTGCTCCTGTGTGACTTGGTCTAGGTGATCCTGCTGTGGCAGGGGGATTGGACTGGATGATCTTTCGCGGTCCCTTCCAATCCCTAATGATTCTGTGAAAGAAGAGTACTGCAACAGTCTTGGTTGAGGCTAAGTTGTGTCCCCTGGTCTCTAATACAATGGCAGGATGGTACATTTGGGACCACTTTACCTCCTGCTAAGTCACGGATGTTTTCCAAACGTGTTGAATGTCAAAAATATGTCTTCCTTGGGTGAAATCTGGGGATTCCCTTCGTGTCCCCAGTATTTGTAAAAACAAGCAAGCAAACACACAAACAGAGACTAACAGTGAGGAGACAGTGCGCTGTCACCTGCCAGGCTTTGGGGCGGCGAGCATTTTGCTTTTCTTTTCATTTTTTTCACTTTCATGAGACTTAAGCATTCATATTTTAAGACTGTCTGTGGTGGAGATACAAAATGCATCATCAGCAACAATCAGAAACAGATGCGAGCAACAGTTCTTGGAATAATCGGCTGAAAAAAAATGCCTCAGCCTCACAGCAAACCAGAAAGGAAAATTCGTGGCGAGGCACCTGTAGCAAGAGGTCTTCAGGGCAGCCTTTGCTTGTGCCTGTCCCAGCACAGCCTGCCCAGCTTTGAGTTCACTGGCAGCTTGGACACTCCTGCAGCAGCAGTGATCAGGGAAGTGGGTGAAGGCTAACAGCCTGGCTCTGCTGATGGCAGCCTCGTTGTTGCCTGCTGTGTTCTGCAATATTCTCTTTCCCTCCCTGTTACACTATTATCATAGGATGTTAGGGGTTGGAAGGGACCCNGCTAGAAGCTTCTTTTTTTTTCTTTTTGGTAAGGCTTTCCAAATTCTTAGGGGAATATTGACTTTCTTTCTTGTATTAGGGTAACAAAAATGTAGGCTTTTCTGTTAGAATAACAAAAAATGATCAACACACTGTTGACCAATATTCTACACTGCAAGCCCATGCCTTGTGCCAGTCCCTGGCATGCCAAACCACACTACAGATGTGGCTCTGGTAACATCTCCTATGCCAGCTCATACTCTCATACTCTTCTTGGGTGGAGAAAGGACATAAAGAAGAACAAATATCTCAAGACTAATAAAAAAGCTTTTCCAAATTTTTGTCTCTTTTCTCAAGTGTTTGATTAAAACACTATTGGGGAGGAAATAGGGATTAAAACAGAATGTAAGTTTTGTGTCAGACTTAGAATATGAAAGATGAGAAAGGAAAGGAAGAGACAAAAGCAAGGGAAGAAATAATATGAAAACTAATGAAAGAGAGGAAATAGCCCAGATATGGAAAGAAAACGAGAGACAAAGTGGCTGAGAAGAGAGGGAGAAGAAATTTTGAAGGAAACATGTGAGGCTGCAAAATAGTAGCTGTCTCTAGTGGAAAATAGTCATTACGGGACACATATAAGCAAATATGACATTAAAAATTACACAATAGCAGATAAGTAAAGGCTGTGGGTAGGTCTAGATAGTTCTCCTCCAAATAAGGCAGCTGAAAGTCAGTGTTCCCTTACAGTAGCTATTGTGGAGCTAAAGTTCACTTGTACTGAAATGTTTCCTTACTTTGTATCATGGCCTGATAAGTGATTTGTTCCACTGGGAGCAAACCTTTTATCACCATGGCCCATGTGTGTTTTGTTGGCACAGTATCTGAAGCCCAATTATTCAATACACTTTTTCAGCTGGTGGGTATTTGTTTGGATTTTTAACAAAGGTGGGGTAAACGAGCGTGTTTGAAAAAGTCTCTTTTGCGCTTTCTCAGCTCCTCTTTTGCCACTTCTTTTATTCCATCTACAGTCCAATCCAAACCCTAAGGCACTGAGGAACTTAAATCAAAAAATCCTTTGGATGTTTATAGAACCCTACCCACGCAGAGACACACGGTTTCTTGCAGTGACCGTTCCCACTGCTGTTGTGCTGATGGGCCAAGCTCACCCGCTTCAGATTTCAGCAAGGACTGAAAGGACTGCACACATGGACCATCCAAGTGCCAGAGCTGCATCACAGTATCACAGTAATGATAAGGTTGGAAAAGAACTTAAAGATCATCCAGTCCAACCTACATCCAAATAAGCCCAGTAATCCTAACATCTAACATCTAGATCATGCTGCTCAGCACCTCATCCAGCCTAACCTTGAACACCTCCAGGGATGGTGACTCAACCACCTCCGTGGGCAGCCCATTCCAAAACTGATCACTCTTGCAGTGAAAAATCTTTTCCTAATGTCAAGTCTAAACCTCCCCTGATGGAGCTTAAGACCATGACCCCTTGTCTTGTCTCCAGTGGCCAGGGAGAAAAGATCGACCCCTGTCTGACTACAACCACGTTTCAGATAGTTATAGACAGCGATAAGGTCACCCCTGAGCCTCTTCTTTTCCAGGCTAAACAAACCCAGCTCCCTCAGCCTCTCCTCGTAGGGCTGATCTTCCANCAAATTTGCTCATAATGGACTCCATCCCATCATCAATATCATCAATGAAGATGTTAAACAGTACCGGACCCTTGGGAGACACCACTAGTAACTGGTCGCCAACTAGATGCGACACCATTTACTACCACTCTTTGGGCTCGTCCATCCAACCAGTTCCTGACCCAGCATAGAATATTCCTGCCAAAGCCCCTTGCTGCCATCTTCACCAGGAGTGTATCATGGGAGACTGTGTCGAATGCTTTACTGAAATCCAGGTACACCACATCCACAGCCTTCCTCTCATCAACCAGTCAAGTTACTTGATCATAAAAGATCAGATTGGTCAAGCAAGACCCACCCCTCCTAAATCCGTGTTGACTGGGCTTGATCTCTTGGCCGTCACGCAGTTGTTGCATGACAGCACTCAGCACTAGCTGTTCCATAACCTTACCTGGAACTGAGGTGAGGCTAACAGGTCTGTAGCTTCCTGGTAGTGCAAATGGTTCTCCCAACAGTAGTGCAACCACTGCTTGCTGGTAGCTTTGACAAAACTCTCACTTTTTAATTTTCTCCTCTCCATGATTTCATATGTAGCCAAAGCCATCCTCTCTCATCTTGCTACCTTGAAAGCACCTTCCAGCCATACAGTCTGATGCTCAGCTGTGTCGTTGCAACTACAACTACCTGCAAATGATGCAGAACTTCTAAATGGTTCGTGTAAACATCTTGGTTTTTTTCAAGATGTCTTTCCTTTGACTGCACAGATGTGTGAGCCTCTGTCTAAACTGGAAAGCAGACTTTCTGGTACAAAGTCCTTGATATTTTATGGTAATAGTGTATTGGACCATTTTGACCAACAGTTTTTGTAACTGAAAGAGTGCGTAGAAGTTAGGCAGAGCTGAGGCAATATGTAAACACTATGTACCACGAGAGGCTGGTAATAACTGCTATGAATCACAGACTTAGTAAAAGTTAATGGCGGACTAAGCAGCCTACATTCCATAAAGAAACACATTTCTTTCTTTGCATAACCCCTGCCAGCATCTTTCCCCTTTAATGGTGGCTGACAGAACCACCACCCCCAAGCCACTCACCACATCTCTGGAGATGCACCCCTAGTGATTTCCCTGGAGGTAAGTGGAACACTGCTGGACTCTAGCTCTATTAAAAATCAGTCAGAGAGTGAAAGTAAGGAGAAAACACTCAGCCAGCCAAAAATGTGTATCCCTGATCCCAAACCAGGGCACCCAAAACCTCTTCAGGGCAGAGAACTTACTGAAAGGTCAACCACCATTTCCCAACAGGAAATGAACTTGTTGTTTGTTCCTATTTGTCCAGAGAGAAAAACAATGCAGGATAAACAGACAGCATCACCCCAAATGAATACTTGTCTCTGAGTATCACTGTCAAACCAACATCCTCCTGGAAACAAGTTGACAAGGTCTTGATTGCTGTCTCTTCTGCTGGGATAAGAGAAATATTGTGCGCAGCTGTTGGAGAGCACATGGCAGTATGAATCAAGGAACTGGGACTTTGCAGTGGTGACCTGTCTCTCCTTCGCTTGCAAAAATCCTCAGGTCTGGATAAGAAAACACCAAAATGCCAGTGAGAGAGACAGAGAGAGAGAGTAGCATCAGGTCAGTCTCCCTTCTCAAGGTGACCTGCTTTCTCCTTTCTCTGAGCCAGTGCTCTTGACCAGATGAGCTGGCTACCAGCAAAGGGAGTTTTGCCATTTGAAACCGTTAACTTTCCCAGAACTATTACCTTTGAATGTCCTACAAAGGCAGGCATTTGGTCACTGCGGCAATTGAATTGAAAATTTCAGTGTGCAGATTTCATTTCAGATGCTTTGGTTCCCGTTTTGATTAAAGGCCTGGCAGCAACCCTTCTCATCACAGACCACTGGCAATCCCTCTGAAACAGGGCTGTTCTCAACCCAAACTATTCTATGACATCTCAGGGCGAGCTCGTTGCCGCGATCTTGGCATGGTGAGAAGGATCAATATGGCGCTGGGTAGGTAGCCAGCAGGCACAGCAGGACAGGTCCATTCTTACAAGACACTTTTGACTAGGGGGCACTGGGAAATCAGGGCAGTGCAGAAATTGTGACTCACATAGCCACAGAGAAGATGTGGGAACACAGATTAGCTACAATCCCTGTAGAAGCTTGGGTCTGAGGTATCTTCGCATCTGCTTGCTGTCTCCTGGGAAAACAGTCGTCATTCTATTCAATCACTGCATTTTAGATGTCTTGCACCACCATCCCTATCTACCTCCTAGACCCAATGACTATATCCTGCAAGAATCTTCAAACACCTGCCCAAACTCCACCTTAAAAGTGGTTTTTTTCTACAACATAGCTTAGCACAAATATTGAAACCCAAGGTCCTGACACCATCTGGACTGCAAGCTTTGACGTAGCCTCCGAAAGCAGTACAAGGGACCATTTTCTGCCATCAGATGACAAGTTATTCTGCGAGGACATTTGCCTTCTCTCCGAGTGTGGCACGCTTTGATTAAGAAGCATGGTGTTAATCTTCTGTTCACAGTCGCATGCAAGGTCTTAAATACCCCTGCCACGTCACCGTCCATCCCTTGTGTTCTCCGTTGTACATTGTCAGTCAGCTCTGTGCTCAGGTTAACACTCCAGAGCCAAATCTGAGTGTGTGGGACAGCAGAGGACTTGTTCTAGATGCATTCAGAGAATGCTGACAGAAGGTTTTATAAGCACCCGTGAAACCTGGTACGTTCTGTTGTGATTCCTCTGTCCAGAGGTTCGGTGAAAGAGTTAATTACCAGGAGTTACCATCATGATCACACACTCAAATCTCCTGCATAGCATCTGCAGTACTTGATCCACTCAATCTTTTTAAGACCCCTAAGGGAAACACTTTTCCCTCTTACGTGAATGAGCTCTCCTGAGCCAAGCAGAATCTTAGAATCATAGAATCATGGAATCATTAGGGATTGGAAGGGACCTCAAAAGATCACCCAGTCCAATCCCCCTGCAACAGCAGGATCACCCAGACCAAGTCATAGAATCAGTCAGGGTTAGATGAGACCACAGGAACTTCTGTTTAAAGAAAAAATATTCCTCAAGAAAAACAAGAGAAGAAGTCCAGCCTTGCTTGTGTCACCTTTCCGTATCGAAGACCCTCTCCTTACATAAGAGCCAGCAAACTAAGCAGGCATCTGTTGATTTCATCAGTCAGCTAAACAAATGGGGCTGCTAAATAAATGAAGCTTCAGCTCTGTCTCCCTGAAGGATGCTTTTCCACATATCCAGGGTCATTTGCACACCCTCCTCGAGCTTTTTGCAGTTGGTCACATGCATTTTGAGGAGGATAGCAGAGCCGACGCAGCACTCCAAAAAGGTCTCGGAGTCAGGCTCAGTCCAGCTGTCCAGAAAATGGATGTTTGTTGTGGAGGCTATCCCCAGGACCAGACGTCGGCTCTGGAAATCCCTAACACAGGTTCCCTCTCAGGGCCTACAAAATGCAGTGTCATTGAACCTCCATGAGGAATCCAGGTAAAAGGTAAAGGTTACAGTCCACAGCTCTGGGAATAAAAACAAGGAAGACAGCCTGTTCTTGAGGACACTCTTTCTCAGCAGTCCTGACACAGTTAGCTGTTTAGGAGACAGGTTTTTCTGCGGATGTTGCCACAGCATTAAGGAGATGCAGGTCAGGGTCAGAGCCCCACTGTGCTGAAATAACAGATCCACAACCTACAGCTGCTCTCTGCCTTGTGGACAATAATTTCTATCACTTCCTTCTAAAGACACAGAGTGCTCATTGGGATTTTGTTTACTGTTTGTCTCACTGTGGTCCAAAGTGGTCAACCTAGTTCTTCTGTTTGTTTTTTCTTCTGGTGGTATTTTTTTTTTTTAAATCTTAGCTTTATTTGAGTCCTTTCAGCCCTCCAGAAGAGTTTCCAAATGGCTTAAGCTAAGACATGGGAAAGCAGGTTGTCTAGCAGACCTGTATATAGTAAAAAATAATAGTAATATCTTATTTTTTCTGAATCTTTTCATTCCTGACCGATATCAGAGACCTATACAAGCATTGGCACTATAAGCAAAACAAGGGGGAACAGGAGCCTTCTACAGGCATCAAAAATAATGATTTAGAACTTTACTAGTGTTTACTTTCCTGTCTAATTCTCAGCCACAGCTCTGCTCACAGTGTGTGGCTAGTAAAGGTGGTCAGCAAAGAGAAAAGTAAAACAGTGCTGAGATATGGATGGGGGAATCAATGGATACATGGAGCTATTCTGTAATTAATTCTCTGAGTAATGACAGATGAAATTCAGTCAATGTCATTCAACTCAGAGTTTGTTTAGAAAGAGGACAAGGACTGAAGAAGATGACACCCCATCCAGGTTTTGATTTGCATCTCATAATGAATGGGACAATATATAATTGAACTTAATTCCTACTTAATAGGGTGGATTTTGGTTTTGTTCCTCTCTAGAAATTAAAAAAGAAATGGTCCATCCTTGTTTAACAAAGAAAGGCTGTGATAAAAATGATGAAGCAAGTTAGAGACCATAGTGGGAACATCCTAGATCTTGATGGTCTCTCTTCTCTAGCTAGTCTCATAACTCCTGTGGAGATGGGGCAAGGGTCAGTGAGCGCAAACTGGAACACAGCAAGTTCCATCCACACTTTAGAAGAAATGTGTTTACTCTGGGGGTGACAGAGCACTGGAACAGGCTGTCCACAGAAGTTGTGGAGTCATCTTCTCTGCAAAAACTTGCCTGTGCAACCTGCTTTAGCAGGAGACTGGACTAGATAATTCTAGAGGTCCCTGCAGCATCTACCATTCTGTGATTCTGTGAAATGCCACTGGTCTTGGGTGAGGCTGATGTTTGTGATTCAGCAGATGGGTGATGCTGTGGCCAAAGCACCAGCCCATAATACAGGAGGAATTGGTTCTATGTCAGGCTTTGACACAGACTTTCTCCATAATGTTGAGTAAATCACGCACACAAAGAGAAAGCAGCCCAATGATGCGACAAATTCATTCAGATTAGTGCTTACACAGTAGAGATTATAGTCTTTCAACTTTAGAAACTGTATTGGTTTTTTAAATACAGAACTTTGAAAAGAAACCTGACATCAAGATTGTCTCTCTTGTGATGAGAGCTTTCCCCAAATAACAAGAGGGGTTACTTTGTTCGTAGCAAAAACCAAATTAAATTACTTAACAGCAAAAGCAGGCATTTCACAGACTCACAGAACATCAGGGATTGGAAGGGATCTTGAAAGATCATCTAGTCCAATCCCCCTGCCACAACAGGATCACCTAGATCAAGCTGCACAGGGACATGTCCAGGCAGGTTTTAAACATCTCCAGAGAAGAAGACTCCACAACCTCCCTGGGCAGTCTGTTCCAGGCTCTGTCACCCTCACTAGGAAGAATCACCTTCTCGTATTGATGTTGAACCTTCTATGATCTAGTGTAATCACGTTGCCCCTTGTGCTATTATTAGATGACACTGAGAAGAGCCGGGCTCCATCCTCCTGACACATTTCTAGATATTAATGAGGTGACCCTTCAGTCTCTGTTTCTCCAAGCTAAAGAGAGCCAGCTCCCTCAGCCTTTACAAACCACCCAAAACAATGAGTGCATGCCATCACTGCTCTTCAGAAATGCAGCTCGTCTGCAGTCTGCTCTCTGAATCTTATTCCACGGAGTTAGTGTGGGCACAGAATCTCAGTTAAGGGAGAATAAGAGGAGAAATCCATTAAAAGCTCAGCCAGTAAAACTCAAGAGCCATGCTCAATAAAAAGGGTGGAAAACCATGTAGGTGTAGCTGTGAAGCATGAGTTGAGGAAACCCACCCGGTTCATTTTCCTCAGCCTGGAGGGAATGGTTAGTTAACCATTCAAAGGTAACTGTAAGTGTGGTCTTCTGAGAAAATGCTCCCTGTAGCAGAAACTGAAAGGTCACTTTGACAACAGAAATCTAGGGACCATTTCATCACATTGCAGAGCTGCACGGAAGTATCTGCCATCCTGCTAGGCACCATATGGACCAGAGCTTGTGGCTCTTCTCACGGGATCCAGAAATGTTATTGTCATTTTAAGACTTGTTGGGGGGAAACATACTGTTAAATTTTAAGGAACCAAGTGGAAGAGTTAAGGAATTAAAGGAAAAAGAGGAGACTCTGAATTACAGAAGAACTGAAGGAAAAACATCTCACCTTCCAAACCCATTAATGCCTTGAGCAAGAGGAAAGAGCTGCTCAAATGCAAAAGGCACAGGGGAAGCTGCAGCTTCTTCCTCCGTGCTGTGCAGTGCCTGCATCTTTAACCTGTGTGCGTGTGTGCGCACACAGAGAGGAAGGAAAAGATCATTTCTGCTCTGAAAAGTGAAATTACTAGAGAGCTCTGGAACAGCAGAAGACAAGTACTGCAGCACTTGTAATCTTTTAATTGATAATGGGTATCACAGGACATCTCCTCTAAAATCTGATCCTAGTTTTGCAATGAATTAAGCAAGTCAGAGGAAACCCAGCTGCTTCATCTTCCTTCTGGAAGACAGCATTGGCACAGCAAAGGACTAGACAGCCATGGAGAACCTCCTTTCTCCTGAATGCCAGCACTGTGTCTGGTGAGCCCCAAAATATAAAAAAATACATAGTTCTGACTGACAACATTTTAATGTCAAAGGCAAACCCAGAGCCAAGTCAGTAACAAGAGCACAGGACTTCTGTCTTCCGAGAATGTTTTCCTAATGTGGAAATACTAGTCCATAACCAAAATGTGCTGGGACTCTCAGGATTGTAAATGTCACTGAAAGTCTCTTCAAAAGTGCTTCTCTAGCTGTTGCTTTTGGAAATGCTGTGCTCAAGAATGACTAGAGACAACCCACCCTGTGGAAAGTGTATGGAGGGAACCGCAGACTCCTTGTATGTCACTAGATGTAGAAAACAGAGCTTCTAGCCACACAGTGTCCCCAGCTTCCTGCTTACAAACTGCTTCAGCATTGACTCAGTAAGAATAACACCAACCACTGAATCACCCACCCATCTGCAACACCTGCTTCTCCCTTAGCTACTACGCCTTCCCTGGGATGACTCATTTCAGTTGCCCAGAGTTTGTGAGGGGAGGGAAGACCATACCTAAAGACCCATGAGCAGAGGGGCATGCAGGGCCCCTCGTTAACGGCCAGCTTTCTGCAGTCCAGGATGCAACAAGCCCTCATCCACTGCCTGCAGTTCCACGCGGCTGGGGGTTGTTTTGTAACTTTCCCAGCCCTGCCTATCTGGGACACTTTCCTGACAAGACACTGACTCACTTCCTCTCTAGGAAGCTCACCCAAAATCCTTTTCACTTTTGCTTGTAAACTATTATTAACTCCATCTGTAAAGCAAAACTTTACTCATCAGTAGAGCTAACTGGGAATTTTCCAGTGATACACACTTTTTTTATTGGAAGATGTTGATTTGTTAAAGCATAAATCTTTTTTAGAAACACACCAGATTTCCTGAGGCTTTCATCAGAAAAACTGCTTGCCTCCAAAGAAAGAGAACAGCTCAGCTCAGCCGAGACTCTAGTGGTTAGGTCACTGACACAGCAAAACTGGGATTTTTGGCAAAATAGGAACCTGGATTGGTTTCCCTGTCCTACACAGTGCCTCAACGCCTGTCGGCTCCTAGGACAGAGCAAGCTCATGGACTGGGTGATCCTGCGGTCCCTTCTAACCCTGACGGACTCTGTGACTTGGTCTGGGTGATCCTGCTCTGGCAGGGGGATTGGACTAGATGATCTTTCAAGGTCCCTCCCAACCCCTAATGATTCTATGATTCTATGACTCTCACTGATGCTGCTTTATTAAGTGACTAGTTAGTGGCACACAGACCAGCTCCTAATACCTTCTCCATTTCACAACAGTGCTTAGTCTGTAAGTGACTGGCAGTTCAGGAAACTTTCTTATTTTCCTAAGAAATTTTCAAGAGTTATTAGGTTGTTCCCACTGAGGAGCAAGTTGTTTTTACAATCTTGAAAGTTCTCACAAGAGAATTTAAAAAAAAGATTCCAGATCAGTTGTATTTATTGCATTTATCAACAGCAGTCCCAAAGAGCACATCATGCCACTTGTCTTTAAGACTTCAGGAGCTGTCACCAACATGCAGTGTAAGGACCAGTGGGAAGTTCTTTACAGAAAAGATCCTACATCAGTCAAAGTGCTTCGTCTGAAGTGCTTCGTATTTAGCACATTTCTGATGAGTAAGGTGATGGGCTTCTGTGGCTGATGGACACTGCAGGTTTCATAGAATCATAGAATGGTTTAGGTTGGAAGTGACCTCAGAGATCATCTCATCAGAGTTCCAACCCTCCTGTCACAGGCACCATCCAAAGGGCCTTGAGCACTGTCACGGATTAGGGCATCCACAACTTCTCTGACCAATCTGTTCTGGTGTCTCACCACCCTAATAGGAATTTCATCCTAAAATCTAATCTAAATCTCCCCTCTCTTAGCTTGAAACCATTCTCCCTTGTCCTATCACTAGAGTCTCTCCCAAAAAGTCCCTCTCAAGCTTTCCTGTAGGCCCCCTTCAGGTACAGCAAGGCTGCAAGTTGTGCCTGGAGCCTTCTCCAGGCTGAAGAGTCCCAATTACCTCAGCCTGTCCTCAAAGGAGAGGTGCTTCAGCCCTCTGATCATCTTCATGGCCTCCTCTGGAATCACTGTGACAGTTCTGTTTCTCTTTTGTACTGAGGACTCCAGGACTGGATGCAGTACTCCAGGTGAGGGCTCACAAGAGCGAGGCAGAGAATGTGTTAGAAGGCAGGCAGAACTGCTTGTTTGCATTTTGCTGCAAATAGAACCCAGCTCGTAACCCGGTGAAGAATCAAGGCTCAACTGAAAAGTGTGGCTCTCTTTATTTTCCAGCCATAGCTCAGGATAAATATCTTTCAGGTTTGGCTTGAGACAGTTACTTAGGATCAAATCCTGACATTTAAACAGATATTCAGTAGTTCATTGTGTACTTGTGTTTCTGTCTTTGTGCATACAGCAGAGGGAATGCCAGCACCATCTGAGCTGTATCCCTATTCTGTACTCCTGCGTCGTTGCTCAATAGAAATCATGGGGTTAATGGAACTATTCCCACTCACTTTGGTTTTGTAATCTCTTATTCATCAAGTGCTGGCCTTCTGGGCATCTTATGAGCGACAGGCTTCTTCCCATCTAGCAGTCAAGAAGTCCTTGAACTGCTAACCACCACGGTCCTACAGGAGCGATCACGTGCTGTCCGGCTGGCTGCAAACACCTTCCTGGTCGAAACAAAGGGCTGGTGTTATCACACTGTATGAAAACACACTTTCTGCCTGTTCTATTTACTTAACTGTGAGACTCCATGGTGAGCAAGGGGTTGTTCCTTCTCAGAGAACTTCATCATTGAAGAGATCTGATTTAGAGAGAAAACGCTTGTCATACATTTCAAGAAAAGATATTCTCTCAAGAAGGTGTAGCCTTGGCCATGTCTGCTTCCCACATACGTACTGTGAACCCACGTTGACAGCTGGAACAAAAGGACAGGGAAGGGAAATTTCTGTGCAAATTAAATTTTCAACCCAAGAGTAAACAGTCTCAGGGTTTTGACTGCAAAGCAACAGGAAAGAAAAAAATCCAAGCCAATCTGCCTTCTCCAACCCCTCTATTTGTCAGCTGCTCCCCCTCCTTGAGACTGTCAGGTTTCACTCCCATCCGACTGTATGGGCCCACAACTCTCGCCAGAAGTGCTTCACTCGCTGAACACCTACCTGCCGGGGCTCAGAGTCAGAGAGAAAGGGGGAGGAGGGAGGGAAACAACCTCAAACCCTGGCAATCCTTGTAAATCACAGTGTTGCTAATCTCCTTTCAAGAGAGTCAAATGTAAAGTCATGTTCCTTCTTGTGAAAACATTACTAGCCTGTGGGTGTCAACACAGCCTTCTTTTCCAAGAAATCTGTTGCATCCCACAGCGACTGGAGAAATTGCACACTGATGACAGTGAAGAGAGGCTGCTAGAAAAACATCACACGCCAATTCCATACAAGAGCAACCTCAACAAGCACTTGTTTCTGTAAGATCATCTCTCTCTAGTGTCACAAAATGCAGAATTAAACTTCACTGAGGAGCATTTTAGGGGAGCTGGGTTTACAGCATCATTATTATGAGCTCTTTTCCCACCCCAAAATCACCCTTTCACCTTCTTTGCTGAGAAGCACTGTCCTATTTCTTTACTCATTAAGAGTAAACAGCTATTCTAGCCACCCATGTGCCACCTTAAGGCATGCTTCTGTTAAGATGATCCTTCTAGAAGACATGATGTGTCTTCTCACAGTGGGACTGTCTTCATCTCTGGGATGACACTATTCTTCAGCACCAAGCAGGTCAGTTTATGGTGGTGTTTTGATAAAGGTCTTGTCGCCTTGTGATGAAAACACCATCCACAGTCACTCAAACGCTTGCAGAAACCTACTGACTCACAAGCTCTCAGGAACTGCTGTGTGACTTGGTCTAGGTGATCCTGCTCTGGCAGGGACTAGATGATCTTTCAAGGTCCCTTCCAGCTCCTAACATTCTGTGATTCTGTGAACAGCCTTTGCTACTTCCCAGATGGGCATCTGGGAGGTTGGTCTAGATGATCTCCAGAAGCCCCCACTAGCATTCTGTGCTCCTATGATTTTTAAGACCTGGAAGATGTCAATAGACCACTTGCAAGGAAAGAATCTTTTCCAGGAAGCATTTTAACAACTAAGTAAAGGAAATAAGTCAGTTTAGGATATTATTGAAAGAGCACACGTGAAACACTGTGGCTGTTCTTGAAGTCACATGGACTGTCAGACTCCTGTGTATTACGAGTTCCTCATCACCAAAACAGGAAGATCCTTTGAGTTCACCAGCATAACAAGGAGTGCTATAAACCAAACTGAGATCCTTCTAGTTCCTGCATTAATCAGTCTGAATCACTGGGGTTTACAGTTTCTGTGTGCGTGTTTTGGTTTTATGTATTCATTTATTTGGGTAGAGAGAAAAGTTCATGTGTTGGAGTAGTGTCTGGAGCTTTGGGTATAACTTTTTCTTGGCTGTTTTTCTGTCCAAAATAATGACTCTGTGTGTGACAAGTTCATATGAAGTCATGGGACTGTCTGAGAATGCTTCACTCTAGATGACGTTTATCCTTGCAGATCCTCCCAATTCCTTCTCAGCAGTTATCCCACTGCTAGGGTGAAGTCAAGACACCATCTTTTTCAAATGCCCTGGATAAGCAATAGCACACACCACAGTCTGGGTCAGTCAGCCCATGTGTGCACAACTTAGGCATGAACAGACAAAGCATCGTGCCTCACAGCCTTCAGCGGGCAGGTTCTCTAGCTGACAGATGTGTGTGTCACCACATGATACCTCATTACAGGAGGTTTTGTTAAAAAATAAACAAATATTGAGCTATTGAGAGATTTGCTTCAATGCAACTGTTCACATGGCACTAAGTACCTGCTCAAGAAGCCAAGAGGAAACGATGAGATGGTTTCTCTTAATACATTGTTCCTCACTTTCATCTCTCAAATGGCAGAAGGAAGAGGCCACCTCTTCCTTCTAAAGTTCACTTTCTCACTTCATTACACAGTGGGCAGGTCTCAGGAATTGCTGCTTGAAGACACGCTGGAGGGCAGGGATGCCATCCAGAGAGACCTGTACAGGCTGGAGAGGTGGACACAAGCCAACCTGATGGGGTTCAACTAGACCAAGTGTAAGGTCCTGCATCTGGGTCGAGGCAATCCTAAGCACAAATACAGGCTGGGCAGTGACTGGCTGCAGAGTAGCCCTGAGGAGAGGGACTTGGGGGTGCTTGTGGATGAAAAGCTCAACATGAGCCAGCAGTGGGCACTTGCGGCCCGGAAGGCAAACCAGATCCTGGGTTACATCAGGAGAAGTGTGGTCAGCAGGTCGAGGGAGGTGATTCTCCCCCTCTACTCCGCTCTGGTGAGACCCCACCTGGAGCACTGCATCCAGTTCTGGAGCCCTTATTACAGGAGGGATGTGGAGATGCTGGAGCGAGTGCAGAGGAGGGCCACGAGGATGATCAGAGGGCTGGAGTACCTCTTCTATGAGGATAGACTGAGGAAATTGGGGTTGTTCAGTCTGGAGAAGAGGAGGCTCCCAGGTGACCTTATTGTGGCCTTCCAGTACCTGAAGGGGGCCTACAAAAAGACTGGGGAGGGACTATTTAGGATGTCAGGTAGCGACAGGACTAGGAGGAATGGAGCAAAGTTGGAGATGGGTAGATTTAGAGTGGATGTGGGGAGGAAGTTCTTCACGGTGAGAGTGGTGAAGGCCTGGAATGGGTTGCCCAGTGAGCTGGTTGGGGCCCCATCCCTGGAGGTGTTTAAGGTTGGGCTGGATGAGGCTCTGGCCAACCTGGTCTAGGGTGGGGTGTCCCAGCCTGGTGGTGGGGTTAGAACTGGATGATCCTGTGGTCCCTTCCAACCCTGAGTGATTCTGATGCCATAACTTCTCCAGTGCAGTGATCCTGCTGTGGCAGGGGGATTGGTCTAGATGATCTTTCGGGGTCCCTTCCAATCCCTAATGATTCTCTGATTCTATGATTCTGAGATTGGCTTTGGTGAAACTACATTTTCTCTCTCCTTGTTTATAATACACTCTCTGCCTGCACTCCCAAGGCTCAAGAGAAATCAATAGTGGCTCAGGGCAGAGACCACACTAGGGATCTACCCTGGCGGGAGGTGCCCAACTTGCAGCATCAGCTAACCCCACTCCCTGGTCTCATCTCACCCTGGCACCTTCTATTGTGCACCTGTCTTGCAGTCTTCTCCCAAATTTATTTTTACTTTGATGATCTAAAAGTCAGAGAACACCTGAAAAGCCTTTAAAAAAACCCATCAGCAATAAACAGGACAAGGAACAGAAGGAAATGTTTCTGGAGACAAAACCAGGACGTGCATCTTTTAGAATGACTATTTGAGGGATTTGGAAGGGGAAACAAAGTTGAACCGTTTTCTATTAAAAACTTGTATCAAAGTGTGATTCAAATAAGAGCACTGACAAGCTGGTGTCTGTTTTGTTCTGGTTCTTCAATCCATTCTGAAAAGTGACAGCCCATGTCATGGTTTCTTGGCAAGGCAAAGGGGCAGTTCTTTGGGCCTGTTCCACTATCTGAACTCCCTTGCCCATCACATTCCAGTCGGTACCGAGGCTACATTTACTTTTATGGGTAGCACCCTCTTTGTTTATTATTAACATAGTGGCAGAAACCTGAAGTCACAACTGGGATGCCGTTTGCGGTGTCAGACGCTGTGACATATGCAGTGCTATTTCAAAGAGCTTTCATTCTTATTCTGGTGCTGTCTTATATATTCTTCCATCAAGTCCATCCAAACATGTTTTCACCAAGTGCTTAAATGGCTGAGCATTGGCCAAAAGGCACCACAGAATTACTCACAGTGGCAGGCCTGATGAAATGTAAGCATCACCGATTCATCCAATAATTTTTCGATAGAAGCTGGGGCCAGAAGGGACTTTGTACATCATTACTCATGATAGTTCAGACATTCCTGTTTGGAGTTTGCTTCTGTGGGAAGAAATAATAGTTTGTCTCATTGACAGCAGAGGACAAGTAAAAATTAGCACATTTTATGGGACATGAAATGTCCATTAGAAAATTATGTTTAGAGAGAGACATTTTCCTCTGTGCAGCACAACATATTTCAAAATAAAATGTTGATGAAAAGCATATGACAGTGCTTTCTAAACATTATCTGAACTAAAATTAGAGAGATTACAAGAAAAGAATGATGGAACACAGTAAAGAAAAGAAAAGAGAAAGCAGGGGCGGCATAAGTTTTATCTCTTCTTCTTGGGTATGGCTTACCAGAAGCTGATTTCAGTAGAGATTCACTTTCGTGCTTTAGTTCACTTATTGATCCCAGAAAACTGAACTTCAGCCCAAATTCAAACCATAAATATGGGCACCTCATGAATTCTGGATTGCTTGGGATCTGAATCAAGATCTCAGTTCTGTATATGAGCCAGAACAAAAATATAGATAAAATACTAGTGCTCTACTTGTGGGGCCATACATCTTCAGCTAGGGCTTTTCTCCTCTAAATGCAATTGTTTTCCATGGAACGAAGGAGGGAATAATCTCTCTGAAAGCACTCACAAAAGAAAAAATGAACAAACTGTTTGATGGAACAATTTGTTCTAGGGGCTGTCTCCACGCGCATCAAGGAGAGAAGGGTTGTTAGGCATAGTCAGCATGGCTTCACAAGGGGGAAATCATGCTTGATCAACCTGCTAGACTTTTATAAGGGCATAACCAGGTGGATAAATGATGGCAGAGCAGTGGATGTGGTCGATCTTGACTTGAATAAGGCATTTGACACAGTCTCTCACAGTATCCTCCCAGCCAAACTGAGGCAGTGTGGTCTGGATGACGGGGTAGTGAGGTGAACTGTGAGCTGGCTGCAGGACAGAAGTCAGAGAGTCAGAGAGTCTATGTCCTGTCACAGAATCATAGAATCATAGAATCACTACGGATTGGAAGGGACCTCGAAAGATCATCTAGTCCAATCCACCTGCAACAGCAGGATCACCTAGACCAAGTCACACAGGAACCTAAACAGTCGGGTCTTGAATATCTCCAGTGAGGGAGACTCCACAACCCCCCTGGGCAGCCTGTTCCAGTCCTCCGTCACCCTCATCGTGAAGAAGTTCCTTCTCAGGTTGATGTGGAACATCCTATGTTCCAGCTTACAACCATTGCCCCTTCCTATCACTACATGACACCAAGAACAGCCCAGTGCCATCCTCCTGACACCCACCCCTCAAATATTTGTAGACATTAATGAGGTCACCCCTCAGTCTCCTCTTCTCCAAGCTAAAGAGACCCAGCTCCCTCAGCCTCTCCTCATAAGGGAGGTGCTCCAC